>CM030362.1:265494873-265829674 GCA_017893485.1 Hemerocallis citrina | reverse complement strand
GATCCTCTTGTAACGAGGGAAGCAGAGCCGAGGTCATTCTGGCCGGCCCAAATGATTTCATCCTCCAATACTCCCTCCGCAACAACTTCAAGGCCTCTAACAATTGAGCAGAATATGAAGCACTGATCCTCGTACCATAGCCGCCTCGGAATTGGTCTCGCAATGCAGGGGCGCAGTGCCTCCGAATTTTAGCGACTCTCAGCGGTCGTAATCAGGTCCTAGGCGAGTACAAAGGCACGAGATGACCGAATGGTTAAGTACCTAGCCAAGGTCAGGAATCTCATGGCTCCTATTTGAAGAAGCTCTCATGTCACGCCCCGCTCCCAGAATACGGAAACACAGGTACGTAACTGAGGCTCAGCGAATGATGCGAATACATCATTCATAAGCTGTATATTAACTCAACAACAGATAAAATTTCAACCACGATAACATATAAAATCACAACAGGATAACAAAGTACATGAATATTACATGAACATAACCAACAACTGAAAGAAACATAGTTACGGGTCAAACACCGCCGATTACACAAAGATTACATGAATAAACATGAATTAAAATAACATGAGAACTAAACAAGACTAGAATCTCTGCTCGCAACACCTTCCAGGTAGTTCTCCATCTGGGCCTGCAAGTATATTATTACAAGGAAGAGAAACAATAGGTATACCCGTTAATGCAAGTCACGGCCGCAAGTGGTACAAGCTACGGGACAAAAATAGAATGAAACAAAAGCAGGAAAGAACAGAGAATCAAGAAATCATATAATAGAGCAAATACAACATGTGACAGAATCAAGAACAAAACCTCATGGAACAAATAGCGTGCATGTGAACAAGTAAGTAATCCATAGGAACATGTAACATGTAAACGAGTAAGCAAGTAAACGTGTCAACATGAACGAGTAACATATAAACAAGTAAACAAGTCATCATAACCATGTAACATGTAAACGGATCATGCAAGTGTACGTGTCATGTCATATCTTTTATTAACCTAACTAGGTAGCACTTCATGTGTCCCATACCACATGGTTGCTATCCACAAACAAGTGAACGTTTTAGACCGTGGTGGATTCTATAGGTCACGTACTCGAGAAACATATCCAGAAGTCATGTCAAGTATATCTTGTATCAAGATACGTGCAATGTGGACATAGTGTAACGTAGCGTGAAACATAGAACATAAAGTTTGCAAATTTACAATTTGCAACTTGCAATTTGCATCGGGGAACCACGAGCCCCCGTCAGAGTACGCTCTTCTATATTGCCCACTACTAAATCTTTTCCCTTTAAACCCTGACTTGTTATCTTTTTAATTACAATTAAACATGAACAATAACTACATGCAACAACAGGGACAGATATCATGGCAAGGGTAACATGACAAGATCAAGTATCAAGACTTATACGAGGCAGGAAACATATTTCAGGACTTATAAAACATATGATGCAACTAATGGCATGCATAACACTTAATCAAGAATAATATATATTATAACAACATGCAACCTAATAACAAGCAATTCATGCACAACATTATGTATAATAGTATATATGTGTGTATCGTGTTCATGCAACGGACATGGCACCAAAGTATTCGTGATCTTGTACGAATACGGGATACGGATTATGTATGAAAATGGTTATCAATTCGACTTATGAATGCGAATTGGAGTTAAATAATAATATACTTGCGGTATTTTTACAAAGGCTTGTACTAGAACAATAAAATTGTACAAGAGACACTTGCCTGGTATTTGACGACGATGAAATTTGAGAGAGAATAACGGGATCAGTATCCCGGACAGCAGAACAAGTGCGAGATAATTTGTGACAGCCACGCCAAAGTCCAAAATAGCAACTTCCAATAGCAAACGGCAACGACCCCTTTCAAACCACTCCAAACAGCAACACAACAGCAAAACTCCCAACAACAACTTCACAAAGCAACTCCAAAACAAAGCAACTCAAACACCGGTATAATACTCCACACAATCCCCAATACAACCCAACACCAATATAATAAACCCAACACCAATAAAAATCAACCCGACACCCACACAACAGCAACAAATCCCAATCCCTTGTTCCCTTCTTCTTCTTCACTTCATTCGTCAGCGAGAGAGAGAAAAAGAGAGAGAGGGGGCGGAGAGCGCGCGGGAGAATAGGGGAAACGGCGACGGGGCGGGTGGCGATTGAGGGCGACTGCGGAAGTTGAGGGGCAGAGATCGGACGGGAAGAGCGACGGGCTGAGGTGGAGATGAGCAGCAATAATGGCGGCTGAGTGACGACAGAGGGAGAAGGGAGCGCGAGCGGCTGAATTGTAGGGGATGCGAGCGACTGGTGGGAGCAGCGACGCGACTGGAGGAATGTCAAGGGAAGAGCACCGCAGGGGGGGGGCTGTCGACGGAAGCACTGCCGCAGGTGGCTGCGGACTTGAGCGACGCTCGGGGTTGCGGCGAGGAGTAGGGGCGAGGTCGAGGAGCGGCGACGAGCTCGATTGGTGGTGCTGACTTCGACGGAAGTGGAGCAAGGCTGGGCTCGAGTGGAAGGCGCTCGCGACTGAGTGACGGGGATGGCTTCGATGGCGGAGGCGGCACGTCGACGGGGAGCGAAGCTGAGGCTGGGCGAGAGTGGGGGCAGCAACGGGCGGCGCGTTCAGGAGGGCGACGCGCAGAGGAAGGGAATGGGCGGCACTGGTGGCTGATCGATGTGAGCGGCACAACAATGGCGACGCGGCGTCGCTGTGTCGACGAGGAAGAAGAGGAGGCTGGCGGCGAAGCTTCGAGGATTGAGGAAGAGGGACGGAGTCGACGAAGGGAGAAGGCGGAGGCGTTGGCGGAGTTGAGCGAAGGAGGAAGACGAGGTGCTGTCGGGGGGAGGCAGAGCTTCGATGGTGAGGTGCGGCTGTCGACGAGCTCGAGGCGAGTTGGCAATGGCGGAAGGAGGTGGGGAAGAAGATGCGGGATGGTGGAGTCGACTGAGGGGCGCGTCGGTGGAGAGGAGTGGCGCGACGGTGGGTTCGAACGGGAGTTGATCGATGGAGGAAGGAGGAAGAAGAGTTCGGTTGGGTTTGTTGTTTTGGTTGAAGAACAGAGGGGGCGAGAGAATGAACCGGGTAGGGGTGGGTTTTAAAATAATTAAAATAATGGGGTTAGAACTGGGAGGTAGTTATGAGAGTATGGGGAAAGTGCTGGTACGGTTATTGAGGAGTGGGGAGGAGTTGGAGTACGGGACAGAAAAGTGGGGGTGTGGAAAATTGTATAGGGAAAGGTATTGTATGGGGATAGGTGTGTGACAAATCTGTACAATATATGGGTATTGGGTCTAGTGGGCTTTAATAAATGGGCTCGAGATGTTTAAATAAAATAATTAGGATTTTGGGCTGATCTTTTGGGCTCAAATTAAATATAATAATAAAATAAAACAGAATAAGGGATTGGGCTTAAAATAACAAGTAAATAGTTGGGCTTCGAATTAATACATAATAAAATAAAAATACAGTTTGGGCTCACATTAATTAGATAGTAAAATCAAAATGTAAACTTGGGCTCATATTAACAATTAATAAAACCAAAATACAACTTGGGTTTACATTAAAGAATTGGGCTCTAAAAATAGTTTAAACAATAAAATCAATTATGGGAAAATAATTATAAAATACTGAGATTTTAAATACGGAAAATACTTTAAAAATACGTATTAATGAAAACAGGGATTACATCTCATCCAGCGAATCCCCCGAGAAGAGAATTCCCAGACCGATGCCCTCTCCAAACTAGCCTCCTCCTCCCTCCAAGGTCTCGAGCAGACCGTCTTGACTGAGGTGCTCCTGAAGCCAAGTATAGAAGATGAAACTTCCGACTCGATGGAGTCGCTACCTGTCCTGCTTCAAGATAACTGGATGAAACCCCTAGTAGAATTCCTAAGGGATGGGCTCCTCCCCGAAGACCCTAAAGAAGCTCGCCGAGTGAGAACCCGAGCAGAGCGATACACACTTATCGAGGGCATTCTATACAAGCGCTCCTTCACACAAGTAGACGGCAGGCCTTATTTGAGATGCCTCTCCCCGGAACAAGCCGATTACGCCCTGCAAAAGCTCCACGAAGGCATCGGCGGGGCACATTCAGGGTCCAGATCCCTAGCCCGGAAGTGTTGAATTATGGATATTTCTGGCCCACTCTCCTTCAAGACGCCGAACTCCACGTTCGGCAATGCAGCTCTTGTTAGAAATACTCCAACGTCCGTCGCCTCCCACAAGCTCCTCTCACCTCCCTATCAAGTCATATCCCTTTCGCAATGTGGGGGATGGATTTACTAGGGCCATTCCCACCAGCTCCCGGCCAGCTCAAATTCTTAGTCGTGGCAATCAACTACTTCTCGAAGTGGATAGAGGCTGAGCCCTTGGCCACAATCACCAAGAACAAAGTACTTCAGTTCTTCTGGAAGAACGTTATCTGCCGATTCGGTGTCCCTCGAGTCCTCATAACAAACAATGGAACCCAGTTTACCAGGGCTTCTTTCCGAGCTCTATGTGAAAACCTCGCCATCCAACAACGTTTCTCCTCCGTCTCCCATCCACAATCGAATGGTCAAGTGGAGAATGCTAACCGACAGATCCTCTCCGGTATTAAGAAAAGGCTGAATAAGTGCTCTAAAGGCTTATGGGTCGATCAGCTCCCTAACGTGCTGTGGAACTACCGCACCACGAAACGGACCCCCACAGGAGAGTCGCCATTCAACCTCACCTATGGGTCCGAGGCTGTGATCCCATTGGAAGTCGGCATACCTTCTCCTTGCCTTCTTGCCTACGAAGAAGAACAAAATGCCAGAGAATTTCGGGCAAACTTAGACTTGGTCGACGAGCTACGGGAAGAGCGTCAATCCGCCAACAGAGTTATCGGAGGAGGATCAAGTTGGCGTACAATAAGAGAGTCCGTCCTACTGACCTCAAAGAAGGGGACTTGGTCCTCCGAAAGTTAGCAATCTCTTTTCCTAGTCAGAAGAGTAAATTAGCTCCAAATTGGGAGGGACCCTACAGGATCACCAAAGTAGTTCGGCCCGGCACATATCGTCTAGAAGACCTCGAAGGCAGAGAGATCCCTAGGACTTGGAATGCCAACCATCTTTTGAAATACCAAGAGAGAGCATTAACGTCTCTCTAAGTATTCTGGGATGTCGAACCGTTCCTCTCCTTTTACTTGTATTTTTTTCTTTATTTCTCTCTTGTAATAATGGCTCGCAACTTAGAAGCAGCCAACTATTAGTTATCAATAAAGAAAGTTTTTTCATATTTTACTTGTAAAATTGCTTGTATCTCTCTGCTTTTACTCTTCACCCTAACGACGAGTTCGGAGTCACAACACTTGGCTCGACTCCTCTTTGTAAGCTCGCTCTTAAGCGGGCTAGAATAGGTTCGCCACTCGAAATTGCTCCCACAACCGTTGAACAAACTCTAACGACGAGTTCGGAGTCCAACACTTGGCTCGACTCCTCTTCGCAAGCTTGCTCTTAAGCGGGCTAGAAGGGGTTCGCCATTCGGAATTGCTCCCACAACTGTTGAACAAACTCTAACGACGAGTTCGGAGCAACACTTGGCTCGACTCCTCTTCGCAAGCTCGCTCTTAAGCGGGCTAGAAGGGGTTCGCCATTTGGAATTGCTCCCACAACCGTTGAACAAACTCTAACGACGAGTTCGGAGTCCAACACTTGGCTCGACTCCTCTTTGCAGGCTCGCTTTTAAGCGGGCTAGAAGGGGTTCGCCATTCGGAATTGCTCCCACAACCGTTGAACAAACTCTAACGACGAGTTCGGAGTCCAACACTTGGCTCGACTCCTCTTCGCAGGCTCGCTCTTAAGTGGGCTAGAAGGGGTTCGCCATTCGGAATTGCTCCCACAACCGTTGAACAAACTCTAACGACGAGTTCGGAGTCCAACACTTGGCTCGACTCCACTCCTTAAGCTCGCTATAAAGCAAAGCCAAAAGTGGTTCGCCCATAAGAAGGAAGATTTGCTTCTGATTTTAAGTAGTGGTCAAAAGTTGGAGGAGTTATACTTAAACTAATACCAGCCAACGCAACATTCGAACATCGGAAGCAAAATAAACTTTTTTATTAAGAACCCAAACAGGACTAACACTACAACAGAGTTTTACAATAACTTGAAGAGCATAATACAACTTGTTTAGCGCTTCTTTGGAAGGGGAACGCTTCGGTTCAGAGACACACGAGGGCGGCGTCGCCTTACCTCTGAGCTCGACTCTAAACCAGCGAAGCGAGACCCCCCTTCGCCGCTGATTCTAGCTGTGGCCCCAACCGAGGCACCACTAGACGAAACAGCTACACCACTCTGAGCGTTAGCTGGGCTCTGCCTAACGGCAGGCGAACGAGTTGCAAGTTCATAGAATGAGATTCCTCTTTCGCTCTCTTCGCGAGTACACGACGTACTGCGAACATTGATCCTTACGGGTTGAGGTTTCAGCGATGCGATCTCCTCCTCTAGCTCGACGATCCTATCTCTCAGAATATCGCCCTCCGCTGATACTTTGAAACGAGGAAGTTTAGACGAGCCTGCAACGTTAGTACTGTCGGCCACAATACGACGGAAATGAGTCACTTCGATACCCCTGTCGATGGTGATCCTCCTCAGTTTGTCAATTCTTGTCGTCAACTCATCGCGCTCGGACATCATCTTCCCCACCTTCGAAGCTAACTCCTCTTCCTCCGCTGAATGTTCTTTCACCGTTACCTCCAAATGACGAACCTCCGCCAGTAGTTCGCTATTCCTTTGGTCGACATCGATGAGCTCCTTACGGAGCAACTCTATCTCGCCTTCGAGATGAGTCTCTCGAGGTTGCTTCCGCAGTTGCCTCAACTCGCGAAAATACCCTCTCGCCGTTGCTTTGATGTCCTCCAATTTCAAGAAGTCGTAAAATGCTTTATCATGACTGCGAGAAAGAGCCCGCTTCATTTTCTTTAGCTCAGTACGAAGATGGGAGACCTCAGTAATCGGACCCAACTCGACCAGAAAAGTGGAGGAATATTAACAGAAGCCTTCAATACTTAAGGACACAATCCGAGCAAAACGAGTTGAACACTTTGCGAAATTTCGAAATATTCAGCCAAAACACCAAAAAGAAAACCATTTCATTAAAAGTCCAAGACTTACAAAAAAGTGGTGGCCAGTCCGCAATTAGGCATTACAAAAAAAAGGGGAGAACAAGAAGATGAGAAGAGGTGACAAAGTCAGGGGTCGACCTCATCGTCGTTCGGCACGGTTACAATCGCACCCTCGGCGCCCACCTCGTCTTCGGAGTCTTCGCCCTCCTGCCTAGGAGCAAGCTTGGCCAGGGGCAGCGCTTCCTCACCTTCTACAGGGTCGTAGAAGTAGTAGGACGAGACATCAAATCCGGGGTTCCGGGCGGCGATATGCTTTAGCGCTCGGCCGTACGCCTCCTCCATGTTGGTCAACATGTGAGCCTCGGCCTCGTCCCGAACTGCCTTCTCCGCGGCCGCTACCTTCGACGCATGATCGCTCAGGGCCTCCTCCGACGCCTTCAGGGCCTTAGACAGCTCCCCTTCGAGTCGAGCCGTCTCCTTTTCCAGGGTCTCGACTATGGAAGCCTCAGCGGCTGAGCTCCTCAGCGCCTCGGCGAGCTTAGCCCTTAGGTCGGCAACTTCGGCCTCGAGCAAAGCAGAATGCACCTGCTCGGCCTCCAACTGTTTTACCGCCTTAGATCGCTCCGACCGTTCCCGGTCGTTCAGAATAGTCATCTCCTTTTCCTTGCTCGCGAACTCCTCGAGCAGGTAATTGAAGTGGCAGAGAGTCTACAAGCCATACAAAAAGCAGTTAAGCACGAGCACAAAAACTTGGAAAATTTTTGAAGAAAGTCATCTAGTACTTACCAACATGGTGTTTCGAGCAATCTGCATCGTGGCGTCACCAACTTCGCCCGCCTTGAGCACCGCTCGGTCGTTAGGGGTCGGCAGGTGCTTCACCGCCTGCATGCAGATGTTGCCGTCCCCTAGGAACCCGTCGAACTTCATCACCCGCCAATTGGGGACGAAGATGCGCTTGTGCTCCTCGATCAGGATGGCCTCCGCCTCGGCAGTGAAGGGCAGGACATCGAGAGCCAGTGCCACGCTAATGTTGAACGCTCCGGCCGAAGACCCTGGAGCATCTGTTCGCGCCATTGGGGTCGGCGCATCTGAGGTAGGTGGGGCGGATGGCACGACGAGGCCTTGATCGGGCTCGACCAAAGGAGCCTCAACAACCTGCCGCTCGGTGGTCGGAGAGACCGATGGGATCTTGGGCGCTCGGCCGCCTTGAGGCCCGGACACGGTCCTCTTTCTCTTCCTCGCGTCCTGCTCCTTCGTCTCCCTGGCCTTCGCCATCAGACCCTTGTAGTCCATGCTGGGAGATTCTGCACAAACCGAGTGAAAAAAGTTAGAAAAAATTTCCAAACCTCAATGACAAAACAAGAATAGGAGAAGCGTACTAGGGTCGATCAGACTGAGACCCCCTCGAAATAAGGCCTACTCGGTGATGTCTTTCCAACTGAGGGTCGGAAGCCGGAGCAGCTTCTCCACAATTTCTGCCTCTTCATTGCTGAGCACGGGCTCTTTCTTCGCCCGCTTCGGAAGACCGTCCCTCAACCACACCGTCGGGATCACCCATGGCTCGGAAGCTCGGACGAGGAAGTACTTCTCTTTCCAATGCTTGATCGAATCCGGGTTCTCGATCAGCTTCACACCTTTCCTCGGCGAGAGGTAGTACCTCTGCTCATTTTTGTTTGGTTGGCAAGGACGGTAGAGACTCCGAAGGATGAACATATTGGGCAGAGCGCCGACCTCCTGGCATTGAAGAACAAACGCCATAACGTGCCGCCAGGTGTTCGGCATTAGCTGAGCCGGACACAAGCCGTACCACTGCAGCACTTCGATCACGAAAGGGTGCAGCGGCAGCCGAAGTCCGGTATTCAGGGAGTCGGCAAGAAAAACACACGTATCGGCCGAGGACGAGGTGCACGCTTGGAAGCTAGGGCCAGGGAGAAGGAGCCCGTACTCCACGGGGATTCGGAACCCACTCCGGATCCGATGCAAATCTGCCTCGGTCAGGACCGAAGAGATCTGATCCACCTCAGAGGTTTCCCTCGGCTCGTTCTCCTCAATCGACTTGGCGGTGCCCTGCGTCACCTTCTCCAACAGATCTCCAGAGTAGCTCCGCACACCGCCAACGCTCGACAGAATGCTCGGATGCCGACCCAACTCCCCTGCAGTCTTCAGGTGCTCAATTATTGTTTTCACCCCCTTGCCCTTGCTGGCTCGGACCATTACCTCCTGGAGAGGCTCGGCAACCTCCTCATCTGTACTCGGCCTGACCATTGTCTCTTCGGTCGGCTCCACGACCTCCTTCCCTTTACCCTTGCTCGGCCTGACCGCTCGGCTGACGCCTAGGTCCGAGGAGGGGGTCTCATCCATGGAAGAAAACTTAACCATTTTACAAAGATGAGGAAAGAGACTGACCTTGAAGTGACTAGTACAGCCAAAAAAGATCGCCGGAGCCTAAAACGCCTTGCCGCGACAACCAGCAGCGCCACCCAAGAGCTAAAGACTTCGCTAAGAAGTAAAACCAAGAGTGAGAAAGTGAAAGTGAGAAATGAGGTTAAGTGTTGAGGGGGTGAAAACTTATAGTAAAAGTGACGCCTCGTGGGCTTTGTAACGTAAGGGCGCAACTCTTGGGCCTCCTCTGAAGCGTTACAAAAGCCCAAACGGCTAAGTAACGAAGATCCACAACTGTTGACAAAGGAAGCGACGTTTCAATCCAAGTAAAATCGCTCAGCGCCTCGGAACCAAAATCCGAGCGACAGGCGATCCGACCTCCACAACAAAGAGGATAGCTCGGATTCCGAGCAAGTGCCAATCCGAGCCACGAATTGGAAAAAACGACTTTCCCCTCAAAATTCGCGTAAGATTTGGATCGGATGGGTCAGATCTTGCCAGCACCACTAAACGACAAGATAGTGTTTTCTTGGGAACTGAGCCAGCATCGAGATCAGTGCCATCATCCAACGGCTCCGATCGCCCCAAGTCCCTCGGAACCAAAATCTGAGCGACAGGCAATCCGACCTCCGCAACAAGGAGGATAGCTCGGATTCCGAGCAAGCGCCAATTCGAGCCATGAATTGGAGAAAAACGACTTTCCCTTCAAAATTTGCATAAGATTTCGATCGGACGGCTCAGATCTTGCCAGCGTCACTAAATGACAAGATAGTGTTTTCTTGGGAACTGAGCGAGCATCGAGATCTGTGCCATCATCCAACGGCTCCGATCGCCCCACATCCCTCGGAACCAAAACCCGAGCGACAGGCGATTCGACCTCCGCAACAACGAGGATAGCCCGGATTCCGAGCAAGTGCCAATCCGAGCCACGAATTGGAGAAAAACGATTGTCCCCTCAAAATTCGCGTAAGATTTCGATCGGACGGCTCAGATCTTGCCAGCGCCACTAAACGACAAGATAGTGTTTTCTTGGAAACTGAGCCAGCATCGAGATCTGTGCCATCATCCAACGGCTCCGATCGCCCCACGTCCCTCGGAACCAAAATCCGAGCGACAGGCGATCCGACCTCCGCAACGAAGAGGATAGCTCGGATTCCCAGCAAGTGCCAATCCGAGCTACGAATGGGAGAAAAACGACTTTTCCCTGAAAATTCGCGTAAGATTTCGATCGAACGGCTCCGATCTTGCCAGCGTCACTAAACGACAAGATAGTGTTTTCTTGGGAACTGAGCCAGCATCGAGATTCGTGCCATCATCTGACAGCTCAGATCATCCCACGACGTTCAACAGTCCGAGCCGATAGTTCGGCCGTCGAGCTAGATGCTCGGTCCCGAGCTCACAGTTCGGCCACCGAGCTATACGCTTGGCCACCAAGTTAACAGTTCAGCCACCGAGCTATACGATCGGCTACCGAGCTACATCACTCGGATTCCGAGCAAGTGCCAATCCGAGCTGCGAATTGGAGAAAAACGACTTTCCCCTCAAAATTCATGCAAGATTTCGATCGGACGGTCCAGATCATGCCAGCACCACTACACGACAAGATAGTGTTTTCTTGGGAAATGTGCCCACCTCGAGATTCGCACCGTGATCCGACGGCTCAGATCGCTCCACGTCACTCGGAACTCCGAGCCGAGCGACTAGCAATCCGAGCCACTCGCATGAGAGAAAAACCGAGCCACTTCGCTCGGATTCCGAGCAAGTGCCCATCCGACTCTCGAAAGTGAAGAAAAATGCTGCCGAGCGTCTCCAACCGTTGGATCACTGCGAAAATCGTGCCTGAGATGATGGATGGTCCAGATTACGCCACGTCCACTAAACAACAAGATAGTGTTTTCTTGGGAACTGTGCCCACCTCGAGATTCGCTCCGAGATCCGACGGCTCAGATCGCTCCACGTCACTTGGAACTCTGAGCCAAGAGACTAGCGATCCGAGGCACTCGCGTGAGAGAAAAACCGAGCCACGGATTCCGAGCAAGTGCCCATCCGACCTTCAAAATGGAGAAATTGCTGCGAGCGACCCTGTCCATCCGATCTTTTAGAAATTCATGCCCGCACAAGATCAACGGTCCAGATCGCGCCACGCCATAATTCAGTATTTTATTTATTAAAATCGTTTTATTTATTTAAAAATTACGAAAAAATGATTTAAAATTCAGGAAAATTAAAATCCTAGAAAATAATTATAAAGTCAGGAAAATATTCTTGAACCCCCGAGTAAATAATTATTGCCTAGGACCATTTATTAAGACCCCCGAACGACGAATCGACACTTCGCAAAATTAAGTAAATATTCCGAAAAAATAGATAAAAATCACCAAATGCCCAGAAGAGCTCAAGAACAACTCAGAGCACACAACTAACTTAGAAAATCACCATACTGCCTCCTGCAAAGATTCGAAACCTTCCATTTGGACTCCAATACAACTCCGCCAGCCATTAAAACAGTAAAAATACTCCTCAAAGGCTGATCAAGCTCAGTCTTCGGGAGTGGGGGGCTCGTGATATGGCTAAAAATGGGGTTAAATCAGAACTGTCCAAATCCGGAACGAATCTTGAAGCCTAGGGGTAAAATGGTAATTTCGCCTACCAATGGGTCTGAAGTGGGTCCTGGGTCTTTTTCCCAAAGACCCAATAACCCACGAACGGATCCACCTCAACTGGGTACGGGTCTCTACCCGAAATAAACCCAGTCCAGCAGGATAGAATTAGGGTTTCTGATTAATACTAATCAACGGCCCTGATTCACATCTATCTTTTCACTGGGAATTTGGGATTACATTCCTTATCTGATTATGGGGATTATATTCCTTATCAGATCACAGGGATTACATTCCTAATCTAATCCCCAAGGCGGCTATAAATATCCCCATCCACCACCTTTAAGAGGTAATCAATCTTTTGCCAATTTACGCTCTTTCATAATCTTCCCTGATTACTGACTTGAGCATCGGAGGGTGCGTCACCGGGATCAACCCCGGTGTCTCGTACTTTTTGCAGGTGAACGGCGGGAGTCAGCGGTCAGACTCCAACAGAACAGGTTTAGGTTTGCTATTCAGGTTTTCCAAGAATCCACAAATACTATCTGTTTGCCCCCACACCAGATTTAGCGGTAACAACGTGCGATGCAAGTTTTAATAATTTAAAAAAATAAAAATAAAAACTTCGATGTAGAGAGGATTTGAATTAGAAACTTCCTTTATATTAGTTATGTACGTGCGTTGCACATGTTGGTAGAATGACAAAATGACAAATGACACTAAGGCCTTCTCCCATTATAATATTAGAGATATGTGAGCACATTGTATAAACATAAATTATCTATATAATAAAACACAAGACAACTCAAAAGAAAGTTATCAAGTGCTCTCCTTCAATTAAAAGGAAATCAACGGTCCAGATTTATGCTCACAAAAGATATTTTCCCGCCCTACTATAGCTACAGTAACTACATTCAGATTTATACTTTATGTTCTGTGAAGTAGTTGATATTTGTTTGGGTTTTGAAATTAATTAATTTTTAATCCCTACTTTTAATTAATTAAGAAAAGACTGATTAAAATCATACTAATCTTAATTAAGAAAAGCTTTAATTGTTGTGGTTTAATTAGTCTTTTCTTAATTAATTAAAATTTAGGGATTAAAAGTTATCTAACTAGTAGTTTACACGTGCGATGCACGTTTTAATAAATATAGTTTTTTAAAATAAAAATTTAGACGTAGTCTTGATTTGAACCTAGAACCTCCTTTATAATAGTTATGCACGTGTGTTGCATGGGTTGGTAGATTGACAAAACATTTACAAATGACACTAAGGCCTTCTCCCATTATAATATTAGAGATTAAGCTTAATTAACTCATCCAAAACATTAGGAATTAAGCTTAAATAAAATTAATTACTCCCTAATTTTGAATTAATTTCATGTAAAACCAAAAATAAAAAAAGTGTTTTAAATTATTTTCGCTACAGTATTAATACAACCAAAACAAAACTATTATTTAATTATTGCTACAGTAAACCTATATTCAACCAAAGCTACTTTTAAGAAATCAAATCTAAAGAATTGCTTTCACTACAGTGTTTTCCCTCTCTTCATATTTTTTACAACCAACCAAAGCACCCCTAATTGTTTTAGTATGTAATTATTTTACTACATTCTAATTATTTTTTATAACTTATCATGTAGTCACTAACTGGATGGTATTGCATATAAATGTTGACCTATGTGATTTGTTAGTCAAATTGGATTGCATATATTTTACTGTTTACAAAGTTTTTCATATATTGCATTGTTCAGAAGACGTGTCGTAGGCACGTGTCCATGGGTAAACCTAGTATATTCATATAAATGATGTAGTTGCGATTTGAGAAAAGTTAAGGTTGCGTTTGGTTTGTTGTTTTGAAAACAATTTTCTTAAAAGAGTTTTCTGAAAATGATAGTGTAAAAGCTGTTTGGTAATAATTTTTAATGAAAACAGTTTTTTAAAAATGAGAGTATAATGTATGTATAGGTTTGGTTGTATGTATATACTGTATACAGTATATATACTATGATACATACATGTTGTATACATATACATACATACTGATATATAATAATATAAAATATTTTATTATAATAAACATATTTAATAATATACATATATATAATAATATATAATAGTTATAATAATATATTCAAATTATACATTAAACAATTTATTATAATAATAATAAATTATATGATAATATATATAATAATATATAATAATAATATATAATAATAATATTATATATTATAATAATAATAATAGATTATTATAATAGTATATTATATAATAATATATATAATAATATATAATAGTGATGTATTATATATTAATATATATAATAATATATAATAGTAATATATAATAATAATTATATATAATAATAATATATAATAATAAAATATATAATAATAATATATAATAATAGTATATATAAAATAGTATATATAAAATAATATAAAATAGTATATATAAAATAATAATATATTATAATAATTGTATATTACATAATAATATAAAATAATTTATTATAATGAACATATTTAATTATATACATATATATAATAACATATAATAATTATAATAATATATATGTAATAATAATATATTATAATAATATATTAAATAATTTATTATAATAATAATAATAAATTATATAATAATATATATAATAATATATAATAGTAATATATATTATAATAATAAACGAATATTATAATAGTATATATAAAATAGTATATATGAAATAATAATATATATTATAATAATAGTATATATATATATATTATTATTATTATTATTATAATAATAATAATAATAATAATAATAATAATAATGATGATAATAATAATAATAATAATAATAATAATAATAATAATAATAATAATAATTATAATAATCACTACAACATATATGCCATTTGATAGCATTTATATGACAGCGTTTTGCAAACGCTGTCAAAGCCCCCGCTATGGTAAGTTTATAGCGTTTCCGCGAAACGCTATGAAAAGCACAGTGTTTCGAAAACGCTATAAAAATCATAGCGTTTCGACAAACACTATGGTTTTTATAGCATTTTCAAAACGCTATGGTTTTTATAGCGTTTTGAATGCTATAAAAACCATAGCATTTGTCGAAACGCTATTGTATTTGTAGTGTTCTTCAAACGCCATGCCTTTAATAACGTTTCGGAAACGCTATCGTTTGTAAGAGTGGTGTTTTTTTTTTGCAGCGTTTTAAAAATGCCATTTTTTTTTACCTATATGCAAAAAAAACTACAGATGCATAGAAAAGTTTTGAAAATTCTCCAGAAGATATCAATTTGCTAATAGTTCAATCAATGTTGTTCTCCAGCATCCATGATCAATGCTATAAAGCTCAAGGTCGATACAGTACATAAAATCCTCAGTTTCCAAAACACCAATATTTTTATATATAAAAATTGTAACAAGATAAAATTAGCACATGCAAAGTACATAAAGATTCAGCAGTATAAGAACCAATACGTTAACATATTCGTCAGCTCAGAATAAGAGTTTCGAAAGCTATACAGAGCAACTTCTAAAGCACTTTTTGAATACACCAGTATAGAGAGAGCAGCAATCTTAATATCACTGGATAAAGTTGTAGCTGCAATCTATTCCATGCGCTTCTTTGACTATGCACTGAACTGATTTGTTGTTACTGCACATAAAGCCATTTGATTGGTCATGTACCAAAAATCTCTACTAAATCATGGTAGCGAAATTTGTAGAGATCACTTGATAAACAAAATCATAAGAATTCACATAGACAACCTTTGTGGGAACAAATTTATTTGAGATATCTAAATCATTGAGGAGTTTTCGCAACAACCTTTGCCTCTAGGTACTTCCACTGGATGAAAAAGAGCATTTTCCTTCCACATCCATCACCGGCGTAACATCTAGTCAAGCTTTAGTGAGCTTGATCAGTAGAAGGAATTAAAATTAAAGAGTGCACAAGTAAGATGTCAGCATGCACTTTTCACATTGTTAAAGCTAACCGAATTTCCACTTATTTACCTCGAAAGAAAATAAGGATCTAAGAACTAATTAGTTTGTGCACATTCTATAATGTCCCTCCTAGATGAATGACTACTTGTAAGCAGCCAAAAATCCCGAGTCTCAATTTGGGTCAACCCGGTAAACAAGATTTATCAAATATTTAAATAATAATAAAATACTATTTCATGATCAGCTACCTTTAGTACTTGATCTATGACGAACTATTTCAGTCATGATGAACAACTTGTATTCAAAAACTCAATCTGTGTTCATGCGAATCAACTAAAAATAAAAAAAAATTATCAACCCACTAAATTAGGAGTATGGTGTAACTCATTAATAGTGAAACTTACAATATCAAAAAGAACATTTGTAATACCTTAATATCCTTGCATAGGACAATTTTAGAGAGCCTGAAATGTGTAGTCAGTCCTTCAGGTATGTTGATTATCATCATGCAATCTGAACAGCCAATATTAGAAAAATTAATTAACCAAAATAGAGGCTCAATATCCCAGCAACATGGCTTCATGGCTTCAGATATTAAACTATTCAATTAGAAGTACTAATTTTTAAATGAGAAATCTAGAGCGATCAAGTGTATATTTACCAAAAAACCGAAGTTCCCTACATAGAAAACAACATAGCCGAAGCAGGAATTACATTGAAAGAACTAATAGAAGAGAATGTTATTCTTGTGAAAGAAGGAAATTATTCCTATGCAGAATACAGATGTGAATTTAGAACTCTGGCATAAAAGTATGTAGACTGACCAGATGGTCTTGAGCATGCATTTCCTCAATACACAGTTTAAGTTCATCCATAGTACCATAAGCAGAGTTCAAGTTGTATATATCATAAGGCATATAGCATGCACATCTCACATAGCAATATAAGTGATTGCATAGTTATTGCTTATATGCAGAACTCAGTAGTCAGCGATTTTTTCCCCAAACCGACCTACTTTTTGAAAGTTTTTCCCAAACCAATCTACATTTTTTTTTAATTCCCAAAGCGACTCACTCGGTCTTTAAAAGACCGAGTCTAGAATAAACTAGCGTGGTCTTTCAAAAACCGAGTCTTGCACTTCGAAAAATCGAAGAGCAAGACTCGGTCTTTGATAGACCGCGCTAGTTTATACTAGACTCGATCTTTCAAAGACCGAGTCTTGCACTTTGGGGGTTTTAATTGCGCAAATCTCCTTTCTTCTTCTTCTCGACTTTATTTACTTTTCGTATTTTTTTCTTCTTCTTTCTATCCCTCAACGAGTTTGGATTTGGTAGGTGTTGTAAGATTTTTAGTTAGTTTGATTTTGTAGTTTTTTAATGTTTTGTCTCGAGTTTAGAGTAATATGTTGTTAATGTCTCTAGTTTTTTCAATGTTCTGTTGGGCATATGTTGAGATGATATTGTGGAGATGTTATTAAAATTGTTGATGTGGTTGTGGATATGATATTAACAATATTGTGGAGATGTTATTGAAATTGTGGAGATGTTAATGAGATTGTTGATGTGGTTGTGGAGATGTTGGAGATGATGTGGTTGTGGAGATGTTAATGAGATTTTTGATATTGTGGAGATGTTGGACATATGGAGATGTTAATGAGTTTGTTGATATTGTGGAGATGTTAATGAGTTTGTTGATATTGTGGAGATGTTAATGAGTTTCTGGAATTGTGGAGATGTTGTGGAGATATTGTGGAATTGATTGAACTCAAGACTCGGTCTTTCAAAGACCGTTCTAAATATAACTAGACTCGGTCTTTGAAAGACCGAGTCTTACATGCGTAAGTGATATTTTATAATCAGCATCATGACTCGGTCTTTGAAAGACTGAGTCTTGTTAAAATGACAACGGTCTTTGAAAGACCGAGCCTTGAAGCTGATTGAATTTTTTTGCGAAAAACTTCAAGACATTTTGATTCGAATATATTTGAAACTTATTGATTCCAAAATACTCTCTTTGGCCAATATTTAAACCTCAATCAATCATACATTTTCGAAAATTAAACACATCCAAACTTACTAGCTTCACGATGACTATCAATCAAATCATGTACACTTTTAGCAAAAATCTTTCCTTCACATAAAAACTTACTAGCGACCTGTCGACGAGTAGTAAAGTAAGAGTTGAGACGTAAGAAGATCGTCTCAACAATCGCAGTTACTGGTAAACTACGGACTCCTTTCAAGACTGAATTGAAGCATTCTGACAGGTTCGTAGTCATTATTCCATATCTTCGACCTTCATCTGCATAAAGTGCTCATTTCTCAATTATCATACTTGCATGAGTTGATTATACCAAGTAATTCTATGAACCTGAGTTTATAGAATTTCTTTGGTTTTTCTATCGGAGGTGGAGTGCTATTTGGTTTTTCCATATCTTCGATCCTCATACTTGTATGAGTTGATTATACCAAGTAATTCTATGAACCTGAGTTTATAGAATTTCTTTGTTTTTTCTATCATCTGAGCAAAATACTTGTATGAGTCAATCTTCTAAAATAGATCTTTCTTCCCGATGACGTGGACATGCTACCTCTGATGAGTTGGAGAAATAGAATAGAGTAAAGTAGAGAGAGAGAAGAAGAAGAAAGGAGATCTGCGCAGTTAAAACCCCTAAAGTGCAAGACTCGGTCTTTGAAAGACCGAGTCTAGTATAAACTAGCTCGGTCTTTCAAAGACCGAGCTTGCTCTTCGATTTTTCGAAGTGCAAGTATCTCGCCCCGCTTCCCATTATAAGCTCAACAAGATCTTTATAACACATTCACGCAGGCAAATATAATAATCACATTAGCTGAAAATAGAATAACCATCATTTAGATAAAATATCAACATCGGGTCAAGATGCCCGGGAGTACAAGGTGCCAGAATTAAAATAATATGATAAGCAGTTCGCTATAACAACTAGATAAAATAGCAACTGAAAGAAAAACAACATGAAGTAGTAAGGAAGCAGCAACGATCGTCTAGAGAGTCTGCTCGTCGGGTACATCAGTACCTGTATAATTATTAACTCAAAGAAAAATAGAAAAGTTCCCGTTAGAGCAAGTTTAGGGCAGCAAGTAGCAACAAGTAGTAAAAGGGGTAATATAAGAATATATAACATGGAAGAAACAAGAAGTAACGGTGCAAATACAATATGGAAGTAAGCAAGGAACTGGGACAATATGATCATGTAAGTAATAACTGTAACTAGTGTATTCTAGACTTCAAGATATAAGCAATTGATAACCTAGGCTCAGTTAATCGATAATCATGTAATCAAGGATCGAGAGTCATGTAATCAAGAGTCATGTAATCATGAATCATGTAATCAAGAATCAAGAGTCATGTAACGAAGAGTCATGTAATCAAGAATCATGCTTAGTGAAGATCTCGGGTTTATCTGTTTTATTAACTTATCTAATGCACACAATCCTGTATCACATACCACAAGTTCGGTGCATATCAATCATGTGACGTTTAGACTTAATTAGTGAATTCTATAAGATTATGTACTCGGGTCTTCCAGTGATAGTATCAAGAAATGTAATCATGAATCATGTAATCGAGAATTATGTAATCAAGAATTGTGTAATCAAGAATCAAGAATCAAGAATCACTATTTTGGGAAACACGGACCCCCTTCCGAGTATACTCCCCTATATTGTCCACTATTAAGTCGTACCCTTATAACCCCAGCTTGTTATTCTTTTATTATGAATATGCAGTTGGTACGACTAGTGGAACGGTGTAATCAAATAGTTTAGTCAAGGAAAATATCAAGGGCAGTAATCATGGACATGAGACGTAAAACGAGTACATGTATCGAGAGTAGTTATTATAGAATTATCAAGTAGTATAAAATGCATTCTATCAACCTATTATATCTATGCAAGTTATTATTATAAGAACAATAATACACTCAATGTATTAAATATGAAAAGTAATGGGTTTATATGCAAAAACGTATAGATGAATATTTAGACAACTTGACATATCTGCATTCAAATTCACTTTCCTGTTGTTACAGAAAAGCAAATCCAATTCCGTCAGAGATTCTAGAAAGTAGACTCTCTTCCGGTTCTAACTCATATTCACACGATACATTCCAGAGACAGTAGCTATGCGTACAAATTTATTCTTCGCTAGTTTCGATGTTTCGCGCGCATTCTGTAAATTCGGAGTCACAATACTAAAACTGCGATATCTCACAATGTATACATCCGATTGAGAAACCGTAGGATGTTTCGGATATCTAGACTCGAAGAGCTACAATTTTCATGTAGAAAGTTTTTCGATCCAGTGTCGGGAATATGGTCGAATTCTCGGTACAAGATACCGGTTAGTAATCCCGTGCAGGTTCAGAAATTCACAATATGCTAGTACTAAAATCGCGATATCTCACAATCTATACATCCGATTGAGAAACCATAAGATTTTCTGGATTCGGGACTCGATGGGCTACGATTTCCATGTAGAAAATCTTCAATCCAGTATCGGGATCATGGTCTAATTCTTAGTGCAAGGTCAAGAAATTTTAGAGATAGTAAGGTTGAATATTCGATATTCGATAACACGATTCGAAATGTGTTAACGGTTCACTCTTGAGTTGATATAGCATGAAACCAGTGACTAGAATGGAGTTTGACAATAAAACATGATAATAACTAGACTACTTGCCACGAGTCCAAGGAAAATACTTGTACGAGAACAAAGAGAGTGTACAAGGTACTTGCCTTATAACGTGACGATTTCGGTGGTGGTGTTAACCACGGAAAGAAGAAGCGATGTCGGCAACGGACGGCGGCACAACGGTGGTAAGAATGGTGGCAAGATGGTAGCTAGCGAGCAACGGCAGCAACAGTGAACGACAACAACAACGAGGTGATGGCATCGGGTTGTTTTTCGGGGTTCACGGGATCGCAAAAGCGGAGTCGTCGGCTCGAAGGTGGAGGATAAAGTGGAGCTCGGGTGTTGGCTTGGGCTCTCGGGTGTGAAGAAGGCAGAGGAAGAGAAGGAGAAGGGCTCTCGGGTGTGAAGAAGGCAAAGGAAGAGAAGAAGGGAATGAGGTGGTCTGTATGCTTGTGTGTGTGTGTGTGTGTATAGAAAGAAGAATGGAGTGAATCATGCATGTATGCATGCATGTGTATAAAATAAGGGGCGAAAGAGATGGGTGTAGAAAAATTAGGCATATGTGTGGAAAAATGAGAAGGAGTTAGGCATAGAATGAGAAAAATGAGGGGGAGAAATTTGGCGTATGTAAGTGATTAGCGGGAGTGGGTTAGGCAGATAGGAGAAATATTGATTAGGGATAATTGGGGTTGGAATTTGTATTTAAACTCCGATCGAAAAATCATAAAATTATAGAATTGATCAGAAAAATATTTTGTCTTTAGATAAAGAGTCCAAAGAGAAAAACAAAACTGATCTAAAAATTGAAGTACAAAATTCACGTAATAAAATACGTACAACTGGAATAGGGAGTTACAATCCTACCCACCTTACAAAAAAAATTTCATCCTCGAAATTTATTCGGTGAGATATAGGATAGAAAAGCAAGACACCTACTCGAAGATATGGGGGTACTTCTTCTGGATTTCTTCCTCGAGCTCCCATGTCGACTCACCTGGCGAGTGAGGATTCCAAGAGACTCGTACAAGTTTGATGGCTTTATTCTTCAGCACTTTCTCACGCCTGTCCAAGATAAAAATTGGTTGAGCTTCACGTGATAAGTCTGGACGTACAGATAACTCTGAGTAGTCGATGATATGGTTGACATCTCTGATGTAATTCCTGAGTTAGGAAACATGGAATACGTCATGAACTCCTGATAACACTGGTTGTAGCGCGAGCCTGTAAGCGACCTTGCCCACTTGTTCCACAATATCGAATGGGCCAATGAATCGGGGACTAAGCTTGCCTCCGCCCCCGAAACGGATGATGCCCCTTGATGGTGATACTTTGAAGAACACATGATTACCTGCCTCAAACTCCAAGGGTCTGCGGTGAGTGTCCGCCCATTTCCTTTGCCTATCTTGAGCTGCCCTCAGGTGTTTCCTGATCTGAGACACTGAACACCTCGAATTTTTAAAATACCGAAAATGTCTGTCTTTATATATTTTGAGTGGTGAAAATTATTTTTGATGTATTTTATTTAAATATTGATATTGGTATGGATAATTGTGGTAAATTGGTATTATTGGTGTATTGGAGTTATGAGTTAGAGTTTCATGTGAAGAAATATTGTTCATTGTTATTTTGTAATTTTGGATGGTTGTTTTGAGATAATTTTATGCATTTTGTATTGAGAGTATTCAATGTTCTAAAAAGCGCAAGGCGGTAGTCGGGCGGCCGATGGGGGCCTAGCGCCTAGACCTTGTACTCGGGGATTAAGCGGCTAGGCGCTAGGCGGTTTTTTAAATTTATTTATTTATTTATTTATTTATTTATCGATCTTTTGGGTTTATTTTGTTGTTACTCCTTTTTACTCTTTATTGCTACTCATTCTTAGTTTCTTATTATTGAACTTTTTCTCCTTGCAATTGTAGGATGAGCTTCACATAGTCAAATCGGTGTATTATTGTTCTTTAGTCTTAAAAATTATGTATGAAAATCCATTCGGACCAATCCTATACTTCATACAAATACTTATTCTCAAAGTATGCCTCCAATAAATAGAAATTGATCCATGAATACAGCCTCATTGTATCTTGAGCAGCCCTTTGTATTTGTTAGTGAACTACATTAGCTAACTGATTAGTGCATAAAATAATAATCAAAATAAGAAACTACATTAGCTTGTTGAGTAAAAGGCCGGTGAACTGAACATACATACTGTCGACTGACAGAACAAAATTATACCATTAAAATTATCAAGAAAAAGATGTGAACACTAGTAGCATAAATAACAAAGAAAACATCAGCATTAATAACTTACAATATCAGAGTCCACAAAAACATAAGAAGCTGTACTAAGAGCACGCAAAAGAATGTGAAAGGGAAAGAAAGATAAGATAACCAATTACCAATATATTTAGAAATCTATCGAGGTTACTATTAGAACTTAGAAGTTTTGCATATATTGTCGGAGGACGTCGAAGGGTGGCGGAGGGCGGCGGAGGAGGACGTCGAAGGAGGACGTCGGAGGAGCTGCGATTCGGAGGGAGGCAGACGAAGGGAGGACGTCGGAGGAGCTGTGAACTTTGAGAGAGAAGAGGACGTCGAAGGGAGGCGGAGTCGGAGGGAGGCGAAGGAGGAGGAAGTGGAGGCGGCGAAGGAGGAGGGAGGCGGACGAGGACGGCGAACTGGCGAAGTAGGAGGGAGGCGGAGGAGGACGGCGAGGGAGGAGGGAGGCGGAGGAAGACGGCGAAGGAGGAGGGAGGCGGAGGAAGAGGAGCTGCGATTTGGGGTGAAAGCGAAGAGCGTGATTTGGGGGTGAAAGTGAAGAGCGCGATTTAGGGTTTTTTATTTTTTTTATTAGGAGGAGAAAGTGAGAGCGGTGGGTTTTTTTTTATTTTTTTTTATTTTTTATTTATTTAAATTACTAAAGGCCTAAGCGGGTCTAGTCCGCCTAGACCCGCCTAGACCGATTAAACGCCGCCTAGGTCCGATTTTGGCCGCCTGGAACCCATTTCCGATTTTCATAAACGCCTAGGCCCTAGTCGAGGCGTTGGGGGGTCGCCTAGCGCCTAGGCGGCCGCCTAGGCCGCTTTTTAGAACACTGAGAGTATTACTAAAGTGTAGAGTCTAGGGTTTATTTGTAATATTTTGTTGATGAGGGGTTTATATGTAAATATTACTTTACAACCATTATATTAATACTTATTTATTTATTTATTTTCCAAAAAAATCCCTTTTCTTCCTCCTTCTTTCTTTCCTTCTTTTCTTCCCGACCGTGACCGAACCCATCGGCCGGCCTTTTCCCCTTCCCAAATCCGATCCATTTTCCCATTATTTTTAAATTAATTCAAGGGGATGGCTAATTGAAGGGTCCTCTACGTCGTGGCGGTATCCGTTTTTCGAAAGGATTTCGAAAAGGTAAACCCTAGATTTTATTTTTGTATAAAATTTAGTGTGGTTAATTTATTTTGAGTAGAATGGTTATGGTAGGGAGATTAGGAGGTGTTGGGCATTGTAGAGGCAAGAGATTAGCAAATTATTGGGAATTTTGCAAGTTGCTAAAAATTAGGGTTTTGGATTTGGAAACGAGAATTTTATATATATAAATTATCTTCCGCATGATAGTAGAAATTTTAGTTTAGCCATTAGAATAAATTGGGAATGGTTCTAGTAATTGTTTGGGAAATAAAAATCTTTTAGACATTAGATTATTACGTGCATCGCACGTGTATCCCAGACGTTCAATGAAACGTCTGTGTGATAGTAAGATAATTAGTATTATTGTTTTCCCGTGACTGGTTTGAATGATTTGAGCCTTAATTGCGTTGAAATTTGATAATAGGATATGTTGGCGACTTTGGATGCAGGATGGCGAGATGGCGCTTCGAGTCTTCGCGGGATGCTATGTGAGTATGATCTTTTATTCTATGTGCATAATGTGCTGTGATTAATTTTAAAATATGGCTTGGTGTGTGATGTGTGAAGTATACTGAATATAGAAAAAATTCATAAGTATAATATGGAGTAAATTATGAAGTGTAATAAATTAGTATATATATGTATGGGAGTGTGTTGATGCTTGTAGATAAATATTTATATGCTTCGGGGTTGTAAAGATCAGAGATATGTATCTGTATATGTGATGTGTGGTCTCATGACTGCTGTGATAAGATGGAAAGTATGGTGTGTACGATGTGATATTGTGATGCGATGATAGGACGAAGTGAATGAGGTGGTGTGTGTGTAATAGGTGTGTGATAAATTGAAAGTTTGGTGTGATAAAGTGATGTGAAAATTTGCGTGATGTGTGTGTGCCGTGTGGGTGATAACGGAGAATTTATACGATAATCGATGAGATTAATGGTATGCGCATGTTTATGAATTTAACGGAGTATATGCATTCATGTTATGTTATAATGGTGAAATTAGAGTATAAAGGAGTTATATTGTAAATGAGTTATTCTATAAAGGAGTTATACTGTAAAGGAGATATACAGTGATATGTTGTAAAGAAGTTATGTTATACAGGAGATATATTCATATATGGAGTTATATTATAAAGGAGAGATATATATGTGTGGAGAAATATTATAACGGAGATATATTATAAATGAATATGTGGAGATATTTTATTAAAGGAGTTATTTTATAAAGGAGTTATATATTGCCCCAATTTATATTTGGGGAACAGGAGTTATATATATAATGATATTGCCCCAAATTTTATATTTGGGGAACATGAGTTATATTGTAAAGGAGTATATAATAAAGGAGATATGTATATGTATATAAAGGAGAATTAAATATTGCAGTGCCGCACAATCTCCCGGGGTTTGGGCTAGACCCCACAGGCCCGGGATACACCCGGGAACAGGAGTTATATTTATAAACTTTATATTTGGGGATCAGGAGTTATATATTGCCCCAACTATGTTTGGGGATCAGGAGTTTCCCTCGCTGGTATAGGGCCAGGAGGAAGACGTAGCCTCAGACGTGTAAGACTCTGTGTGAGCATCGATCCACGTGTTATATTTTACTTTTGACTAGCCTTTTGGCTTTAGTCTTGGTTGGACAAGTGCGCAACCGTACTTTCAATCCAGCCCACAAATGGTAGATGCTTAGGACGCCTGGATCTGGGTGATGTGGTGGGTTAGCGGGATTGAAATGTACTGGATGGGAGGCACAGAGATCCCTGTGTTGTATGAGGAGGTCAGTAGTGTGGGCACTGAAAAGGAGTAAATATAAAGGTGTATATGTGTATTGAAAGAATATATATATAAAGATATTGATGATATGATATATATTTCGGAGATTATTTATATTATGGGAGATGTGAATATACTACGGGAGATATATATGTATATATATTGGCATTTGGCTTGAGATGTGATGTGATATTACCCAGACTGTGTGTTTGGGGTGCGGTGAGTATTACCCAAGCTATCAGCTTTGGGGTTTGGTATGTGATTGCCCAAACTATGTTTGGGATATGGAGTATATTGTGATAAGAATGAAAGTGAAGTCAAAGACATTTGTGCTATAAGTGGTATGTTAATGATGTGATGAAATGCGAGTAAAGTGCCAGGTGTATTGAGATGTTATGTTTTGTGTTATAAGACATGAATTAATATGATATTATGAGAAGAGATGCTTATGTTTATGATGTGACACGTGATATAATACAATAAGACCAATACCTGTATTATGAGGTTGGTAATGAAAATGGTTATTAAAGAAAGTATGCTGTGTTATAAGTTGGTGTGCCTTGAAATTGTGACTAGGAACTACCTGCCTGCTATTTCGGAGGAAATAGTGGGAACTACCTGCCTAGGCACAATGTTCAGGATGAATGAGTGAGTTGTTGATATGCTAGTTGCATTGTAAGTTGGGAATAAAAGTAAAGTAATTCGTAAGATGAGGGTGAAAATAAGCTATAGGATGAAATTGGAATGAAAAGAAAGTAAAGGGTAAATTATAATGTGATGATACGTGGGGTAATTGTGTTATTATGAGATTAAATGTGGGGAAGGTTATGCGATTAAAATGAATGCATGTGAGGATATACGATGAAAAAGAATAAGATGATTTAAAGTGGAGTGGATGTGAAGTAATGTTACGAGATAAGTAGGAAAGAATGAGTTGTGTGTATAAATGAAAAGGAATGGTAAATGAAATATGTGGTTGGATAAGTATGAAGAAAAGTGGCAGAGACCATATGTGATTAGTAATGAAAATAAAGAAATGTGGAGGTGGTGGTAATTATGAAATGATGATTATTTGTGTTGGGGATTTCAAAATACAAAGAAATGGAATGTGAATTAGTGTGTTGCTTTGTAATTGAGTATAGATTGAACGAGTTGTGTATATATGTATTTATATTTATGCAGTCATATATTAAGATGCATTTAGCGAAGGGTGTGAAGTTATGGATATAGGTAGACGGATGCAGATTTGACGAGTACTTGATACAAAGTGGTATTCTTGATGCTTTAATGTTCAGATTCAGATTGAATCTTTTTACCTTGATATTTGTAAGTTTAATTTATATTCGTTATATAGTTTGGGTTATTTATTAGATTAGTGAATTATACTCACACCAGAAATGGCTAACCCCTTAGTGTTTGGGGGGTTAGGGGAGTCCGAGGACGACCCTAGATCTCCTACTGTTACAGGTTCTCATCAGTGCAGAGGTGAGGCGCAGATTGTAGGGTGAAGTTTTAATTTAAAATTTTTGTACTAATTAGCTTTATGAATAGTTGAGTTTATGATTTAAATTGTATTATGGATGTATATGCATGTAAATGATGACGGTGAGTATAGTATGGAGTAGTATGTGGTGGTTGTGACCTGTACCCATCTTGTTGTGGTGTACCGGGCTCTGTGGTAGATTTTACAAAGGTTTTTCTAAAAACTTTACCTTGTTTTCAAAGAAATTTATGGTTTTTAATTGATATTTGATAATCCGTTATGAGTTTGGCCCCCAGAGCATTATATTATATTGCCTATATGTTTCTGCTCATTTTGGCCTGGGGAGCCCGTGAAATGATTGTATGTGTTGTGAGCTACGGAATTTTGAGCAGAATTCCGTAAGCTATCTGTGTTTCGGGGCAAAATTTACAGGGAAAACTCTGCCAAAATTTTCCCTGAAATATAACTTTCTTAGTTTATGTTTAAAGTAACTTAGAAATTGAAGGAATTGAGTTTGGAGTCAAAAAAAAAATTTGGGGCGTTACAGACACTGCGTCCACTGACTTCGTAATCAACTCTGGTCCCAAAAGTTTTCTTTCACCGATGTCGTCCCAACAGACTGGTGATCTACACTTACGACCGTAGAGTGCCTCGAATGGTGCCGCCTTGAGGCTTGCCTGGTAACTGTTATTGTACGAGAATTCAACCAAGTGCAGATGATCTTCCCAAGAACCTCCAAATTGAAGAACACAAGACCTCAACATGTCTTCCAGAGTCTGAATCGTCCTTTCAGATTGTCCATCCGTCTGAGGGTGGAATGCTGTACTATAACTCAACATGCTTCCCAGACTTCTCAGAAGGCTCTCCCAAAATTGGGACCTGAACCTCGTATCTCTATCCGACACAATACTGACAGGAACTCCATGCAACCGTACAATCTCCTGTATGTACTTCTCGGCCAGACTTTCTGTGGACTGACCCACTCTGAAAGGTATGAAGTGGGCACTCTTCGTCAAACGATCAACGATCACCCAAATGGCATTATGACCCTTGGGACTCCTCGGAAGAGCCGTCACGAAGTCCATGGTGATGTTCTCCCATTTCCACTCCGGAATTGGAGAGGCTGCAACAGTCCAGCGGTCCTTTGATGCTCTGCTTTCACTTACTGGCAAATCAGACACTGTGATACAAACTTCGCCACTGCTCTCTTCATGCCGTGCCACCAAAAATGTTGTCTTCAGATCTCTGTACATCTTTGTCTCCAGGATGAATGGAATAGGGTGAATGGTGGGCTTCTGCGAGCAATTCTTGTCTGACTTCTCCCTTAGGTACACACAATCGTGCACTGAAGCGAAGTGATCCATCTATATGAATAATCAAGTCGGTTCTTAAGCCTGCCTTGACTTGACTTCTGAACTTCTGTAACTGCTCATCACTTGCTTGGGCTTCTTTGATCTGCTCCACTAATGAAGACTGCAACTGTAACATCATAAACTTTAGTGTTGAACCTGGAAAAATCACTTCCAAGTTCAGTCTCCTCATTTCTTCCAATAATATCTTCTGCTCAGTAAGAAACATAGCTGCTGGTCTCCTACTCAGGGCATCTGGTACCGTGTTCACTTTACCCGGGTGATACTATAGGTTGATGTCATAGTCTGCCATGAATTCCAGCCATCTCCTCTGCCTCATGTTTAACTCCTTCTGCGTGAATACATACTTGAGGCTCTTATGGTCAGTGAAGATTTCAACTCTATCACCGAGCAAGTAGTGCCTCCATAGCTTCAAAGCAAAAATCACAGATGCGAGCTCTAGATCATGAGTAGGGTAGTTCTACTCGTGAGGCCTCAATTGTCTGGATGCGTAAGCAACAACTTTGCCTTGCTGCATCAGTACCGCTCCCAAGCCTTTACCAGATGCATCACAATAAATCATGAATCCTCCTGAACCATCTGGTACAGTTAACACAGGTGCTGATGTCAGTCGATCTTTCAACTCCTCGAAGGCCTGACCACATGCATCATCCCATACGAACTTCTGATCCTTCCTCGTCAGTTATGTCAGTGGTCCAACAATCCTTGAAAAGTCCTGAACAAACTTCCGATAATGGCCTGCTAGTCCGAGAAAACTACGAACTTCTGACGCTGACTTGGGTACTGGCCATTCCTTGACAGCAACAACTTTCTCTGGGTCTACTGAAACTCCTGCTCCTGAGATGATGTGGCCAAAAAATGCAACACGATCCAGCCAGAACTCGCATTTACTTAGCTTCCCAAAAAGGCGATTCTCCCTCAACATCTGTAGAGCGATCCTCAGATGCTTAGCATGCTCTTCCTTGTTCCGAGAATATACCAGGATGTCATCGATGAATACTACTACGAACTTGTCCAAAAATGGTGAAAACACCATGTTCATCAGACTCATGAAAATAGCTAGTGCATTGGTAACTCCGAATGGCATTACAAGGAATTCATAATGACCATATCAGGTTCGAAACGCTGTCTTCTCAATATCCCTGGTCTTCACCCTAACTTGATGGTACCCCGAACGAAGATCCAACTTCGAGAAAATAAAAGCACCTCCAAGTTGATCAAATAGGTCGTCAATCCTTGGTAGTGGGTACCGGTTCTTCACAGTCACGTTGTTTAGTTCCCGATAATCGATGCAGAGCCTACGACTTCCATCCTTCTTCTTAACAAACAATACAGGAGCTCCCCAAGGAGAAACACTCGGCCTGACAAATCCCTTATCTAGTAATTCTTGAACTTGCACCTTCAGTTCGGCCAATTCCACGGGTGCCATCCTGTAGGGACTTTTCGATATTGGCGTTGTACCTGGTTGGATCTCGATACTAAACTCCACATTGCGGTCTGGTGGCAACCCAGGAAATTCATCAGGAAAGAAATCTAGAAAATCCCGTACGATCAAAGGTGCCACTTTGCCATCAGTGCACATTGATTTCAGCATTCCAGCCTCCTTGACACGCCCAAACGGTGTATTGCCAGCATGGAACTCGAATTCCTGGCGACCTGGAATTCGGAACACTACCTTCTTCTTTCGGCAGTCAATTACGGCATGAGTAGCTCCCAACCAATCCATTCCAAGTATGACATCAAACCCGGAGTTGTTGATGACGATAAGGTTTGCCTTAAAATCCATACTATGGATCAGTAAAGGACTCTGCATGCATTCTTTAGAACAAACAATGACACCTTCTCCCGTGGTGATATTCCAAGCAACTGGCATATCATCACAGGGCAAATGATGCTGACCAACGAATTGAGCAGAAATAAAAGAATGGATAGCACCGGAATCAAAGAGAACATGGGTAGGAAAGGAGTGAACTAGGATGATACCTAATAATGAGATAAAGAATAAGGAAGAATGCAAAATGAAAGAAAATGCAATAACTGAATATGACTCAAATGTAAGAATACCTGCAACTACTCCTTCGACAGTCTTTGCCTCTTCTACCGTCAGATTGTATGCCTGACCACATCCTCCAGTCTGGCCTCCCCTAGGAGCTATGTTCCTCTGATCATAAACTTGCCTCTGTGGTGGAAGCGGTGGCCTACCCAGACCACGAGCTGGTGGTCCCTGTTGTTTGGATTCTCCAGCTGATGCACCATACCTGTTCCTCGGGCAATCTCGGAGCATGTGGTCGCTTGCTCCGCATGCAAGGCACAGGCGGTTAGCAGCCCTACAGTCCCTTCGTACATGGTCAATCTTGTGGCAACAGTCACACACCAGGTTCTTCTTCATAGAAACTGGTGAGTAGGGTAGTGTTCTAATCGTTGGGGTCTGAACTGGCCTTCGTATCGGTCCTCCCGATGGCCTCATGACAGTAACAGGTTGTACTGTCTGCTGAGCGGCATTCCTCTTCCGGTGGGTTTGTTCTTGAATCCTTGCTGCATCAAGCACGGCAGCGTAGGTACGGTGCTAGTGGGCGGCTAGACGATCCTGAATATCATAGTCTAAGCCCAACAAGAATTGTTGGGCCTTATCCTCATCATTTGCTACCATGGCTGATGCAAAACGACTCAGACGAGTGAACTCTGCGGTATATTCATCAACTGACCGCTTTCCTTGGGTTAGAGAAATGAACTGACGCTCCATCTCTACTTTAGTAACGCTAGGGAAGAACTTAGTTAAAAAGCTTTCGGCGAAGGTGGCCCAAGTGATAGGCTTCTCTAATCTTTCGGTCTCCGCCTTCCACCAGATGTGGGCAATGTCTGCCAGCTGAATGGTGACTACATCCACACGGTCCACATCAGAGATTCGTGCGGCATGCAGCAACTGCTCAGTCCTAATTAGCCACTGCTCAGCTTCCAGTGGTGACTCAGTTCCTGCAAACTTCTCCGGACGCAGTCTCATGAATCTGACACTGTGCCAGGCCTTGGTGGTAATGCTCCTAGGATTGGTCCAGCTCGGTTGGCAGCTTCTTGGGCTATTTCTAAACTGCCTCTCATCAACTGGTTTTGTTACCGCTGGAGCTCCATCATTCGCTGCATTGCTCGGAGAACTGCAGCGTTCTCCGACGGTGCATCTCTGGGTCGAGAAGTTGAAGATCCTCCGCGAATCATATTCAGCAAAATCGAGTAAGGTCATTAACTGGGTTATTTAAATGGTCATGTGATCAATGCGGTGTGCATACTTGTTGAGCTTAACATGGTTCGAGCCTAGGCTCTGATACCACTAAAAACCTGTCACGCCCTGCTTCCCACAATACGGAAATACAGGCACGCAACTGAGGCCGAGCGAATGATATAAATTATTCATAAGTTGTACAATTATAAGCTCAACAAGATCTTTATAACACATTCACGTATGCAAATATAATAATCACATGAGCTGAAAATAGAATAACCATCATTTGGCTAATACATCAACATCGGGTCAAGATGCCGAGGAGTACAAGGTGCCAGAATTAAAATAATATGATAAGCAGTTTGCTATAATAACTAGATAAAATAGCAACTGAAAGAAAAACAACATGAAGTAGTAAGGAAGCAGCAACGATCGCCTAGAGAGTCTGCTCGTCGCGTCCATCAGTACCTGTATAATTATTAACTCAAAGAAAAATAGAAAAGTTCCCGTTAGAGCAAGTTTCGGGCAGCAAGTAGCAACAAGCAGTAAAAGGGGTAATATAACAAGATATAACATGGAAGAAACAAGAAGTAACGGTGCAAATACAATATGGAAGTAAGCAAGGAACTGGGACAATATGATCATGTAAGTAATAACTGTAACTAGTGTATTCTAGACTTCAAGATATAAGCAATTGATAACCTAGGCTCAGTTAATCGATAATCATGTAATCAAGGATCGAGAGTCATGTAACCAAGAGTCATGTAATCATGAATCATGTAATCAAGAATCAAGAGTCGTGTAACGAAGAGTCATGTAATCAAGAATCATGCTTAGTGAAGATCTCGAGTTTATCTGTTTTATTAACTTATCTAATGCACACAATCCTGTGTCCCATACCACAAGTTCGGTGCATATCAATCATATGACGTTTAGACTTAAGTAGTGAATTCTGTAGGATTATGTACTCAGGTCTTCCAGTGATAGTATCAAAAAATATAATCATAAATCAAGTAATCGAGAATTATGTAATCAAAAATTGTGTAATCAAGAATCAAGAATCAAGAATCACAATTTCGGAAAACACGGGCCCCCTTCCGAGTATACTCCCCTATATTGTCCACTATTAAGCTGTACCCTTATAACCCCGGCTTATTATTCTTTTATAATTAATTATGAACATGCAGTTGGTACGACTAGTGGAATGGTGTAATTAAATAGTTTAGTCAAGAAAAATATCAAGGACAGTAATCATGGACATGAGGCGTAAAACGAGTACATGTATCGAGAGTAGTTATTATAGAATTATCAAGTAGTTTAAAATACATTCCATCAACCTATTATATCTATGCAAGTTATTATTACAAGAACAATAATACACTCAGCTCATTAAATATGAAAAGTAATGGGTTTATATGCAAAAACGTAAAGATGAATTTTTAGACAACTTGACATATCTGCATTCAAATTCACTTTTCCGTTGTTACAGAAAAGCAAATCCAATTCCGTCAGAAATTATAGAAAGTAGACTCTCTTCCGGTTCTAACGCATATTCACACGATACATTCTAGAGACAGTAGTTATGCGTACAAATTTATTCTTCGCTAGTTTCGATGTTTCGCGCGCATTCTGAAAATTCAGAGTCACAATACTAAAATTACGATATCTCACAGTCTATACATCGGATTGAGAAAACATAATATGTTTCGGATATCTAGACTCGAAGGGCTACGGTTTTCATGTAGAAAATTTTTTCGATCCATTACCGGGAACATGGTCAAATTCTCAGTACAAGATACCGGTTAATAATCCCGTGCAGGTTCAGAAATTCACGATATGCCAGTAACTAAATCGCGATATCTCACAATCTATACATCCGATTGAGAAACCGTAATATGTTTCGGATATCTAGACTCGAAGGGCTACAATTTTTATGTAGAAAGTTTTTCAATCCAGTATAGGGAACATGGTCAAATTCTCAGTACAAGATACCGTTCGTAATCCCGTGCAGGTTCAGAAATTCATGATATGCCAGTACTAAAATCGCGATATCTCACAATCTATACATCCGATTGAGAAACCGTAATATGTTATGGATATCTATACTCGAAGGGCTACAATTTTCATGTAGAATGTTTTTCGATCCAGTATCGAAAATATGGTCAAATTCTCAGTACAAGATACCGTTCGTAATCCCGTGCAGGTTCAGAAATTCATGATATGCCAGTACTAAAATCGCGTTATCTCACAATCTATATATCCGATTGAGAAACCGTAAGATGTTCTGGATTCGGGACTCGATGGGCTACGATTTTCACGTAGAAAATCTTCACTTCAGTATCGGAAACATGGTCTAATTCTTAGTGCAATGGTCAAGAAATTTTAGAGATAGTAAGGTTGAATATTCGATATTCGATAACACGATTCGAAATGTGTTAACGGTTCACTCTGGAGTTGATATAGCATAGAACGAGTGACTAGAATGGAACTCGATAATAAAACACGATGATAACTAGACTACTTGCCACGAGTCCTAGAAAAATGCTTGTATGAGAACAAAAAGAGTGTACAAGGTACTTGCCTTATAACGTGACGATTTCGGTGGTGGTGTTAACCACGGAAAGAAGAAGTGACGTCGATAACAGACGGCGGCACAACGACAGTAAGAATGACAGCAAGACGGTAGCTAGCGAGCAACGGTAGCAACGGTGAGCGACGACAACAACAAGGTGGCGCGGCATCGGGTTGTTTTTCGGGGTTCGCGGGATCGTAGAAGCGGAATCGTTGGCTCGAAGGTGGAAGGTAAAGTAGAGGTCGGGTGTTGCTTGAGCTCTCGGGTGTGAAGAAGGCAGAGGAAGAGAAGGAGAAGGGCTCTCGAGTGTGAAGAAGGCAAAGGAAGAGAAGAAGGGAATGAGGTGGTCTATATGCTTGTGTGTGTGTATATATATAGAAGGAAGAATGGAGTGAATCATGCATGTATGCATGCATCTGTATAAAATAAGGGGTGAAAGAGATGGGTGTAGAAAAATTAGGCATATGTGTGGAAAAATGAGAAGGAGTTAGTCGTAGAATGAGAAAAATGAGGGGGAGAAATTTGGCGTATGTGAGTGATTAGCGGGAGTGGGTTAGGCAGATAGGAGAAATGTTGATTAGGGATAATTGGGGTTAGAATTTGTATTTAAACTTCGATCGAAAAATCACAAAATTATGGAATTGATATGGAATTGATCAGAAGAATATTCTAGCTTTAGATAAAGAGTCCAAAGAGAAAAATAAAACTGATCTAAAAATTGAAGTACAAAAATTCACGTAATAAAATACATACAACTGGAATAGGGAGTTACAATCCTACCCACCTTACAAAAAAAAAATTCATCCTCAAAATTTATTCAGGCTGGATATAGGATAGCTAAGAAGAATGCAATACTCTTCAATCGAGAGTACAACAAAAGATAAAAGAAACAAAGAGTACAAAGGCACGAAAAACAACTAAAGACAATTGTGCATCCTTAACTGGATGACTCAACAATTTAATGTCTAGGCTCAGAATCTGAACCACCAACATTGCTAACATCCCAGTTCAGCTGAGTTACAAGCTTATCTCGCTCTGGCACATACTTCTCCAATTTTCTTAGTAACTCCTTAGGAGATGGAGCGGAAATCAAGATGCGTCTGGCCTTACTGGATATAAACTCCTCAGCCATAGCAGAATCTATGAAGGATAGCAGTGAGTCGTAATATCTATCAACATTTAAAAGACCTACCGGTTTGTTGTGGATCCCCAGTTGAGCCCAAGTGATCACTTCGAACAATTCCTCAAGTGTTCCATAACCTCCGGGCAAGGCTATGAAAGCATCAGCAGTACGAGCCATTTAAGCCTTCCTCTCGTGCATGTTAGAGACAACTCTAACATCTCCCACAGTTCCCCCAGTATTCTCTTTCAGCATCAGCGACTTGGGAATCACTCCCAAAACGTGTCGGTCACCAGCACGAACAGCGTCGGAAACTAAGCCCATTAATCCTATGCTCCCACCACCATAGACGAGATTGATATTCCTTTCTACAAGCTCCTTGCCGAGCTCGATCGCGGCTTCCTGGTAGCTAGCTCTTTTGCCAGAGCTACTGCCACAAAATACACAAATCATGATCAATCTCGATGAAGATGATGAAGATGAAGTAAACTTCTTCATACCCACTTCTCTTTCTTCTTGCACCGATTTTCTCTTCATCCCTACCACCGATTCTTGATCTCTTCTTTCCATTTGCCAAGAAAATCCGAGCTCCTACTCTCTCTTTCTTTCTTGCTCTCATCTCTGCTATCGGCTTCTCACTTTCTCTCTTCTCCGAAGCTTGCTCCCGAGTTGTCTTCTTCTTTCTCTTCACCCCTTTCTTCCCTGGCTTCTCTCTCTCTCTCTTTCTTCTCCGACTTCTCTCTTTTTCTCTCTTTCTTCTCCGACTTCTCTCTCTTTCTTCTTCCTCTTTCTTTCTCTTTTTCTTTCTTCTCTTTTTCTTTCTTCTTTCTTTGACTTCTCTCCTCATTTCTCTTCTTATTTTTGTCTTTTCTTCATTAATTCACCACCCCCTATAACCGGCCTATGATCAGTATCTGCACTTTGGCCCCGGCCCTATCCATTCCAAATATAACATCGAACCTTGAGTTGTTGATGATGTTAAAGTTTGCTTTGATATTCATTCCACGAATCAATAAGGGACTCTACTGCGCTTCCGCTGCGCCACTCTGATGGTGATGTTTCTAGATGCTGATATCACGTGATAGCGATCGATGAATTGAGCAGAATTAAGAGATTGGTAATACGAAGATGTTGGTTATCAAACTTATTTGGTAAAGTGGGCCCCACCCACCAAACAATGTTAAAAAATTGTGGCAAGATTGGTGCCGCAAAGAAAAATGGGAGAAACGGAAATGAAGAATTTGTCAGTTACTCATATCTCATTCCTATAAATGAGAGATTTAGGAAGAAGAAAAAAAATTAACCAAGACAAGAACAAGAAACAAGCAGAAAAGAAGAAAAAGAATAGAGTGTATATTTGTAAGGTGTAGTAATATCAGTTTTAGAAAATAGTGAAGAGTCTTCTTGTTGTTATAATAAAATATAACAGAAGTTTCCAATTGTTTGCCATTTAGCCCAACAATATTCCTACTCTCCTTCAACAGAAGATTCAAGAAAATAGGGGTAGAAAGAAATAACTAGTATGATACTCAATAAAGGATTGATCGACGAGAATGAATGCAATGTACAGAAGGTAACAAACGACGCAGGACCTGAAGCTTGACTAGATCGAAATATACCAGTAACTGTTTCTTTGGTGATCTCTGCCTCCTCTGTAATCAGGTTATGAGCCTGATTACACTCTCCAGTCTGTCCTCCACTAGGATTTGATCCTCCTATTGGTGTGACACACTTTCTCTTCGGGCAATCCCGAACCTTGTGATCATTCGCTCCGCATGCAAGACACAGGTTGTTGGCTTTCCAGCAGGTCTTGCGTATGTGTCCAACTCAGTGGCAATAATAGTACTTCTGGTCCTTCTTCGGAGTCGCCGATGAGTAAGGTGATGCTCTAGTAGTCAGGGTCTGAACTGGCCTCCTTATCGGTCCACCTGTAGACTGTGCGATAGTAAGCAGATGTAATGCCCCCTGAACGGCATTCCACCCTCTATGGATCTGCTCCTGGATATCGAGCATGGTGGTGTAACTCTTATGCTGGTGCACAAACAAGTCCTATTGAATGGAGTTTGCGACATCCTGTACCCTATCCAGACTAGCTCTCACCAATTCATTTTGCCCTTGTTGTAGCTCAATCATTCGTTGCATCTCCTGGAGAATGGCGACGATCTCCGATAGTTCATCCCTGGGTGTAAAAGTCGAAGAGCCTTCGTGAATCATAGTCTGAAATGCATATTCGAATGGGGTAAATCTCTAGATGGCAAGTTGGTTATTAACATTCATGTGATCCACGTGGTGTGTATATTGTTGAACTTAGCATGATTCGAGCCTAGGCTCTGATACCACTAAAAACTTGTCACGCCCCGCTTCCCACTGTACGGAAATACAGGCACGCAACTGAGGCCCAGCGAATGATATACATCATCCATAAGCTGTACAATTATAAGCTCAACAAGATCTTTATAACACATTCACGCAGGCAAATATAATAATCACATGAGCTGAAAATAGAATAACCATCATTTGGATAATACATCAACATCGGGTCAAGATGCTCGAGAGTACAAGGTGCCAGAATTAACATAATATGATAAGCAGTTCGCTATAACAACTAGATAAAATAGCGACTGAAAGAAAAACAACATGAAGTAGTAAGGAAGCAGCAACGATCGTCTAGAGAGTCTGCTCGTCGGGTCCATTAGTACCTGTATAATTATTAACTCAAAGAAAAATAGAAAAGTTCCTGTTAGAGCAAGTTTCGGGCAGCAAGTAGCAACAAGTAGAAAAAGGGATAATATAACAAGATATAACATGGAAGAAATAAGAAGTAGAAGTACAAATATAATATGGAAGTAAGCAAGGAACTGGGACAATATGATCATGTAAGTAATAACTGTAACTAGTGTATTCTAGACTTCAAGATATAAGCAATTGATAACCTAGGCTCAGTTAATCAATAATCATGTAATCAAGAATCGAGAGTCATGTAATCAAGAGTCATGTAATGTAACACCCCCAAATTTTTTTTTCTCCAAATTCAATTCTTTCAATTTCTATGTCACTTTAAACATAAACTAAGAAAGTTATATTTCAAGGAAAATTTTGGCAGAATTTCCCCTGTAAATTTTGCCTCGAAACACAAATAGCTTACGGAATTCTGCTCAAAATTCCGTAGCTCACAATACACGCAATAATTTCACGGACTCCCCAAGCCAAAATGAGCCGAAACACACAGACAATATAATATAATGCTCTGGGGGCCAATCTCATAACGGATTATCAAATATTCAATAAAAACCATAAATTTCTTTGAAAAACGAGGTAAAAATTTAGAAAAATCCTTGTAAAACCTACCACAGAGCCAGGTACTCCACAACGAGATGGGTACGGGTCACAAACATACCACACCACCCCACACTATACTCATCATCATCATATACATGCTTATACATCCATAATACAATTTAGATCATAAATTTTACTATTCACATAACTAATTAGTACAAATTTTTAAAATAAAACTTCATCCTACCAATCCACGCCTCACCTCTGCACTGATGAGAACCTGTAACAGTAAGGGATCTAGGGTAGTCCTCAGACTCCCCTAACCCCCCAAACACTAAGGGGTCAGCCATTCTGGTGTGAGTATTAATTTAATAACAAATTAAAATAGTATAAAGAAAATAATTTAAACTTACAAATACCAAGTTAAGATAATGCAACCTGAATCCTGAACACAACAGCATCATCAATACGACGATATATCAAATACTTTGCCAATCCTGCATTCAACTATTTAATTATCCATAACTTCACACATTTCACTATATACTTCACATCTACCTCATGTATATATATATCCTTATTTTACATTCGCAATAGTACGAATACACATACAATCCATTACTTTTCAATTTAAATTCTCTAACCCAAATATTCATTCTTCCACAAGTATCGTCATAATAGCATTATATGAATATAACTACATGATGTTATTACATCTTTCTTTAATAACCATTTATATGGATATAAACTCATAACACAACATACTTTCTGCATTAACCATTTTCATAACCACTTTCATAGCACAAGTATTTATTTTATTGTATTAAATCATGTATCACATCAGAAACATATGCATTCATTCCCTTAATGCCATATTCATTCACGTCATATAACACAAACATAACCTCTCCTTACACATTATAATTAACTTGCATTTCATCACATCATCACCGTATCACTTACGCGAATGCACATTCTTATTGCATCAAAACACGTTTTATAGATCATTCATAACTCACTACACCACTTTAGTAATTTCTTTTTTTCTTATAAACAATAAATCTTATTATCATTTTCACTTAATCCCCAAACACAATCTGGGGCCACCACATATCACACCCCATAGCCGATAGCTTGGGTAATGATCACCGCACCCCAAACACACAGTTTGGGTAATATCACATCACATCTCAAGCCGATAGCTTGGTTATTAATTCACTAAAATCACTTATCATCTTCACTTTATTTAATTTCTCATTTCCATTAATCATTACCACTAGTATACCAACTCACCCTGCGAATTATGCCAAGGCAGGTATTTCCCACCATTTCCACAGAAATAGCGGGCAGGTAGTTCCTTGACACAATTCCAAGGTGCAACTCATATCACACGGTATTTTACTTTAATAATCACTCACATAATACAATTACTTCGTACTAATCATATTAACACATGTCTCTTTTATTACTATCATTTTAAATTAACCACGTACTGCATTTATCACTTCTTTTCATACACTAACTCATAACTCATTTTCTTTCACATTTGCTTCATTCACAACTACTTTCTTTCTCATCCACAATTCACAATTTACTTTCCACTTTCTTTACCCTCACATTTTTATTAACACTTAGTTATTTTATTAGTTTGTCGACCAGTGAGCCACAGTATCCCAACATACTGAAAGCCGACAGCCCAGTAAACACGCGGTCCGATGCTCTCCCAGAGTGTTACTCGTCCGAGGCTACGTCTTCCTCCTAGCCGAAATAGCGAGGGAACACAGCACTCCTAGTCCCACTAGGGTGCCTCCTCGCGACGTCTGTCATCGAGGAAAAAACCACTAACCCCTAGTCCCACTAGGATACTTCCTCCCAGCTGAAGCCAGCGACGCAAACACTTACCACTAGTCCCACTAGGGTGCTTCCTCGTGACATCTGTCATCGAGGAAAAAACCACTAACCCCTAGTCCCACTAGGGTCCTTCCTCCCAGCCGAAGCTAGCGAGGCAAACACTCACCACTAGTCCCACTAGGGTGTTTCCTAGCGACAGCTGTCATCCAGGGAAAACCGGGCCTCAAGCTGATAGCTTAGGCGATAAAATCCACTTACCCCAAACATAGTTTGGGTCCACTATTCCCAAGCCGGTCCTTGGGCGTTAGGAGGTCTAGCCCAAACCCCCCGGATTGCTGTAGGTACTGGTCAACAAAACCATCTGTTATTAACATTACTTATTTCATCATTACAGCTTACTTTATTCCACAGCGCTACACTTTTGAATTTAATAATAGCCACCACCTTGATTTTATCACAAGAATAAAAAACAGTTTATTAGCACGCACCATCTTATCTTTTCTTTTATCTTACCATTTAATACATATCCAGTGAGCACAATATTAACCTTCATATCATCATAAAACATCATAACATATTATTGCATAATACTAATGTGCCAAGATATTTATTTTGCCATAACAACCCACATTAAGGGTACCATGTTATTCATTACCTCCTTATATCATATATAGGCATATGCCCAGTTATAACATTAATAGAAGAACTACATTAAATTATTCCATATAGTAAAAGTGTCAAAATGTATACTTCATCATGTTATAATATCGTATTATTACCCATTAATTTATTTCGAACATAATTACAATGTAAACGTGTACCTAATTATTAATTTCATCAACTATTGCATCACACATCATAATCATCTATATATGTATCACAAATATACACCACACATACAGATTTCCCAGAAAAGGGGCCAAAATCACTTATTTCCTCTAATTAAATCTTATAATATCTAATTATAGTATGCTAGCTCATACACCATGCTCCATGTAATCATAACTACCTATAAGGGCCTATATGCCCTAAAACATGCACAAAATATGCATTGGATAAAAATGTGCATAAACAAGCTAATATAATTAGTTTTTATACTTCAACACATCACAATAATCCATATTATAGATTTTATATACTTAAAATAGTCACTTTCACCACATATCTCAAAAACCTATTTTGGATCCTTAAAAATCCGTATTTTCAATAAAAGTCCACTTTTGGCATAACTCCCACAAAATATATCAAAAGGCCACGAAATTCGGCCACAATATAAAAATACTTATAATACACATACTCACCTGACAGATCGAGCAAACGATGTTCCACGTCCGTCCTATAGCCAGTCGAAGTTCGACCTTTTCCACCTAGATAGGAAATTATAGGACCGATTAGCTTAAAACTCAAAACTCGACCTACGAACCTCCAAATTCGAATCCGTCTTAACCCACGCGTCACAAATGACATATATAGGTGAGCTATATCAATAGACTTCGAATTCGGGTCCCAATACAAACATTCCCTTATTGATCGGAGGCTTTCTAATAAGAAAAATTCATATTTTCTAATTTCTTTAATCATCTTTTTCCTAATCTCACATATTAGGGTTAATAATAATAATGAGACTCAACTACACCTCCGAACCCATCAAATCCCCACCTAAATCTCGCTCGGGCATTTCATCGAACACCCGGCGTGCACTTTTCACCTATAGTCTATTTCACTCAATTTAATTGAGCTTAAGCCTATAAAAATCATCCTAAATTTATATTAATATTTTCATAATATTTCACACCCTCATATGCATTTTCTACAATTATTAGGATCGAGTTTCCTACCCGATTTCATAAACCCTATAATCCGAGTTTATGCCAAAATCACCACTCCCCATTTTATTCTAATGGCTCACTACAATTTTTACTACCATATAAGAGATAATTCTCATATATATAACTCTCTTTTACAAACCCAAAACTCTAATTTACTAACAACTTGTAATTTCTCTAACATTCTACTAATTCCTCAAATCTACCACTTCCAACATCTCTAAATCTCTCTACCATAATAATCATACTCCATAGAAATTAACCTAACTTAATTTTATATAATAAAGTAAGTTAGGATATACCTTTTCGAAATCCTTTCGAAAATCCGACACTTCCACGATGTAGAGAACCCCTCAATTAGCATGCCCCTTAAATTAATTAGGATTTGACGGAGAATCCAAGTGGATTTGAGGAGAGAGAGAGGGCCGAAATTTGGGTTCGGTGCTTCTCTGGTTTTGATCGGAATGGAGAAGAAGGAAAGAAGGGAGAAGAAAGAAAAAGGAATTAAAATGAAGGAGGAGTTATATTGGTAATATAATATATATTTTAATAATAATAGAAAGGTATAATTACCTATAAGCCCTCCAAATCCAAAATATTACAACTAAACTCCAACTCTTTTCTATAATAATAATACGAACAAGACAAATACATAAAATTATCTTATAATAATTTCCCAAAATTATAAAATAAAATAAACTATATTTCCTCACATAAAATCCCAACTCTTAACTCTAATATAACAATAATACCAATCTACCACAAATATTCGTACCAATATCAATATTGAAAATAAATAAAATAAGTTATCACTTAAAAATAATTCTCACCCTTACAAAATATATAAAAACGAATAATTTTCCAGTATTTTAAAATCTGAGGTGTTACATGTAATCATGAATCATGTAATCAAGAATCAAGAGTCATGTAACGAAGAGTCATGTAATCAAGAATCATGCTTAGTGAAGATCTCGGGATTATCAATTTTATTAACTTATCTAATGCACACAATCCTGTGTCGCATACCACAAGTTCGGTGCATATCAATCATGTGACGTTTAGACTTAAGTAGTGAATTCTATAGGATTATGTACTCGGGTCTTCCAGTGATAGTATCAAGACATGTAATCATGAATCATGTAATCGAGAATTATGTAATCAAGAATTGTGTAATCAAGAATCAAGAATCAAGAATCACAATTTCGGGAAACACGGGCCCCCTTCCGAGTATACTCCCCTATATTGTCCACTATTAAGCCGTACCCTTATAACCCCGGCTTGTTATTCTTTTATAATTAATTATGAACATGCAGTTGGTACGACTAGTAAAACGGTGTAATCAAATAGTTTAGTCAAGAAAAATATCAAGGGCAGTAATCATGGACATGAGGCGTAAAATGAGTACATGTATCGAGAGTAGTTATTATAGAATTATCAAGTAGTTTAAAATACATTCTATCAACCTATTATATCTATGCAAGTTATTATTACAAGAACAATAATACCCTCAGTTCATTAAATATGAAAAGTAATGGGTTTATATGCAAAAACGTAAAGATGAATTTTTAAACAACTTGACATATCTGCATTCAAATTCACTTTTCCGTTGTTACAGAAAAGCAAATCCAATTCCGTCAGAGATTCTAGAAAGTAGATTCTCTTCCGGTTCTAACGCATATTCACACGATACATTCTAGAGACATTAGTTATGCGTACAAATTTATTCTTCGCTGGTTTCGATGTTTCACGCGCATTCTGAAAATTCAGAGTCACAATACTAAAATTACGATATCTCACAATCTATACATCGGATTGAGAAACCATAATATGTTTCGGATATCTAGACTCGAAGGGCTACGGTTTTCATGTAGAAAGTTTTTCGATCCAGTATAGGAAACATGGTCGAATTCTCAGTACAAGATACCGGTTAATAATCCCGTGCAGGTTCAGAAATTCACGATATGCCAGTACTAAAATAGCGATATCTCACAATCTATACATCCGATTGAGAAACCGTAATATGTTTCGGATATCTAGACTCGAAGGGCTACAATTTTCATGGGAAAGTTTCTCGATCCAGTATAGGGAACATGGTCAAATTCTCAGTACAAGATACCGTTCGTAATCCCGTGCAGGTTCAGAAATTCATGATATGCTAGTACTAAAATCGCGATATCTTACAATCTATACATCCGATTGAGAAAACGTAATATGTTTAGGATATCTAGACTCGAAGGGCTAAAATTTTCATGTAGAAAGTTTTTCGATCCAGTATCGGGAACATAGTCAAATTCTCAGTACAAGATACCGTTCGTAATCTCGTGCAGGTTCAGAAATTCATGATATGCCAGTACTAAAATCGCGATATCTCACAATCTATACATCCGATTGAGAAACCGTAAGATGTTCTGGATTCGAGACTCGATGGGCTACGATTTCCACGTAGAAAATCTTCACTTCAGTATCAGAAACATGGTCTAATTCTTAGTGCAAGGTCAAGAAATTTTAGAGATAGTAAGGTTGAATATTCGATATTCGATAACACGATTCGAAATGTGTTAACGGTTCACTCTTGAGTTGATATAGCATAGAACGAGTGACTAGAATGGAACTTGACAATAAAACATGATGATAACTAGACTACTTGCCACGAGTCCAAGGAAAATGCTTGTACGAGAACAAAAGGAGTGTACAAGGTACTTGCCTTATAACGTGACGATTTCGGTGGTGGTGTTAACCACGGAAAGAAGAAGCGACGTCGACAACGGACAGCGGCACAACGGCGGTAAGAATGGTCCCAAGACGGTAGCTAGTTAGCAACGGTAGCAACGATGAGCGACGACAACAATAAGGTGGCGCGCGGCGTCGGGTTATTTTTCGGGATTCGCAGGATCGTAGAAGCGGAGTGTTGGCTCGAAGGTGGAAGGTAAAGTGGAGGTCGGGTGTTGCTTGAGCTCTCGGGTGTGAAGAAGGCAGAGGAAGAGAAGGAGAAGGGCTCTCGGGTGTGAAGAAGGCAAAGGAAGAGAAGAAGGTAATGAGGTGGTCTGTATGCTTGTGTATGTGTGTATATATAGAAGGAAGAATGGAGTGAATCATGCATGTATGCATGCATGTGTATAAAATAAGGGGTGATAGAGATGGATGTAGAAAAATTAGGCATGTGTGTGAAAAAATGAGGAGTTAGGCGTAGAATGAGAAAAATGAGGGGGAGAAATTTGGCGTATGTGAGTGATTAGCGGGAGTGGGTTAGGCAGATAGGAGAAATGTTGATTAGGGATAATTGGGGTTAGAATTTGTATTTAAACTCCAATCGAAAAATCACAAAATTATGGAATTGAACAGAAGAATATTCTGGCTTTAGATAAAGAGTCCAAAGAGAAAAATAAAACTGATCTAAAAATTGAAGTACAAAAATTCACGTAATAAAATACGTACTACTGGAATAGGGAGTTACAGTCTCATATTCGCCCCGACCGCAATGCCTCCCGAGAATCCTACCGCCGGCTTAAATCTCAAGTCAAAGTCCGCCATCCCTCTAAGGCTTCTAAATTCTTCTGTAGAAGGACACTCAATTCTGGTTTCTTATAACCCGCAGATACTAGGGCGAATTTTATTCAAAGTGATTCTGATCAATCTTTTTTTGGTTTTTTGTCTCATCCCTCTTACGTTCCAAAAGATGTATACCATAAGAAACTAAAAATGACACCTACCCTCTTCTCCTACCCCACCACCCTCGGGTCTAAGCGATTGCTACCCTGGATTCCTCTCTAATGATAGCTACTTTTTCTAGTGGTTCAGTCCTATTAGAACCCATGGCTAGGTTGTAAAGACTAGCAAAATAAATAAGTGAGTCTTCATTTAAGGAATTAAGAACAGAGCAATAAAAAAAATGGTACCTCCCCCTGTCGTGTCTTGCTCCGAAGCTTTGAACGACCTTTGGAGTAACCCTTCTTGATTAGAGTCCTGCAGCCCACATTTCTCCACCTGTCGTTTCCCCTTCCTTTGATATTCCTTAAATTTCTTGATGTTGGTGCTTCCCACACTACCCCTGAGTTCTTTGTCTTCGCTCTCTGTTTCTGTTTCTGAGATTATATTGTCCTTTCACACACCGTCTAATACTCCAACTATTCCTGCACAAGAGTCCGGATCGGTGGATTATTGTATTGCCTCTGTCAGAAGTAATTTGGTTGGATCTAAGTTGGCTTGCTGAGTGTCGACATTTGGATGATTTTGCATTTGTGAACCACAAGTTTTGCTTCTGCTTGCTGGGTCTCCTTTGGCCTTTGGGTCCATGGGCTTGGACCCACTAGAATGTAGAGCTGGGCCTTTAATTTGGATTAGAGTAGTCAGCGCTACTTTCTCCGATTCCTCTATTTTGCTTTTAAAAAAATGAAGCCAGTCTTCCTTAACCAATCCAAGTTCTTTACTCGCTTCGAGACCCATGCCAACGCTTTTTTTCAAAATCCCAGCTTTTAAGCTGCACCTAGTACCCCCTGTCACATCGCCCTCTAATGTCTCATCACCTTTCGCTACAGAGCAAGACCCAACATGTCTCCAACTGTGCCTCTGCCTTGTTTTGTCGCCTACTGGTGGGCCCCTCTCAAAACTATCGAAAAATTGAAGCTGGCGCTCATCTGAATCGTTAGGGCTATTGGAGACCTCGATTGCTTCTTGATCAGATCTAAAGAGGGGCGGCTGTGGTTCAATGCTCTCATATCCAACGGTTTGGCTTCATCTTCTACCACTCGCACGTCATCTCCACGGTCGAAATCCACTTCCTCCGCTGTCGCCAAACAACGAAACGAGACACTCTTTTGTACTTTGACAATCACCTTCACTTCGTACACAGAGTTTTCAAAGTCAGTTATGATCTTCGACGGGATGTCTACCTTGTTCGCAACACCGATTCGTAGACATGCAAATTTACATCCGGAGTGGGTTAGGGTATTTCTATCGATCTCGATGAGCAATCCAAAGCTTCGAATAAGATTTTGGAAACCTGAGCGAACCCAGCAATGGAACAGCAAATTGTATACTCATATCCATAGCGACGGTAAGCTTTCAGCTTTTATCGCTCTAAACTCGCGAGACCAAGGCTTGAAAGTGACGAAGAATTCCATACCCTCATGAGCATCTTTCCCTTCTAATCCTTTCACTCTGATCGCCTCTGCCGCCATCTCACCGTCGCTGCAATGGACAAAGAAGCTATTAACTGATATTTCTTGAACCACCCACGTTGGCATAGGAGAAGTCACTAGCACGGCCGTTAATAGGTATGAAATATCAATAACGTTAAGGTTGCCTGTTTGAGCTTTCATCATAATGCAGCTATTATAATGCTTTTTGAAGTCTGCCATTAATGGCGTATGAGGGATCGAGGCCTGAATCACTCGCCTATCTCTTGTCGCGCTCTCCTGCATCGTACTCCCTTCCGATAAGAGAGACGTTGCCGTCTTTGGAGGAGCTTTAGAGTTGGAGGCAGAAAAGGCTTTTCTCTTGGGGCTTGCCATGGAGATATGGCTGGATTTCTTACATACGTAGCAGAACTAATGTAATTTTTTGCAAGTGTACAAAATCGCAACAAGTAGTATAATTAAGTGAAAAGAGTGTCGAACCCACAAGGACTAATTATTTTATTGAGTACCGAAATCACTAGATGAATTACTATTTGGAATATCGATATTAATAAAGAAAGCAACTAAATGAAATTAATCTAAAAATCTTACTAAATTAATTAAAGGGTGTGAATCTGAAATTTTGTAATTTGTTAATGGCAAAATTAATTCTAGGACTTTTGATTTCACCTAGTTCATCCCACACAATTTATAATTCCATATGAATAAAAAAATTATTTTTCCAAGTTGTAGACCAAAATCTCAAAATTATTCAATATTCTCTCTCAAGCAATATCAAAAATATTCTCAACTAATTATTTGTCATAGTTCATGCACAAATTACCAATTGAAAATTCATTAAGATCTATGGATTTCTTAACAGTCACATTAATCGCGGTAAATTATCTCTAATTCTGCTCAATCAATGGTGTTTAATTTTTATTAATCACAAATTACCAGTGTAACCCCTGTTTTCATTAATACGTAAATTTTTAAAGTATTTTTTTCCGTATTTAAATTCTCAGTATTTTATAACTATCTTCCCATAATTGATTTTATTGTTTAAACTATTTTTAGAGCCCAATTCTTTATTGTAAACCCAAGTTGTATTTTTGGTTTTATTAATTGTTAATATGAGCCCAAGTTTACATTTTGATTTATTATCTAATTAATGTGAGCCCAAATTCTATTTTGATTTTATTATGTATTAATTCGAAGCCCAACTATTTACTTGTTATTTTAAGCCCAATCCCATATTCTGTTTTATTTTATTATTATATTTAAATCTGAGCCCAGAAATTTTAGCCCAACATCCTAAGTATTTTATTTAAATATATGAAACTATTTTAAAGCCCAACCCAAACCATATGGATATTATTTTATTTAGAGCCCATTTATTTGAAGCCCAGACCCAAAACCCATTAATTGTACAGAATTATTATACACCTATCCCCATACAATATTTATTCTTTCACCCCCACTATTCTGTCCCGTACTCCAACTCCCCCCACTCCTCAAATCCCGTACAGCACATCTCCCCTCCTAGTAACTACCCCACTTCTCACCCCCTCTAACTTCTTATTATATTATATTTATACCCTTCCCCGTTTCCCCTCTCTCTCCCTCTCCCTCTCTGGTTCTCAATCAAACCAACAGAACTCATCTCCTTCCTTCCTCCATCTCCCGCCCGCTCATCATCCCCGACCTCGACTTCATCCCTCTCCCTCAACCTCGTCGAAGCTCCGCTCGCCTCCTCTCTCGCCGTTCGCATCTCCCCCTTCGCTCGGAGCTCCGCCTGAGGCCATCGCGCCACCTCAGACTGTCGCGTCGCCTCCACATTCTCCCGCTCGAGTGCCGTTCCGCAGTCATCGTCGTCGTCTTCCCGAAGCTCCGCCAACCAGTCGTCGCATTCCGCTCGTCTCCCTCTCCTCCCTTCTCCACCGCACTGTTGCTCCCCATTCGCCGTCCCCATTGCCGACTCAGTCGCAGCAGTCGCGCGTCGCCGCCATCGTCGAAGATCCCATCGCTGCCTCGTCGTCATCTTCCCCCGCTCGTCCGCTCCATTGCCGCCCGTTGCTGCTCCATCTCCCCATCGCCATTCCCCTTCGCTCAAGCGCCGAAGCACCGAAGTCCATCCGCTGCTCGCCTTGTCTTCTTCCTCCGACCTCGACGACTCGACCGCCGACCAATCTCGCCATCGTCAACCGCTCCGCATCCGCCATCGAAGCTCTGCCTCCGCACTCCACCGCTCAGCCCCACCGTTGAAGCCTGACCTCGAAGCTTTCCCCGTGTGCTGTCTCTCCCGCACTCAGTTCTCTCCTTCAACGCGCCGCCGTCACTGTTCCATCTTCCCTCCTGCTCAAGCCCGAAGCTCCGAGCCCTGTCATCGCTTCCCCGTTCGATTTCCCCGCCTTCGCCATCACAGACCACCGCCTGTGCCGCAGTCGCTGCTCCTCCCTGAGTCGCCACCGAAGCGTCGCCTCCCCCTCGAACGCCCCGCCGTCGCCGAACGCATCCCACCGTTCGTTCTCTCTCTCCCTCTCTCTTTTTCTATCTCTCTCTGTCTGTCGAAACAGAGGTGAAGAAGAGGGCCGATTTCTCTCTCTCTCTCTCTGTTCTGAAATTGAAGAAGAAGAAGAAGTGAAGAAGTAGAAGACAGGGTGTAGAAGTATAATACTGGTGGAGTGTTTTATTGGAGTAGCTGTAGAAGTATTATACTGTGGGGTTGCTGTTTACTGTTGAGTTGACTGCTATTTGGAGGGTGGGACTAGAGATAGTGAGTTGCTGTGGAGCTATTGGAGTTGCTGTTTGGAGTTTGCTATTTTGGGATTTTCTGTTTTGGCGTGGCTGCCAAACATTTCACACTTGTTCTACTGCCCGGGATACTGATCCCGTTATTCTATCTCAAATTTCATTGTCGTCGACTAACAGGCAAGTGTCTCTTGTACAATTTTATTGTTCTAGTACAAGCCTTTGTAAAAATACCGCAAGTATATTATTATTTGACTCCAATTCGCATTCATAAGTCGAATTGATAACCGTTTCCATACCTAATCCGTATCCCGTATTCGTACAAGATCACGAATACCTTGTTGCCATGTCCCTTGCATGAACACGATTCACATATATACTATTATACATGATATTGTGCATGAATTGTTTGTTCCTAGGTTGCATGTTGTTATAATATCTCTATTCTTGTTCAAGTGTTATGCATGTCATTAGTTGCATCACATGTTTTATAAGTTCTAAAATATGTTTTCTTGCCTCGTATAAGTCTTTGATACTTGATCTTGTCATGTTACTCTTGCCATGTTACCCGTCCTTGTTCTTGCATGTAGTTATGTTCATGTTTATTTGTAATTAAAAAGATAACAAGCCTGGGTATAAAGGGAAAAGATTTAGTAGTGGACAATATAGAAGAGTGTACTCGGTCGGGGGCTCGTGGTTCCTCGCTGCAATTTGTAAGTTACAAGTTACAAGTTTGCTAAATACAGGTTACTTGACATGTTTCACGCTACGTTACACTATGTCCACATGCACGTATCTCGAACAAGATACAACTTTCCCGAGTACGTGACCTATAGAATCCACCACTAGTCTAAACGTTCACTTGATTGCGAGTAGCAACCATGTAGTATAGGTTGCATGAAGTGCTACCTAGTTAGGTTAATAAAAGACATGACATGACACGTATACTTGCACGATCCGTTTACATGTTACATGTTATGATGACTGGTTTACTTGTTTACATGTTGCGCGTTCATGTTGACACGTTTACTTGCTTACTCGTTCACATGTTACATGTTCTTATGGATTATTTACTTGTTCACATGCACGTAATTGTTCCATGAGGTCTTGTTCTTGATTCAGTCACATGTTGTAATTGCTCTATCATATGATTCTTGATTCTCTGTTCTTTCCTGCTTTTGTTTCATTTTATATTTGTCCCGTTGCTTGTACCACTTGCGGCCCGTGACTTGCATTAACGGGTACCACTTGTTTCCTTCCTTGTAATAATATACTTGCAGGCCCAGATGGAGAACTACCCGAAAGTGTTGCCGAGCAGAGATTCTAGTCTTGTTTAGTTTCATGTTATTTTAATTCATGTTTATTCATGTAATCCTTGTTGTAATCCGGGCGTGTTGACCCGTAACTATGTTTCTTTCCAGTTGTTGGTTCATGTAATATTCATGTACTTTGTTATCCTGTTGTGATTTTATATGTTATCGTGGTTGAAATTGTATCTTGTTGAGTTAAATTTACAGCTTATGAATGATGTATCTGCATCATTCGCTGGGCCTCGATTACGTGCCTGTGTTCCTGTAATCTGGGAAGCGGGGCGTGACAACCAGTTCGGTCTCTTCATGATTTAATCGATCATACAAACGTATGTCAACCAATTGTACGCATTAAGAATAAAAATCAAACATACAACCATGGAAAAATAGAAAAATAATATAGAATTAAAATTGTGTTATAAAAACTAGGCTACATCGAAGCCCTAGAAAAATAAATTTAGTTCATAATAGTTTTGCAACTAACAAACATTGTCCTGGATTGCATTATAAAATTAGAGAGAGAGAAAAGAGATACAAAAGGGACTGTTTTTGTAGAAGAAATTGCTAACCGAAGTGGCAAACACAGCCTTCTCTTCCTCTCTCCTTCTCTGTTGCTTTCTGCTACTGACGTCAGCCTTGAGACGCACGCCTACGTCACCTCTGATACCTGTCCTGTCTAGCCTCGAACTCAGTGCCGCTGAGTCAGCACGCCACGTCACCTCTCGTTCTCCCTTTTCGTCTTGAGCCGCACAGTGTAGCTGACGTCAGCGCTCTGACCTAGTTCTCTCTCTCCCCTTTTCGGCTTGAGCCACACGCGCAAGGACGCCACGTGCTGCTGATGTCACGTCTCTCTGGTTTCACCTTGGAGTTGGAGCACAGCACGCCCACTTCACTCTGACTTCATCTTTTTTTTATTTTAATAATGATTAGGGATCAACCGTCGCTCTCTCCTTTTGTTCAGTGTTACTTCTTCTCTTGTTTGCTCTTCTATTTATAGGCGCAGGAAATAGAGATTAGGGTTTATTTTTGCAAAAAACCCTATCTTCTTCATTTATTTGTTTCCTTATGTAATTTGCTCTTTATTTCTTGCTTCATTTTCTTCTCTTTCTTTTTCTTCAAACATGTGCTGCACACACAAAATAAAATCAGAAATTAGGATTTAAAAAATAAAAATACAATTAATTAGTTTAAAATTAATTAAACTAACTAAAAATCATATTAGCTCATTTAAACCCTTTTAAAATTGTTTATTGCATTTTCACCCTCCATTGGCAATTAAAATTTATATCTTGCACTTCACACATCAAAATTGTGAAATTTAAAAATCAACAAAACAATAAAATTTGATAAATCATTTTGTTTGTTTTGTTTGTTGAATTTTACTAAAAATATTCACATTTTGCATCAAAAATCTTATTCCTTCAAAATTAATTAATTACTTGAAATCTTATGGAAATAAGATGAATTAAACACAATAAAGACAAATACAAGCAATTTTAATGGGTAAATGAGTACAAATATTTGTATAAAAATTAGACACATTAAATAGCCCCAAACTTAAGATTTTGCGTGTCCTCGAGCAAAAAGTAAAACCATGAATAAAGGAATAATAATCAATAGTAGGCTCAACTCATCACACTAAGAAATCTTATCTTGCAAGCATCAAAATTAATTTAGAATATAAACAACAGCAAATAAAGTAAAATCAAGCATACTCACTTTTTCTAGTACAATTATTTATTTATAATTCCAAACTCAATCATAATTGTCATGCAATTAATATAATTATATTATGTAACAACTCCATCTGTGATTATCCCTTCTCACTACTACAAACCGAGTAGCAAACTAGAGTTTTATTTTTTTGGTCTCTTCTCTAATTTTGTCACTTGCCTTTTGACGCGAATGTAAACATTTGTGATGAATTCACCCGGTTACTCAACAAGTCACAAACTTAGAGTACTTTGCATACTCATATTTCAAGTTGTCGTTTGACGTAAAAGTAAACATTTGTGATGAATACCTCTAGTTACTAAGCAACTCAAAACACTGGAGTAGATTGACTTTATTCATATATTTTTTTTTTCATTATTACTCTATTTACTTAAACTCTGTTTAGGACTAGATCAAAGGGGATAATCAGAAGAAAAAACATTACATTTTTCTTTTATGTATAATCGCATGACTGTCTCAATTGTGCAAGGAATTTTGAAATTCAATAATTCCTAAAGTAAATAATTTTGCTTAATCTTGCTTTACAAGCAATTGTCAATCCTAAAAAAAAATTTCAATGCTTAGCACAATAAAGAACTCAAAAGTGTAATGGTGAGCCCAATTGAAATCAATTTTGTTTTGTTTTTCTTTCAAAAATGTATAAAATAAAAATAAATTTCTAACCTTCTCCCCAAACTTGAATATCACATTTTCCTCAATGGGAAAGAAAAAAGAAAAACAAAAACAATGCAAAAAGTTCAGAATTTCTCCCCTGATTCGTCTTAAAAATTCTGTACGCGCGGCATTCAGTGTTTCAGCGATATCTGGAGCTGTAGATGTCCAAATGTGATTTTTTTTTTTTTGCTGGAAAGCTAATACGATAGGCTACAATCGCTCTTTGAAGCATTGTTCCAGATTCTGACTCAATCCTGCTAAAAAATAGCCATCAATATAGGTATAGAAAACAGCTCCACCCGATGACTTCCAAACTTATGCAATCCTACAAAATAAAATCAAACATTAAAATTATAATAAAATAAAAGAAAATTCAAAACTAAATGCAGTAAAAGAAAATATGGGTTGCCTCCCAAGAAGCGCTAAGTTTTAAGTCTTCAGTCCGACTTGGTGGTGAAATGGTTATGTGACGCCAAGATCTAACAACATACGAGTCTCTTTTCCAATAATTCTCTTCATATGTGGATTAGAATTTTTATGTGCATCCGTCAAGCTTGATGGTAGCGGCTCGAATTTCAGTCGTTTCTTTCGTGAAGATGGCAGTCTTTGATATCCCCACCTCCTTGAATGTCAGCTGAGAAAATGGATGAATAGATGGTGCAACATCCAAATACATAACATATTTCAACTTATTTTCTTTCTCAGATTCATGGGTTGCTGAATTTGTTGGATATACTTCGATTGGTAACTTTTCAACTTTAGCCTTATGTTTCTCGCCCACAATTAAATCTGTTTCACTTACTTGAAAACACGACTGTTCTTCGATAGAAAACTTCTTGGAAAAAACATCAAAAGTTACTTGCTCATGCTGTGTTTGTTCCTCCATAATTGGTTCGTACTCTTCTTCCTTTTCAACCACATTTTGTTCGCCATTTTCTTCTTGTGGTTGCTCAATTGTCATCCCGCTTCTTAATGTTATGCTTTGACATGCTCCGTGGGATTAACCATTGTGTTGCTCGGTAATGTTCCTGTCATTTTTTCGTTAAGAATATTTGATATTTGACCAATTTGAAGAATTTATTGCAGTGCTAGGCTACTTTTTGAAACTATTTGCGATTTTGGGCCACAACCCAAACTATTAGCATTTTTAGCTAGGCAGTGCTACGTCAGCAGTGGCCGCTATTGGGAATAGCGACCTCTTCATAGCGACCTCCCACCATTGTCAGCTTATAGAGAGGATATTGTATAATGGACACGACTTCGTATAACTGAGGTCGCTATTGTCAATAGCGACCTTGTATAACTAAGGCCGCTATTCTCAATAGCGACCACAGGTTGGCCCAATCTATTTCAGCCCCACCTGAGGTCGCTATTGGGAATAGCGGCCTTAGTTATATAAGGCCGCGATTGACAATAGCGACCTCAGTTATACCAAGTGGTTTGCAATTATACAATACCCTCTATCATCTGCCAAGTGTGGGAGTCCAATGTGTTGGTCGCTAAGAAGAGGCCGCTATTCCCAATAGCGGCTGCTGCTGACGTGGCACTGCCTAACTAAAAATGCTAATAGTTTGGGTTGTGGCCCAAAATCGCAAATAGTTTCAAAAAGTAGCCTAGCACTGCAAAAAATTCCAATTTGAACCTCAAGATTGCGAACTGAAGCTAAAGTTGAAATTGCAACATTTTGAATTGCCAAATCTGTCTTCTGTATGTATTGCTCTGTCTTCTGCATGTGTTGCATAAGCATCTCTTCAAGTGTCAGCTTCTTTTCTTGCTGTGAAAAATTTTGAGGTGGTCTAATTGCTCCTTGATTGTTGTTCCATGAAAAAATTGGGGGTGTTTCTCCATTCTTGATGTTACGTGTTCGAATAAGGATTGTTTTGATGTTGAAAATTGGACACGTAATTTGCTTGATTGAAATTGATTGAGAAAAAGGGTTCCCCACTTGGCAATTGTACTTGAGTGATTTCCTGCACAAAGATCACAAATCATATTAGATTGAATAGCACTAAAGTTCATTAGATTGAATAGCACTAAAGTTCATATTGCCTAACTTTTTAGATAAAATATCAATTTATGCAGTTAAAGTAGTAATATGATCAAGTTCAAAAAACTCCAGCAACTTTTCTTGGCATTGTTCTCTCTGAAGACCACTGGTAATTATTTGATGCAATCTCTTCTAAAAGTGCATAGGCTGCTTCATGAGTTTTGTTCATTAGTGCACCTCTCGCTGCTTCATCAACCATAAATCAATTTGTAACTCCCAAACTATTATAGAATATTTGAATTTGCAACCATTTCGGTAGTTCATGAAGATGACACTTTCTTAATAACTCTTTGTACCTCTCCCATGCATCATATAAATACTCGATCTCAAATTGAATAAATGTGGTAATATCATTTCTTAGTTTTGCTGTCTTTGCCAGCGGAAAATGCTTAGCTAGAAATTTTTGTGCAAGTCCCTCCCAAGTAGTAATACTACCGGGTGGTAGAAAATTTAGCCAAACCTTCGCCTTATCTCTTAGTGAAAAAGGAAAAAGTCTCAATCGAATTACATCATCTGATACTCCGTTGTGCTTGAAAGTGTCACAAATTTCTAGAAAATTTGCAATGTGAACATAAGGATCCTCGTGCGGTAGTCCCCAAAATTGAACAGTCTGTTGAATCATTTGAATAATGGTCGGTTTAATCTCAAAATCGTTAGCTTCAATAACCGGACTCTTTATGCTTGATGTTGCTTCATGAATTGAAGGCATAGCATAGTCTTTCAAAACCTTGTTCTCATAGTTCTCCATAATAATGTACTTGTATGTCCTGAAATATAAGTATTGAAAAAAATAGAAAAAATAAAAAAATAAAATAAGAAAAATAAATAAAAGTAAAAATAAGTCAAAAAAAAAGGGGTAAAATAATAATAAAAATAAAAAATAAAAAAATCCAAACTAGTAATAATCTAGCAATTTTCAATATCAATAAAAGAATAACTAGTCCCCGGCAATGGCGCCAAAAACTTGATGTGAATTTTTGCAAGTGTACAAAATCGTAACAAGTAGTATAGTTAAGTGAAAAGAGTGTCGAACCCACAAGCACTAATTATTTTATTGAGTACCGAAATCACTAGATGAATTACTATTTGGAATATCGATATTAACAAAGAAAGAAACTAAATGAAATTAATCAAAAAATCTAACTAAATTAATTAAAGGGTTTGAATCTGAAATTTTGTAATTTGTTAATGGCAAAATTAATTCTAGGGCTTTTGATTTCACCTAGTTCATCCCACACAATTTATAATTCCATACGAATAAAAAGATTATTTTTCCATGTTGTAGACCAAAATCCCCAAATTATTCAATATTCTCTCTCAAGCAATATCAAAAATATTCTCAACTAATTATTTGTCATAGTTCATGCACGAATTACCAATTGAAAATTCATTAAGATCTATGGATTTCTTAACGGTCACATTAATCACGGTAAATTATCTCTAATTTCGCTCAATCAATGGTATTTAATTTTTATTAATCACAAATTACCATTTCGGTCTCTTCATGATTTAATGGATCATACAAACGTCTGTTAACCAATTGTACGCATTAAGAATAAAAATCAAACATACAATCATGAAAAAATAGAAAAATAATATGGAATTAAAATTGTGTTATCAAAACTAGGCTACATCGAAGCCCTAGAAAAATAAATTTAGTTCATAATGGTTTTGCAACTAACAAACATTGTCCTGGATTACATTATAAAATTAGAGAGAGAGAAAAGAGATACAAAATGGACTATTTTTGTAGAAGAAATTGCAAACCGAAGTAGCAAACACGACCTTCTCTTCCTCTCTCCTTCTCTGTCGCTTTCTGCTGCTGACGCCAGCCTCGAGACGCGCGCCCATGTCACCTCTGATCCCTATCCCGTCTGGCCTCGAACTCAGCGTCGCTGAGTTAGCATACCACGTCACCTCTCCTTCTCCTTTTTCGTCTTGAGCCGCACAATGAAGCTGACGTCCGCGCTTTAACCCAACTCTCTCTCTTTCTCTCTCTCCTTTTCGTCTTGAGCCACACGCGCAAGGACGCTACGTGCTGCTGATGTCACATCTCTCTGGTTTCGCCTTGGAGTTGGAGCACAGCACGCCCACTTTGCTCTGACTTCATCTTTTCTTTTTCTTTTTTTTTTATAATAATGATTAGGGATCAACCGTCGCTCTCTCCCTTCGTTCAGCGTTACTTCTTCTCTTGTTTGCTCTTCTATTTATAGGCGCAAGAAATAGAGATTAGGGTTTATTTTTGCAGAAAACCCCCTATTCTTCATTTATTTGTTTCCTTATGTAATTTGCTCTTTATTTCTTGCTCATTTCCTTCTCTTTCTTTTTTTTCAAGCACGTGCTGCACACACAAAATAAAATCAGAAAATAGAATTTAAAAATAAAAATACAGTTAATTAGTTTAAAATTAATTAAACTAACTAAAAATCATATTAGTTTATTTAAACTCTTTTAAAATTGTTTATTGCATTTTCCCCTCCATTGGCAATTAAAATTTATATCTTGTATTTCACACGGCAAAATTGTGAAATTTAAAAATCAACAAAACAATAAAATTTAGGGTTTTTAACATGTTTGCCCCTAACAAATATGATAATATCATATATACCCCTCACAAATCTGTATTTTCGTATATACCTCTAACAATTTGGACTTTATTTCATATTTACCCCTATGTTAGATATCACTAAGTTAACCATGATTTTACCCTTACGAGACAAATAGAAAGCAAATTAAAATATCAAATTAGACTATCAAATGAGAAAAGATTTAACAGTTTTAAGGAAAATATATGAGGAAGATTATAATCTATCATTAAAAAACAAGACTGATGGTAAATTTGAAGAAGTGACATGAGAAAGAATATGTAGTTCTCAAAGATGCATTGTTAGTTTATCCATTTCATGAAGAAAAATGAAAATTTTTTTAGAAGAGTTAATAAGTCTTGGTTGGATTAACAATTGCCCGGATTTACAAGGATGAAAAAGATAAAGTTTGAATGGTAGAGAATATAATATTTTAGTCATTTTTCATCAAGTCCTTAAAAAAAACTGAAAATTCTCTATCGTTTTGGGTTTTTTTAACTAGAGGGATAATTAAGAGAAATGGCATATATTGTTGGGGACATATATGAAAATACATATTTGTAGGGGGCATACATGATATTCAAGTATTTGTTAGGGACATACATGTTAAAAACCTTAAAATTTAATAAATCATTCTGTTTGTTTTGTTTGTTGAATTTTACTAAAAATATTCACATTTTGCATCAAAAATCTTATTCCTTCAAAACTAATTAATTACTTGAAATATTATGGAAATAAGATGAATTAAACACAATAAAGATGAATACAAGCAATTTTAATGGGTAAATGAGTACAAATATTTGTATAACAATTAGACACATCAAGAACCAATCGAATTTGCAGTTACTAATCGAATGGCCAGGTCTTGCGCACTTATGACAGTTTTGACGTCCATCAATCTTCGAATCCCCCGAAGTACTCTTACTCTTACTGTGTTTCTGTATTTTCCTAGGCTTTACCAATATCCACTCGCCGTATTCGTCTTCTCTAGTACGACGCATCTCTTTCTCCGGCGAAGGTGATCGCCGATGAACTCTATGTTCATCACAATCTTTGGTATTGCCTCTAGTCACGTCTGTGTGCGACCTCCTTTTCCTTTCTACCGCTCTGTCTCCTTGGTGGTGATGAGAAGCTGCGCTCCTATCTCTAAACTCCAACAGAATTTCTTCGTTCTCTCGAAGCCGACCTAGTCGATCTCCTTTTCCTCTTGCGTCACCTGCTCGGTCTCTATGATCCGCAGGTGACCTCGACCTTGTCCTCCCCCCTTGCTTTGCTCCTCGAGCGTGACTGCTCTCCATGACGCTTGCTGACGTGGACCACCCTATCTTCCTCCCTCTCTCGCTTAGCCATTGTAGGAGAACGGTCTCGTCACTAGTAGTAATTTAATATGAACGTGAAGTAGCATACGATTTGAAGTTTTAGATATATGATTGAGATATAAGATGATGATTGATATATGTTTAAAATTTTAAATGTTGTTCAAAATTTACGCAAGTTCATTTTTTATTTGTAGAAGTATTTTGCGTACACCAAGAAAGCAACATCGAAATTTGATTATAACCATGCGCCTTGAAGAGAAAAGAGAAAGGATTACTGGTTGGCATTATATACTAAAAGTAAATCATGTCAATTCCGCCCATTCCACATGCTAAGGGAATTAAGCAACTAAGGAAATGCATCATTGACACTGTTAATTGAGTGATATTTAACGAATTTTCGTTGTATCAAGAGATTATTTGTCAGCTAAGAAGAGAGCAGCAATGTAACAAATTTCCACTGCGTTGAGATGATTTGTGCGCTAGGCGAAGCAAGAAACTTCAGTATAAATAGATTGGCTCCACAAGTTGTTTACAAAACATACTTTTGACAAAATTAATGTAAATAGAAATAGTACTCGCATCAAAACTTCGGCGTTCTGCGTAATTTTGAGAACAATTTATGCACACCAATAAAAATAAAATAAAAATAAAAATAAAAAGACATATCAGCTGTATACAGAACTCTTTAGATAGATGCAATGTAGCTCGTGGACAAGACATTCTTTTCCTGCACGATGTACTGCCCAACGATGGATGCATCCGACAAGTCTATTGGCGATAAAGGCTCTCTAATGGTGAATCTCATTATCTATAAAGAACAAATTGAAACAGGCAATGAGCACATTCTTGTATCCAATATTCATACCATAACATATGAACTGAAAACATTAAATTGATTCTCAATACTAAAACTGACACGCAAGAAAATGAATTTATTGGACAGTAAGGGAGCGAAAAAAAAAATACATGTATACACACATGATTCCATTGCTCCAAAATGGATTCACAATTGCATTATATACATGCACGCAAGCGAACAACTTGCAGAGCACCAAAAAATTACAAACATCTTAAGCCAATCTGTAAGCTATTAGCTATTAACATATCCTCATTTATGAGTTTTAACATCAGTACCAAGTGAAAACTCGCCAAAAATATCAGGACAGTCTTCCCATTTTCCCTGCTCCCTAGCTTCCCAGTATCCTCCCTTGTACCTAAATGTTCCAGTCTCGCTGTCCTTTTGGAACCATCTGGGTTTCCACCCGTTCTCTTGTAATTTCGAGGACTGTGCAAAAGAAAGGGCAAAACATAAAGAGTAATTCTCGATGCTCATTCTTAAACAAAAATCATCTTTAACTATTGTAACTTCATAAGAAATGTGTTGAACTGTGAAGCCAACTTTTTCCACACTATATTTACAGCACATGCGTCACATGTGCTCTCTCCTTCCTACACTGTTACACACATAATGATGCATTAGTCGCGTCATGCTTGGTAATGATGCCAATTCCAATGCATATTTAGAATTAGATAGAAGAAAACGACATGCAAATAAATCTAGTTCAAAGAAAATTGTACAAATACAGGTAGGGGGGCATACCTACGCTTGGGCCGGCCCGGACCAGTCCCCACCCCAATTTGTGGAACATACTGATGAGGACATCAATTCTATTTAATTTAGTATTTTATTTCAGTATCATGTTTGGTTTTTTTGGCAATTATAGCCATATGTAATCTTTCTTTTTTGCATTAGAATATTTTTGAGATTTTTAGAATCTTTTGAGATTTGTAACAAGATTTGTTTTAAGCCTATTTATAGGCCCTGAGATTAATGAGAAAGATATGTCATTCTTGATTTAAAAAATTATTGTGTTGAGTTTTGCTCTTCCTGTCTCTTTTTGTGTGATACAATTGAGATCCAACTATTAGGGTTTGCGATAAATCCTAATACAATTTTAGGGTTAGTGAACTCTAAAATCTACCCCAAATTAAAAAAATCCCCCAAATAAAATTAACCCAAAACCCTAATCTCTCTCACCTTCTTCTTCTTTCCCCTACTTTTGATCCCGACCAAAACCTTAGCCCCCACGTCGTCATCCTACAACCACCACAGCCACCTCCTTCGCCATTGACTTCATCCCCAAACCCATCCCCACCTTCGACCGAAACCCTAGCCCCACTTCGTGCCCTCGACAACTCCCCCACATCCGCTTCCCCATCCCGTCTTCACCTCCGACGACCCCCCCACTCCTGTTGACCCAACGCCCCAGGCCAAAACCCCACCTCTTCCGTCGACCAGTGGCACCCCGACGCCGCAATGCGTCGATTTGCACCGCCGCCCTCGCCGCTCGACACCCTCCCGCCGTCGAGCCACGTCGGTCAGCTCCCGTGGCCCCCATCACTGCTGATTGCTGCCATTGCTCGTTGTGCTGCCATTACTATCTCTTTGATTGTTGTGCTCTTCACTGCTGTTCAACCCGAGATCTACGCTGAGTTCTTCGAACCCTCGGTATACTCTTTCCAATTCTCAAATATTTGTGTTATACTACTTTATTATCTCTATTATATTATTCAATTTAACTGTCGACCACAATTATCAAGATTGAGTGTTCCACTTGCCTAATTAGAGTACGAATCACTATTGACTCTTTTACCTGCTAAGAACGCTTAGGGATTTAATTATTGATTGTTAGAACTGAATTATTAATTGGGCTTGCTAAATTTAATTCAATTCTTGAAAATCCATCGAACCGATTAACTGTTTTAATTTCTAACTTGATCCGCATTACATGTTGGTAAAATTAATCCTTTAAGATTCTTAGAAATTCTATTTAGGATTACGTTTTACATCATTTTGGTATCAGAGCGAAGGTTCTTAAAACCCTAGTTTTTGCATCATTTAGGCATCAATTTTTATATTCATTTAGAATCATGTAGTCTTTTAATTTTTTTTTCTTTATTTTAGATCATTTCATATTCATTTTAAAAAAAGTTAGCATACACACGACCCCTAGTTTTCCCCTTTTGGTGAATGCGTCTTCGCAGCACCATCACAGATTCTGAAGAGCCTTTCTTATCCCTCCCAAATCACCCAACTAGGAACCCTAGACCTTCCCGAACTGAGATGGACAACTCTGATATTTCCGCTACCATAGCTGCCACTCAAGCAACTCTTGCCAATATCAATAAGAGACTTGAGAAAGTATAATTAAATCAAACTGTTGCCTCTGAGCTTCATGCTAATCGTCAAATCCCTCAAGGAAATGTTCGTGACGATCGACGTCAAGAACGTGACCCTGACGAACAAAATAAGAAGAACGTTAAGGCTGACGTTCTCCATTTTGAAGGCCACATGGAACCCCAAACTTATCTTGATTGGATCTGTGCAATGGACCACTACTTTGTGTGGTTTGACATGAGCGAAGCCCTGAAAGTTAAATTTGTCACGATGAAATTGACTGGGAAAGCTCAACAACACTGGACCAATCTTGAACACGCCCGCAGAGGCCGATGCCTGGACCCATAACCACTTGGGAAGCCATGAAAGAGAAGCTCACTGAGAGATATATATCGTTATCGTTCCACACCCGATTCCTAGATTCGTGGAACCAACTTTATCAAGGAAGTAAATCCACACAAGAATATGTTAATAAATTTGATGACTTCCTTATTCGGTGCAATGCTTTAAGTAAAGAGAGTAAAGAACAAACTCTCGCTAGGTTTAGGGCTGGATTACGAGCCGATTTGAGGAACGAGCTAATTCATAGAAATGAGGACTCATTAGTGACAGCTTATGCTCTTGTCCTCGATATAGATTCCTTTAAAGCAAGTTCCCATTACAAATCCAGTGATTTGATAGATCATTCCTCCAGAATGAATCCTCCTGATCCCTCTAGAGCTGAGCACTCCTCTCCTCAGTACCCTAATAAGTCTTACATAAACAAACATACTTCAAATTCCTATCCACTTAGAAATGACAACACGGGTAATAATACTGAAAGAGACTATTCTAAGATTGATCCTCTCACTAAGTGCTATAAATATAAAGGATATGACCATATTGCTGGCAACTGTCCCAGCCCAAGTAGGATCAATATAGTAAAGGATACCGCAGTCATCGCTGATGAGCCCGACAATGAGTTTACCTATGAACCTAATATAAGTGATGACTTTGATGAAAAAGAGGATGACCAGTCTCTCAATTGTATTCAGACTGTCCAGTCACCTCCATTGAGTATACCTAAGTCACCCATTCCTTCCCAAGTCACAAGTCACTTGGTAACCCATAGATTTTACCCGTGTTAGAACATCACAAAGTCACAGAGTCTGCATCCACATTTTCATTCTGCCTTCATGATTTGCATAGAGAAATTTCTAAAGAAATTAATGAGAAAAATTTTAACTACACGTTAATAACAGATACAAGAAGAAAATTTAAAACTCTTGATGTTGGTGACGAAGTGATGGTTCGGATTCATCCGGAACGGTTTCCATCTGGATTCGTTAAGAATCTGAACATACGTGCTGCAAGCCCATTTAAGATTCTTCATACAATCAATGATAAAACCTATGTCGTTGACCTTCCTGAAGGCTTTGGCATAAGTAAGACTTTCAATATTGAAGATCTAGTACTTTATAAAGGCTCAAAATTCAACTATAGAAATTTTTTCTTATAAATGAGCCTACCCTGCAGCCTAATGGTGAAATTCTCACATTTACCCCTCTACCTGATACTATTTACCTACCGACAGAAGAATTGAATAATATTTTAGATGATCCGATAATCTCTATAAGAGATTGTGGTATGCACAAGTATTTGGTAAGGTGGAAGAACAAGCCGAAGTCAGATGACACTTGTAGTGATCGTGAGGAGCTCCCGGAACTGGATCCAGATCTTTTCGAGCACCATGACAGGATCACTTGTTTTGACTCGACTGGGTCAAGCTCTCTCCCACCTGGAGAGAATGATGAGGACATCAATTCTATTTAATTTAGTATTTTATTTCAATACCATGTTTATTTTTTTGGCAATTATAGCCATATGTAATCTTTCTTTTTTGCATTAGAATATTTTTGAGATTTTTTGAATCTTTTGAGATTTGTATCAATATTTGTTTTAAGCCTATTTATAGACCCTGAGATTAATGAGAAAGATATGTCATTCTTGATTTAAAAAATTATTGTGTTGAGTTTTACTCTTCCCGTCTCTTTTTCTGTGATACAATTGAGATCCAATTATTAGGGTTTGTGATAAATCCTAATACAATTTAGGGTTAGTGATTAACTCTAAAATCTACCCCAAATTAAAAAAATCTCCCAAATAAAATTAACCCAAAACTCTAATCTCTCTCACCTTCTTTTTTCCCCTACTTTTGATCCTGACCAAAACCCTAGCCCCCACGTCGTCATCCTACAACCACCACAGCCACCTCCTTCGCCATCAACCCGAACCCATCCCCTCCTTCGACCGAAACCCTAGCCCCACTTCGTGCCCTCGACAACTCCCCCACATCCACTTCCCCATCCCGTCTTCACCTCCGGTGACCCCCCCACTCCCGTCGACCCAACGCCCCAGACCAAAACCCCACCTCTTCCGTCGACTAGTGGCACCCCGATGCCACAGTGCGTCGATTTGCACTGCCGCCCTCGCCGCTCGACACCCTCGCGCCATCGAGCCACGTCGGCCAGATCCCGTGGCCCCCATCACTGCTGATTGCCGCCATTGCTCTTGAAGTTGTGCTGCCATACTATCTCTTTGATTGTTGTGCTTTTCATTGCTGTTCAACCCGAGATCTACACTGAGTTCTTCGAACTCTCGGTATACTCTTTCCAATTCTCAAATATTTGTGTTATACTATTTTATTATCTCTATTATATTATTCAATTTAACTGTCGACCACAAATATCGAGATTGAATGTTCCACTTGCCTAATTAGAGTACGAATCACTATTGACTCTTTTACTTGCTAAGAATGCTTAGGAATTTAATTATTGATTGTTAGAACTGAATTATTAATTGGGCTTGCTAAACTTAATTCAATTCTTGAAAATCCATCAAACCGATTAACTGTTTTAATTTCTAACTTGATCCGCATTACATGTTGGTAAAATTAATCCTTTAAGATTTTTAGGAAATTTCTATTTAGGATTACATTTTACATCATATACCCATATACATATATGCACATATAGACTTACAGGTTCTAGTGCTAATTATATATAGTGTTTATGTACAATAAAATTTTATGAGGACTTTATACCGAGATTTCTAAGAAATTGGCCCACATCAGATGCCCCAGCACGTAGATGCTTTGTGACCCTTTTTGTTATTCTTTTCTGTATGTCCTCTCGCAATTGAGTTTAATTTGCGGGTGATTTTGTTTTGAACTAATCTAGCATTATAAATTTTGTGATATTTGACATTAAAAATTTGTATATATTAATATAAGTTTTCTGGCTACGCAATGAGCGTAGACTTTTATGTATAAGAGATAAGGGGGCATAGAAAAACATATTCTTCAACAGATGAATTCTTCGAGGACCTCAAAGCCAAATATATACCTATAAACAAGAGTCAAAAGTGCCAAATTGTTTTATCCAATCTCTAAAGGCCATAGATGTTACTATGCATTTGAGTGCATGAGAGAGAGCATACTGAGAAACTGAGTGCATGGGAGAAAGAGAGACAGTACCATTCGTTGCCTTGTCTCCAGTCGCAACTTTTCTGCATTAGCATTTTTATACTCACCATTCTCAAGATATCGCTGATCTGGACGAAGTCTTGAGTCTGTAGGTGGAAGTTTCTCCTTTTATCCATGTTCAAAGACTCAGGATCAGAACCAAGATGCTAATCGATTAAAACAACAACAGTAAAATTAAAGAAATCAATAATCGGACTATTATGGCATCACTACCTTAAGTTCTGATGTCAGCTCATTCATTGTTATTGCAAATGACGATAATTTGTACCGAGTAGGATTTTCAGGAGGATCACTCCTCTTCCATAACAGGTTGGCATTCTGTGTTGACGTAGAACCCTTGGTCTTAGAAATTTCTTCTCCAGTTATATAGTATATGCTATCATCCCATTTCCCTATTAATTTGGCAACTTTGTTTCTCATGGAATCCTCCACGAAGCCATGCACCTGTGTCAAACAATTAGGTCTTCAATACTGAGACGGCTAGGTAAATAGTATAACTTTTTAGGAAAATACCAAGAAACTACTCCCTTACTTCGCGAGCTTTACGGTCAAGAAGAGACTGCTCTTTGAACTTAATTTTACATGACCGGTTGTGGTTGCTCTGTATGTTCATCAGACCATGGTGATCACACTGTACTTTACCAAGGATGAGATTGGAAATAATAGTTGTGACCTGAGTAAAAAGAATGTTAGTTTTGGTAATCATATGTCAAGCAAAATATGTTGGAAGACTCTTACTTTGCTCCAATGAAATACTTCACCATCATCAAATTCCACAGTAAGAATGCCAATAGGATCTAGTTGGATAGATGTCCCTCGAAATCTACTACTAAGATTGCTGTCGCCCCAGAGTTTCCAACCTCTGCCTTCACAGTGGCAGGCAATGAGCACAGGATGGTGGCTGACCTATGATCAAGATAATATATTCACTCATATCCATATACTAAAACATTTCGTGCATCTTATTTATGAACTTTACATCTAGAGGCGAGGACAAGAATACATAGACTTGACTAAATAATTATCTTTCATTGTTCATTGTCAAACTAGCTATTATATCTAGTAAAGACTCATAACTTTGGGGTAAGTATTTGTATATATAAGTTGATTATTATTATTTAGATTTATGGATCATTAACATGATTTATTGTTGAGGTTCACTGTTGACTCCTATAAATACAAGTTCAGTTTCATGAGAAAGAACAAGGGAGAATAAAAAAAGAGAATAAAATGAATTAGATTTGTTATCTTTCTCCTTTTCACAGAACTTGTTTTTCACATACTCTTCTAAGTTATATGACCATGCGGGATAATTTTGGAAAACCGGCAGAGATATGCAACAACAAATTGTTTTTATTGGAAACATTCCTCTAATGAATTCCTTGGGAACCTCTATACTAATGAAATATCCAAGATTGTGATCAGTCAAATATTACTACCATTCAAAATTGGACCATAACGGAAATTTTGTCTATACCAGCTCCATAATATTAGATTAGGGAGGAAGATGCTAGTTTTATCAACAATTATCTTGTGTCCACTTCACAAAACTTTTTTTCTCACGTCTACTTTATCTCTCATCTTTATTGGACATATTCTAGCTTACATCTTGATGTCAACTCTCCCCTCGTGGTCATGACTCGTGCACACAAGGAATATCGGTGGCCAAAGGTTTGTACCTCTATTGGACAAATTTCCATGGAATGCCACACAAATTCGGGAATAAGTCCTTTAGTGCACTGCGACTGCACACCTATCCCGATGCCCGCAACAATATTACTTTATTTTTATTTAGTAGGTAATTAATTTTTAATCCAATTTAATCCAAGAATTCTGACAAAGGAATTTTGAGCTACAACTTCACATTTGTCAAATAAACAAATTTTTGAGTATGTAATCGAGGATAATTGTGACAGTGTTCCATATGTCATGAGTACTTAAAAGTTAAAATGCAATGTTTTTCTGTCTTATTAGTTAATCAGCTAAATTTAAAACAAAGCAGCAAAGATTCCCCAATTGCTCTCTTAGAGTGATTGTGCAAACAATGATGATAAGAGTACATCCAAATCGGATTATAATCGGATAAACAAACCAACCAACTGATACAGTAATTAGTACTGAATAAGATTACATTTGTTTGTCTGTGTTTCTTGGATTCGATTACTTGTTTGCATCTCGGGTTTGAGTATTTGATCAACAAAGTGGTATCAAAGCACCAGGTTGGTTTGAAATGGTAGACCATGGGAAAGAAGAAAGGTTCGAGGGAACAAAGTATTCGATGTGGAAGATTCAAATGATAATTGATGTAAAACTAACCCTATATAGAGAATTTTTCACGAAATTTAAAGGATTAATTTTACCGACACGTAATACAGATTAAGTTAGAAATTATAACTGTTAATTGGTTTGATGGATTTTCAAGATGTGAAATAGTTTAACAAGCCCAATTAAAAGTTAAACCCTAGCAATCAACAATAATACCTAATCATTCTTAGCAGGTAAGATATTCGATAAATATTTGTACATTACGAGGCAAGTGGAACACACACTCTCAATATTTGTGGACGACAAATAAATCAAATAATATAATAGAGATGATAAGGCAGTATAACACAAATATTTGGAAAGAGTATACCGGGTTGCAGATTGTGTGTATTTGCGATGGAAGACGGCAAGGCAGCACCAGTGGGGCGTCGAAGCTCGGGATCAGTGCTGCAACTGTGGTCGTGGGCGGCAGGTGTCGGCAAGGGGCAATGGAAGCTTCGGGTCTGGAAGTTGGGGTATGAGGATGAGGTAGTCGACGGGGAGAGGGAGGGATTGTCGATGGCGACGATGAGAGGGAAGGCGACAAAGTGTGGAGGGGGGATGTGGGGGTTTCGGGAATTAGGGTTTTGGAGTGAAATCGATTTGCGCGATTTGGGAGAATTGAGTTTGATGGTTGTGCTGTGGAAGGAGAGGGTCGGGGGAGGCCGAAGGCGAGGAGACAGGGTGAGGGGTTTGGGTTTCGGGGAGGTGTAGGCGTCGGGAAGTAGAGCTAGGGTTTTCGGGAGGTAGGGAAAAAGAAAACGAAGGAGAGAGAGGGAGAGGGAGGTGGTGGCTGAGGGAGAGAGGAATTAGGGATAGGGTTTAATAATGATTTAGGAATTTGAGGGTAGTTTAGAGTTTATCACAAATCCTAAAATTTTATTAGGATTTATCACAAATCCTAATAATTTGATCTCAATTGTATCACACAATAAAGGGATGAAGAGCAAAACTCAACACAATAATTTTTAATCAAGAATAACATGACTTCTCATTAATCTCAAGGCCTATATATAGGCTCAAAACAAATATTGATACAAATCTCAAAATATTCTAAAATCTCAGAATTATTCTAATGCATAGAAGAAAGATTACATATGGCTATAATTGCCAAAAACAAATATGGTACTGAAATAAAATCTTAAGATAATGAAGCAGCTGTCTTAGACGATGCCTGCGCTGATAGAAACGCCCAAATCGTCTTGAACCGATGTCCTCATCATTCTCTCCGGGTGGGAGAGGGCTCGACCTAGTCGAGTCAAAACCAATCCTGTCATAGTGCTCCAAAAGGTCTGGATCCAAGCACTGGAGCTCTTCACGATCTATCCAAGTATTCTCTGTCTCCAGCTTGTTTTTCCATCTTACCAAATACCTATGAATACCACCATCTCTAGTAGAGATTATCTGATAATCTAAAATAATATCAAATTTTTCTCTCGATGGGTTAGTATCGGGTAGTGGGGGTAATGTGGGAATCTCACCATTAGGCTGCAGGGTAGGCTCATCTATAAGAGAATTTCTAGGATTAAATTCTGGACCTTCATAGGGTACTATATCCTCAATATTGAAAGTCATGCTTATGCCAAAACCTTCAGGAAGGTCAACGATATATTCATTATCATTAATTTTTTAAAGAATTTTAAATGGTCCTGCAGCACGGGCATTCAACTTCTTAACGGATCCAGCTGAAAACCGTTCCAGACAAATCCGAACCATCACTTCGTCACCCACAATAAAACTTTTAAATTTCCTTCTAATATCTGCTCTAAGCTTGTAGTTAAAATTATTCTCATTAATTTTCTTGGAAATTTCTCTATGCAAGTCATGAATGCGGGATACAAATGCAGATGCAGACTCTGAGACTCGGTAATGTTCTAACATGGAGACAAGATCTATGGGCTGTCTAGGACGATAACCATGTACAACTTTGTGTGGACTCATGCCAGTGGTTCTATTCCTAGATTTGATATAAGCAAATTCAGCAACCGTTAATTTTAAATCCCACGTTCCAAAGTTCTCTCCCACAAGAGTATGCAAAAGATTGCCAAGACTCCGATTGACAACATGAGTATGTCCATCAGTCTGTGGATGGAAGGCTGAAGAGAACTTCAATTTCGTATCCATCTTGTGCCATAGGTTCTTCCAAAAATAACTCGTAAATTTCACATCCCTATCAGACACAACGGTTTTTAGCAACCCATCTAGCTTCACAATATTATCAAAGAAGATCTAAGCTACACGAGATGTATCGAAAGTTTGCGAGCACGGGAGGAAGTGGGCCATTTTAGAAAAACGGTCCACGACGGCAAGAATGGAATCGTGTTTCTTTTGTGTTTTTGGTAAGCCTAACACGAAATCTATACTCACATCTTCCTAAGGACGACTGGGAACTGGTAACGGAGAATACATGCCTGTATTCTGTTTTTGTTGCTTAGCGAGTTGACAAGTATGACATCTGCTAACAAGTCTCGTAACGTCTCTCTTTAGCTTCGGCCAGTAAAACCTATGTTCCACAGCATCGATGGTATTACTATGTCCAAAGTGTCCAGCAAGGCAAGCAGCGTGCAATTCCCAAACAAGATACTCTCGTAATGATGGTGATGAGGACATCAATTCTATTTAATTTAGTATTTTATTTCAGTACCATATTTGTTTATTGGCAATTATAGTCATATGCAATCTTTCTTTTTTGCATTAGAATATTTTTGAGATTTTTAGAATCTTTTGAGATTTGTATTAAGATTTGTTTTGAGCCTATTTATAGGCCTTGAAATTAATGAGAAAGATATGTCATTCTTGATTAAAAATTATTCTGCTGAATTTTGCTCTTCCTGTCTCTTTTTGTGTGATACAATTGAGATCCAATTATTAGGATTTGTGATAAATCCTAATACAACTTTAGGGTTAGTGATTAACTCTAAAATCAACGCCAAATTAAAAAAATCCACTTAATAAAATTAACCCAAGATACTCTCTCACCTTCTTCTTCTACCTACTTATGCCGACCACCATCTACTCACCCCGTCATCCTCGTCGACGCCTACAACCGCCACAGTCATCCCCTTCGCCATCGACCCCATCCTCGAACCCATCCCCTCCTCCAGCCGAAACCATCTCCCCGTCCCTGTCTCAATCCCTCATCTTCTACCCATCGCCGCCATAGCCCCACCTCGTGACCTCGACAGCACCCCCGAATCCACCTCCCCATCCCGTCGTCGCCCCACAACCACCCCCTCAAATCAACCCCTCCTTCCCTCACCCCGCCGTCGACCTCACTCCGAAACCCCCACCAAACTCCAACCTCCAATCCTCCCTCCTTCCTCCTCGACTTCCAATCTTCGACCCCCCACTTCCACCTCCCGATTCCACCTCCGATCGAAACCCTAGCTGCGCCTCGCCCTACTGCACCCATCGCCCTTGCTGACTGGATTGCTGTTGTCTCTCTCTTGCAATTGTTGCTGATGTGCTGTGTTCTGCGTTGCTGTTCAAGCCGAGATCTACGCTGAGTTCTTCGAACACTCGGTATACTCTTCCCAATTCTCAAATATTTGTGTTATACTACTTTATTATATCTATTATATTATTCAATTTAACTGTCGACCACAAATATTGAGATTGAGCGTTCCACTTGCCTAATTAGAGTACAAATCAGTATTGAATCTTTTATTCGCTGAGAACGCTTAGAAATTTAATTATTGATTGTTAGAACTGAATTATTAATTGGGCTTGTTAAACTTAATTCACTTCTAGAAAATCCATCAAACCGATTAATTGTTTAAAATTCTAACTTTGATCTGCATTACATGTTGGTAAAATTAATCATTTAAGATTCTTGGAAATTCTCTATTTAGGGTTAATTTTACATCAGATGTACTAGGAACACACAGTTTGGAGCAATAGAAGAGATAATATCATTCAAGAAATAATCTTCTATCACTCGAGTGATGCCATCCTTCAAAGAGTAGATTTCGTGAAAATCTTGGCAGGAGGCATACTCATCTTTCAATCTCTCAAAACTAATAATTTCGGTGCGCAGTGTAGATAAGATCATGTAACAACGACTGAGCGCATCCACGTTTTATTATCAATCCCATTAGTATGCCTAATGGTATATGAATATTCTTGTAGGAACTCTACCCATCTAGCATGTCTGGATTCAACTTTTGCTGAGAATTAAGCAATCTTAAGGCCTCGTGGTCTGAGAAAATGATGAATTCTTGCGGCAGGAGATAATGTCACCAATAGCGAAGTGACTGAATTACCGCATAGAACTCCTTGTCATAAGTGGAGTATTTTTGTTTTGCTTCGTTCAGCTTTTCGCTGAAATAAGCAACAAGATGACTTTTGACTGAGGACTCCACCTATACCAATACCAAAGCATCGCACGTTACTTCGAAGACTTTAGCGAAATCAGGCAACTTCATGACAGGTGTCTGAGTCATTCTCTTCTTGATCTCTTCGAAGGCTCCTTTCGACCAGACAAATTCACCTTTCTTCAAACAGTCGGTTATCGGAGCCATGATCGTGCTAAATCCTTGCACAAACCGACGATAGAAGGTGGCAAGACCATGAAAACTCCGCACATCACGAATATTGCAGGGCTCAGGCCACTCGGTAATAGCTCGTATCTTTTCTGGGTCAGCAGATACTCCTCGAATAGAATAATAAATCCCAGAAAGATAGTATGATCGGAGAGGAAGGTACATTTGGTAGGATTAGCATAAAGTTGTTCCTTCCTCAAAACACCGCAGACTTGTCTCAAATGGTCAAGATGTTGCCCAACGGATCGGCTGTAAATGAGAATATCATCAAAGTACACCACAAGGAACTTGCCCATAAAGGGACGGAGTACTTACGTCATGATTCTCATAAACGTGCTCGAGGCATTTGTCATTCCAAATGACATGACCATCCATTCGTACAGGCCATCCTTCGTCTTGAAGGCGAGTTCCATTCATCACCAGGACGAACACGTATTTGGTGATAGCCACTTTTAAGATCAATCTTGGAAAAGATTTTGGCACCAGACATCATGTCCAGCATGTTATCCAAACAGGAAATGGGAAAACGGTACTTTACCATGATCTTGTTTATGGCACGACTGTTCACACATATGCCAGGTTCCATCTTTCTTTGGCGTCAATAGAGCGGGAACAGCGCAAGGACTTGGGGAGGTCAGCAGGAAATACATCTGCAAATTCCTATAGGACAAGAGTAACTTGAGGCGGGAGGAGTGACTTAGAATCGTTGGGGGCTTCTCGCTATGAATAAAAAAATTGTAGCCCCTTTGTCAATTTCTTTCGTGAGTTCCTTTTTACCCATAAACGTTACTTACCTTTTCTCGAGGGAGCTGGTGTTGTTGCAGCCGGACCAGTTCGTGGTCTCACGGGTATGAGCTTTATTTTTAGTCCGCCGTGCTGGAACACATATTGGTTGGATCGACCATATATGGTCACATCGTGTTTGTATAACCAAGGTCTCCCTAAAATGACTTGACCCGCATCCATTTTAAGCACATCACACCAAATTTGCTCTTTGTAAGCCTTGAAGTCCACAGGGACCAAACATCGAGGTGTTACTTGGAGGGTTGTCGCATCAATCCAAGATACTTTGTATGGGCGGAGATTGGGTTCAGCCTTAAGTCTGGTCTTAGCTAAGATCGCAGAAGAGACAGCGTTGATGCAGTTCCCACTGTCGACAATCACCTTACAGTTTTTGCCACCTATAGTCGTAAATGTGTGAAATATAGTAGTGCGTTTCCAATCATCTTCTTCTTTTGGCTGGGACAAAACATATCTGACCATATTCAGGTGAGGTATTGGATAGACCGAATACAGTGGAGATACCGGTCATCCTTTTCTTCACCAAAGTTATCGCCTTCAATAGGCTCATAGGAAAACTCATTGTCGGAATCATCAGCGATGACTGCGGTACCCTCTACTATACTGATCCTACTGGGGCTGGGACAGTTGCTAGCAACATGACCGTATCCCTTACATTTATAGCACTTAATGAGAGGATCAATCTTAGAGTAGTCTCTTTCGGGGTTCTTACCCTTGTGTTCATCTCTATGTGAATTGAAATTTGAATTAGGTTTGCTGGGGTAAGATTTGTTGGGGTGCTGAGAGGGAGGCTTAGGCCTAGATGGATCAGTAGAGGTCTTTCTAGAGGAATGAACTCTCGAATCGCTGGACTTAGAATGAGAACTAGCTTTAAGAAAATGCATATCGAGGACAGGGGCATAGGCTGCCGCTAATGAGTCCACATTTCTATGAATTAGCTCGTTTCTAAGGTCGGCTCGTAGTCCAGCTCTGAACCTACAGAGAATTTGTTCTTCACTCTCTTTACCTAAGGCATTGCACCGAATAAGGAAGTCATCAAACTTATCAACATATTCTTGTGTGGATTTGCTTTCTTGATAAAGTTGGTTCCACGAATCTAGCAATCGGGTGTGGAATGATAACGATACATCTTTCAGTGAGCTTCTCTTTCATGGCTTCTCAAGTGGCTATGGGTGCCAAGCCTCGGTCGCTGCGAGCATGTTCAAGATTGGTCCAGTGTTGTTGAGCTTTACCCGTCAATTTTATAGTAGCAAATTTAACCTTTAGGGCTTCGCTCATGTCAAACCACACAAAATAGTGGTCCATGGCACGAATCTAATGGAGATAAGCTTGGGGTTCCATGTGGCCTTCAAAATGGGGAACGTCAGCCTTCACGTTCTTTTTATATTGTTCGTCAGGGTTGCGATCTTGACGCCGGCCATCGCAATCATTCCCTTGAGGGATTTGACGATTAGCAGGAAGCTCAAGGACAACAATTTGATTTAATTCCACTTTCTCAAGCCTCTGATTGATATTGGCAAGAGTTACTTGAATGGCAGTTAGGGTAGTAGAATATCAGAGTTGTCCATCTCAGTTCGAAGAGGTCTAGGATTCCTAATTGGGTGGTCTGAGAAGGACAAGAAAGGCTCTTCAGGATCTGTGATGGTGCTGCGAAAACGCATTCACCAACGGTGGAAAACTACAGATCGTGGGGATGTGTGTTTGCTAAAATTTGGGGACACGTGTTCTAAATGCACTTAAGTGGTTTTTTTTAAATTTTTTATTATTATAATAATAATTATCTGAAATGATCTAAAAGAACGAAAGAAAAAAATAATAAAAAGACTCTAAACGATTCTAAATGAATGCAAAAATAATGCCTAAATGATGCAAGAACTAGGGTTTTAAGAATCTTCGCTCTGATACCAAAATGATGTAAAACTAACCCTAAATTGAGAATTTTCCAAGAAATTTAAAGAATTAATTTTACCAACACGTAATACAGATTAAGTTAGAAATTATAACTGTTAATTGATTTGATGGATTTTCAAGATGTGAAATAGCTTAACAAACCTAATTAAAAGTTCAACCCTAGCAATCAACAATAATACCTAATCATTATTAGCAGGTAAGATATTCAATAAAGATTTGTACATTACGAGGCAAGTGGAACACACACTCTCAATATTTGTGGACGACAAATTTATCAAATAATATAATAGAGATGATAAGGCAGTACAACACAAATATTTGAAAAGTGGAAAGAGTATACCGGGTTGCAAATTGTGTGTACTTGCGATGGAAGACGGCAAGGCATCACCAGTGGGGCATCGAAGCTCGGGATCAGTGCTACAACAGTGGTCGTGGGCGGCAGGCGTCGGCAAGGGAAGATGGAAGCTTCGGGTCTGGAAGTTGGGTTATGAGGATGAGGTAGTCGACGGGGAGGAGGGATTTTCGATGGCGACGGTGAGAGGGAAGGCAACGACAGTGGAGGGGGGGGGATGTGGGGGTTTCGGGAATTAGGGTTTTGGAGAAATCGATTTGCGGGATTTGGGAGAATCGAGTTTGATGGTGGTGCGGTGGAAGGAGAGGGTCGGAGGATGCCGAAGGCGAGGAGACAGGGTGAGGGGTTTGGGTTTCGGGGAGGTTTAGGCATCGAGAAGCATAGCTGGGGTTTTTGGGAGGTAGGGGAAGAAGAAAACGAAGAAGAAAGAAGAAAGAGGGAGAGGGAGGTGGCGGCTGAGGGAGAGAGGAATTAGGGTTATGGTTTAATATGGATTTAGGAATTTGAGGGTAGTTTAGAGTTTACCACTGATATGGCTAAAAATGGGGTTAAATCGGAACCGTCCAGATTGGACACGAATCTTGAAGCTCAGGGGTAAGACGGTAATTTCACATACAAATGGGTTCGAAATGGGTACTGGGTCTCCTCACAGATCCAATAACCCACAAACGGATCCACTCCAACTGGGTACGTGTCCCGACCCAAGACAAACCCAGATCAGCAAGAGGAAAATCAGGGTCACTGATTTGACCGAATCAACGGGCCTGATTTGCTCTCACCGGGAATCAGGGGTCAGTTTCCTAAACAGATTGTGAGGAATTTACTCCTGACAGTTACACAGGAAATCAAGTCCCTAATCACTCCCATGACGACTATAAATACCTCCCACCTACCAATGTGACCAGGTAATCACTCTTTTTCCACCTTAAGCTCTTTCTTAATCATCACTGGTTACTGACAAGAGCGTCGGAGGGTGCGTCGCCGGAATCAACCCCGGTGTATCGCACTTCCTTGCAGGTAGCGGCAGGAATCAGAAGGCTTGGATCCGCTATTCAGGTTTTTCCGCGAACTCACAAATCTCATCTGTTTACCCCCACACCAGATTCAGCGGTAACAGATTGGCGCCGTCTGTGGGAAACCTCACGAATAGCAGTCTCTCCCCGTCGACTAGCTCTTCTCCAGCCATGCCTCCCAAAAAGGTCAGGTCTAGGGGGTCCAACCGCGGACCCAACCCCGCCGATCAGCAAGAGGAAGTCCCCATGCATCCTGCTCCGCAGCCCGAACAACTTCCTCCCCTGGTCCAGCAGGGCCAGCCTCCTCTTCCGAATCAACAACCCCCAAATGGTCCTGCTGGTCAGAACCAGCAGAGGCAGAAGCAACCTCTCCACCCGAACCATGTCTCAATTCACAATGCCTCCTTGGACTCTATGGCTTCCCATAACCCCCGAGCCTCCGACCTCCGCAACACCGTTCTGAACCGCCAAAAGGATGAGGACCTTCGCAACCACCTAGATGAGAGGCGGGCCCGAGAGGGAGCCTCCCGCCAGCACCAAGGTGAGCGATCTCCTCATCGCCGGGACGGCAGGAGGTCTCCGGACCGAAGAAGACGGGGGGAATCTCCCGAGCGTCGTAGGAGGAGGCCGCATTCCCCTGCAGATCGACATCATCCGAGGAACGATGAGGCACCAATCACTCGTGCCGAGTTCCTACAATTCCAGGCAACAGTGCTGCAGGCCCTCAACCTTCACTCCAACAACAATAACGCCCAGAGGGTTCCAACACCCCCACGGGTCCAGAGTCCTCGCCACAGATCCATAAGTCCTCCCCCGGCTCCAAGCCACCAGCAGCACCGTCCTAGTCCTCGCCGATCCCAGGGCTACCGACACCGTAGCCCCCGCTCCCCTTCCTATGAAGATGAATCCAGGGGATCGTTTGACTACCACCGGAGGGACGATGCCCTCTACCGTCGTCTCCATGAGATGGAGAGGCGCATCGGTCGCATGGACAAGGAAGAGGAGTCGAGAGCAGGGACCGTCCGCCCTAGCAGACCCCCCTTCTCTCGGACTATCATGGAGGCTCCCATCCCGAGGGGTTTCAAGCCTCCGCAGTTTGAAACGTACTCAGGGGAGTCAGACCCTGCTGATCATGTCGAAAGCTTCAAGACCTTAATGCTGATCCACCAAGCTTCCGACGCCATGCTCTGCAAGACCTTCCCCGCCACTCTTAAGGGTTCGGCGCAGGAATGGTACTCCCGGCTCGCTCCTTCCATCTTCTCGTTCGAGCAATTCGAAACGCTCTTCATAACTCACTTTGTGAGTAGCAGGCGAACAGAGAAGACTAGCCTCTCCCTACTCCACCTCCGACAGGAAAGGGGAGAAAAGTTAAGGGACTATGTGAGGAGATTTACCGCGGAGGTCAGGTCTATCCCCTCCCTCGACCAGTCAGTGGCGACCGTCGCGTTCCAATCGAACGTCCTCAACTCCAACCTCCGGTCGTCCCTCGCCAAAAAGTCTCCGCACAACTTCGCCGATCTTCTCCTGAGAAGCGAGAAGTACATTCGGGCAGAGGAGGCCGAGTGCCTCCCGAGTTTCGGAGGGTCCACCTCCGGCTCAAAGAGGAAGACGGCAGAGGAGGAAGGGTCCAAGAAACTACAGAAGGACAATAGCGGTCAATGCCGTCCTCCCCCCAGGTTCGAGAAGTTCACTCCTCTCACCACTAATGTCTCCACCATCCTGATGGAAGTGGAGAAGGAAGGTGTTATACCTCCCGCTCCAAGGACAAACACCCCGGCCAAGAGGAGGAATAAGGAGAAATGGTGCCGTTACCACCGGGACCACGGTCACGATACCAACGACTGCCGGGCATTGAAAAATGAGATAGAGGCCCTCATCTAGAGGGGGCAGTTGGCCAAATTTGTGAAGGCGAACAATCAAGGGGATCGCGCCACTCTCCGCCTCGGGGGGCTAACAAGCGCTCCGAGCGACGCGATGAAACCCCCGAGTTCGAAGAAGAACAGGTTCTGCACCTTATCCACGGAGGCCCCATGGGGGGCTCTTCCAACTCCTCTCGGAAGGCCTTCGTCCGAGAAGTCAACTCAGTTCACAGCGCCCCTCCCCCCAAAGGCCTCGGCATCCCGGTGACCTTCTCTGATGAAGACCTCGAGGGGGTCCGAACTCCCCACTGCGACGCACTTGTTATCGACCTTCGCATGGCGAACTTCAAAGTGCAGAGGGTCCTGGTAGACAACGGGAGCTCGGTGAACATCCTCTTCCTCTCGGCCTTCCGAGGGCTGCAGCAGTCCCGGAACCGCCTCAAACCGGCCGGCTACACGCTCCACGGGTTCACGGGGGTACCAGTAACTGCCGAAGGGGTTATCACCCTGGACGTAACTGCTGGGAAGACCCCTACCACCCGAACTGAGCCGATGGACTTTATGGTCGTCGACGTCCCGGCTGCATACAACATTATCTTGGGCCGGCCTGGCCTAGCTGCCCTGGAAGCTATCCCTTCGGCGTACCACCTTAAGATGAAGTTCCCCACCCGGTCAGGAGTGGGAGAAGTCAGGGGGCCAGGGGCAGCCAAGAGACGGCTCGGAAGTGCTATATGACTTCCACTGGGGGTCCGGTGCTCTCCCTCGAGACTTTAGAAATCCCCGAGCCGAACGTCCGACCCACGTCCGAGCCGGCGGACAAATTGGAAGAAGTACTCTTCTCGGACGAGGACCCGAGTCGAAAGTTCCTCATCAGCAAGTCCTTGCCGACTGCCCTATGCTCCGACTTGGTGCAGTGCATCCGGGGGAACCGCGACCTATTTGCTTGGTCCGCTGCGGATATGCCCGGAATTTCCGAGGACCTTCTAGTGCACTGCCTCAGCATCGAACCGGGGTGCAGACCGGTTCAGCAGAAAAGGCGTAAGTTCGCCCCCGAGCGACAACAAGCCATCAAGGAGGAGGTGGACAAGCTCTTAAAAGCTCGGTTCATACAGGAGGTGAACTATCCCGAGTGGCTCCCCAATGTCGTCATGGTTAAGAAGTCCAATGGTTCTTGGAGGATATGCATCGACTTCACCGACTTGAATAAGGCGTGTCCTAAGGATCCATTCCCTCTCCCAAATATCGACACCCTCATCAATGCCACATCGGGCCATGAGCTCCTCAGCTTTATGGATGCCTTCTCCGGCTATAACCAGATCCGAATGTTCCCCCCGGACATTCCGAAAACCTCCTTCATTACCGACCAAGGCCTCTACTGTTATAGAGTTATGCCGTTCGGACTGAAGAACGCTGGAGCCACCTACCAGCGCCTCGTCAACAAAGTCTTCCAAAGCCAGATAGGCCGCAACATGGAAGTATACGTCGACGACATGCTCGTGAAGAGCATTCGAGGTACCGACCACGTGGCCGACCTCCAGGAGGCATTCGGCGTATTGAGAAGGCACAATATGAGGCTTAATCCGAACAAGTGTGCGTTCGGGATCTCGTCGGGAAAGTTCCTCGGCTTTATGGTGAGCCAGCGAGGGACCGAAGCAAATTCCGAGAAAATCAAGGCCATACTGGACATGGCCCCGCCCCGGAATGTCACGGAAGTGCAGAAGCTTACGGGTCGCCTCGCCGCTATTAGCCGATTCCTTTCGAAGTCTGGGGAAAAGTGTCTCCCCTTCTTCAAGGCTCTCAGGGGGGCTAAGGGTTTCGAATGGGGTCAACCGCAGCAGGAATCGTTCGACCAACTAAAGGCCTACTTGGCGAACCCTCCCCCTGCTCAGCAAACCCGTTCCAGGGGAAACCCTCTTCATCTACTTAGCTGCTTCCGAGCAGACCCTAAGTGTTGTTTTGGTGAGGGAAGAAAACCGGGCTCAGAGACCCATCTACTATGTGAGCAAGGTGCTTCGGGACGCCGAGCTCCGCTACCCGAAGGTGGAAAAGATGGCTTACGCCCTGGTTATGGCGGCAAGGAAGCACCGCCCGTACTTTCAATCCCACTCGGTTGTGGTCCTCACCGACCAACCGCTGAAGCAGATCCTCCACAAGCCCGAAACCTCAGGTCGGCTTATGAAGTAGTCCATAGAGCTGAGCCAACACGACATCTCCTACCAGCCTCGGACTGCGATCAAAGCTCAGGCCCTCGCCGACTTCATCGTCGAGTCCACCATTCCCGAGGTCAGCCATGTCCCGAACGGACCCCCCATTTGGACGGTTTTCGTGGACGGATCCTCCTGCAACGAGGGTAGCGGCGCCGGTATCATCCTGAACGGCCCTGATGACTTCGTCCTCCAGTATGCCCTCCGCATGAATTTCAAGGCCTCAAACAACGAGGCGGAGTATGAGGCACTAATCGCGGGCCTCGGACTTGCCCGAAGGGCCGGGGCACAGCACCTCCGAATCCATAGTGACTCTCAGCTGGTTGTGAACCAAGTCTTGGGCGAGTACGAGGCGCGAGACGAACGGATGGCGAAGTACCTCGCCAAGGTCCGAACCCTCATGAGCCGGTTCGAAGAGGCACTCATCCAACGAGTCCCTCGAGAGGAGAATTCGCAAGCCGACGCCCTCTCCAAGTTGGCCTCATCCTCACTCCAAGGTCTCGAGCAGACCATCTTGATCGAGGTTCTCACGACACCGAGCATAGAATACGAGGCCCTCGGCTCAGTGGAGTCCTTGCCGATCCTACTGCAAGATAATTGGATGAAACCCTTAGTGGACTTCCCAAGGGACGGACTCCTCCCCGAGGACCCGAAGGAAGCGCGCCGAGTAAGAATCAGGGCCGAGCGGTACGTCCTGATCGAGGGAATCTTGTACAAGCGCTCCTCGCAGATTGACGGCCGACCGTACCTGAGGTGCCTTTCCCCAAAACAAGCCGACTACGCCTTACAGGAGCTCCACGAAGGCATCGGCGGGGCACATTCAGGATCAAGGTCTTTGACTCGGAAAGCTCTGAATTACGGATACTTCTGGCCGACTCTCCTCCAAGACGCCGAGCGGCACGTCCGGCAATGTGGCTCTTGCCAGAGACATTCCAACATTCGTCGCCTCCCCCAAGCCAACCTCGCCTCCCTATCAAGTCCTATCCCCTTCGCAATGTGGGGGATGGATTTACTAGGGCCGTTTCCTCCAGCTTCGGGCCAGTTCAAGTTCTTGGTCGTAGCCATCGACTACTTTTCGAAGTGGATTGAGGCCGAGCCCCTCGCCACTATCACCGAGAACAAGGTGCTTCAATTCTTCTGGAAGAGCGTCATTTGCAGATTCGGCGTCCCCCGTATCCTCGTAACGGACAACGGGACTCAGTTCACCGGTGCCACATTCCGAGCTCTGTGTGAAGACCTTGCCATTCAACAGCGCTTCTCTTCCGTCTCCCACCCTCAGTCGAATGGACAGGCGAAGAACGCTAACCAGCAGATCCTCTCTGGTATCAAGAAGAGACTGGACAGGTGTTCTAGAGGCTTATGGGTCGACCAACTCCCCAATGTGCTGTGGAACTACCGCACCAACAGCGGACCCCCACAGGCGAGTCCCTGTTCAACCTCACCTATGGGTCCGAGGCGGTAATACCACTCGAAGTCGGAATACCTTCTCGTCTCGCAGCCTACAACGAGGAACAGAATGCCAGGGAACGAGCTGAGGAAAAGAGCATCGATACGCCAACAGAACTACCGGAGGAGGATCGAACTGGCGTACAACAAGAAAGTCCGACCCACCGATCTCAAGGAGGGGGACTTGGTCCTCAGAAAGCTAGCCATCTCCTTCCCCAATCAGAAGAGCAAACTAGCTCCGAATTGGGAAGGACCCTACAAGATCACCAGGGTAGTTCGGTCCGGAGCTTATCGTCTGGAAGACCTGGAGGGCAGAGAGATTCCGCGGACCTGGAATGCCGACCACCTGTTAAAATACCAAGAAAGCGCCCCGGCGACTCTCTAAGTATCACAGGATGTCGAACCATTCCTCTCCTCTAACTTGTAATTCATTTCTTAAGTTGTTATATGTAAAAACGGCTCGCCGTCAATTATCAATGAAAAATGCTATTTCATACTTATAAAATTGCTTGCATCTCTCCGCCTTTATTTTTTATTTTTTTCAACCATGGTCCGGAGTCCAATGTCCGGTTCGACTTTACTTCCCCGGCTCGCCCTTAAGCGAACCAGAAGTAGATCGCCGTTCGGAACTGCCCTCACAACCGTTGAACTACACCGATGGTTCGGAGTCCAACACTCGGCTCGACTCTACTTCGCCGGCTCGCTCTTGGCGAGCCAGAAGTAGATCGCCGTTCGGAACTGCTCCCACAACCGTTGAACTACACCGATGGTTCGGAGTCCAACACTCGGCTCGACTTTACTTCGCCGGCTCGCCCTTAGGCGAGCCAGAAGTAGATCGCCGTTCGGAACTGCTCCCACAACCGTTGAACTACACCGATGGTTCGGAGTCCAACACTCAGCCCGACTTTACTTCCACGGTTCGCCCGTAGGCGAGCCAGAAGTAGATCGCCGTTCGGAACTGCTCCCACGACCGTCGAGCAACTCTAACGATGGTTCGAATCGACTACGCTCACTCAAAACCTCGAGCCGAGCGGACGAGGGACCGACCCTCGTATATGGAGAAAAATTCTGCCGAACCAATTTCACCGTTAGATCATCTCAAAATGCGTGCTAGAGCGTGATGAACGGACCTGATCGTACCACGTGTCCTCAAAACGACAAGATAGTGTTTTCTTGGAACTTGCGCCTCCTTTCTCGTGATCCGCGCCATGATCATGATCCACCGTCCAGATCAGGCCACGTGGCTCCTGCCTCGAAACAGAGTTACACACCTGCCGAGGTACCGAGCCGCACCGATATCTACCGAGCAAGAGTCAGGACCACAGCTAAAACATGAGTTCCGCGGCTAGGGCGCTCGATGAAGCAAACACTTCTCACAATTCATTTCAAGAGTAAAGCAACTACAGCACTACAACGAGCAAGCCAACTCCAATTTCATTAATATAACTTTGATAAAATTACAAGACCCAAAGGTTACAACAAAAGACAGTTCGGTGACCCAAGAACACAATACGACCCATTTAGTGCCTCCGCGGAAGGGGGACGCTCCGGTTCAGGGACACCCGTGGTCGGCGCTTCTTGACCTCCGAGCTAGTCTCTAAACCGACGAATTGAGACGCCCCCTCGCCGCTGACCCTGACAGTCGCTCCAACTTAAGCACCACTTGAAGACACTGCTACTCCACTTTGGGCGTCGGCCGCTGATCGACCTACGATGGGGGCTCGGCTCGCGAGTTGATAGAACGTAATCCCTCGGTCATACTCTTCGCGAGTACACGAGGTACTGCGGACATTAGCCCTCCAGGCTGAGGTTTAAGCCGAGCAACCTCTTCCTCCAGTTCAACGATCCTATCCTTCAGTGTGTCGTCCCTCACGATCACCTTGAACCGAGGAAGCTTCGCCGAACCAGGGTACTCGGCGCTATCAGATATGACGCAGGCGCAAGTGGGTCACCTCGATACTTTTGTCGACCGTTACCCTTTGGAGCTGTTCGACCCTCTTTGCGAAATCATCTCGTTCGACCAAAACCAGGGCCAACTCTTTCTCCCTGGCAGAGAGTTCGGCCTCGACTAGTCGCAGGTGGTGTAACTCGGCCAACAACTTGCTGTTTCTCTTCTCTACGTTATGCAGTATTCTCCTCGTCAGATGAACCTCGCCCTCAAGGCGAGCCTCACGGGACTACTGAAACAACTCCACACGGCGCCGAGCTGCCGCGGTGACATGAGTTTGCTCGACGATCTGAAATAAAAAAGGACAACATTGAAGAACTACATGGCCGAACTAAACACTTAGACAAATCCAAAACCAAAACAATCTTTTTCATTCATCATAAAAGCGGTGGCCAGTCCGCAAAAGGCGTTACATTGCTTTTGAAAAAGAAAACAAAAACTACAAAAATTACGAGGAGATCAGGGGTCCACCTGCGTCGCCGCTTCGACCACAGGCGCGTCGCCAGATGGCCCCTCATTTCTCCCCTCGACCTGGGGGTCTGCCACCAAAGGGTCGGCGTCCACCTCCTCGTCGTCGTCGCCTTCTTCCTCGTCACCTTCGCCTCCCTCCTCCTCGCCGCCCGAGGCTGATCCCGGCCACAGCCTGTAGCCGACCCGCTCGAAGCCGGGGACACGGTCCTGAACATGGTCGAGCGCCCTCTGATAGGACCTCTCCATGTTCGTGGTCATGTACTTCTTCGCCTCGGCCTCGACCTCGGCCCTAATCTTCGTGGCCAAGGCCTCTTTCTCCGCCTTCACATCGGCCAGAGACTTCGCCGACGCAGCCAGCTCCTCGGCAGCCTTCGCGGCTTTGGCAGACTCCGCATCAAGCCGCCCCTTGGCTCTTTCCAGGTCGGCCACAAGATCGGCAACCCGGACCTCCAAGGCCTCGACTCGCCTCTGCTCGGCCTCGAGTTACCGAACCGCCTTGACCTTTTCTGCCCTGTCTTTGTCGCTGGCGGCCTTCAACTCTTTCTCCTGCGCGGCGAACGTCTCGAGGAGATGGCCGAAGTGACAGGTGGCCTGTGAAGACAGTGATAAGCGCAAAATACAGGCAGAGCAACAGACTTGAAGAAATCCACAATGAAAAACTTACCGATACGAGCGACCGAGCCACTTCGTAGGTGTCGTCGCCGACTTTCCCCGCCTGCAGCGCGGCTCTATCTTTCGGGGTCGCCAGGTGCTTGACGACCTGCACCGACATCTGCGAGTTTTCGAGGAATCCGTCGTGATTCTTCACTCGCCAGTTCGGCACGAACAGCTGTTTGTTTTGCTCGGTCAGGATCTCCTCGGCCGCATCGATCAACGGCGGAGCCTCGAGCGACAACGCCGCATTGACATCGAAGGCCCCACCAACCGGGGCAGATGCCACAGGCGCCGAGGGCTCTTCGGCAACAACCGCCGTCGAAGGCGCCTCGGTGGTTGGAGGAGGCAGAGTGGTAGTCGAAGCAACCTTGGGCTGCAGACCTGACGAGGCAGCCGCAGTCGGCCTCTTCCTCTTCCTGCCACCGGCCACTTTGCCCCTATCGATCATCATGGCGTTGAAATCCATCTTCGGCGCTTCTGCATCAAACGAAACACAAACTGAGTCAGTAAGACGAGCTAAAGACTTGAAAGAAAAATAAAATAAACGAGATGTCAGGAGCATACTCGGGTCGATGGGGCTAAGGCCAGACCCGAACAGCACCTCCTCCGTCAACTCCCTCCAACTCAACATGGGGAGGGCCATGATCTTCCTCGCCACCTCCTCCTCGGCCTCAGTCAGTACGGGGTCGACTCTCGCAAACTTGGGCACCTCTGGCTTCCACCGGCTCGGAATTTGCAGCATTGGTTACTCCTCAATATGAAAAACTTTTTCTTCCAGCTTTTAATTGAGTCCGGGTTTTCTATGATCCGAACACCCTTCCTCGGCCCCAAGTAGTACCGATGTTCGGTCTTGTGCATCCGGTTTATTCGATACAGGCCTCGGAAGACCGTCAGGTCCGGCTCGACTTCAGCGTTGCGGCACTGGAGCAGGAAGGCGTTCACATGACGCCATGTGTTCGGCATAAATTGGGTCGGCGCGAGGCAGAACCATCCGAGGACCTGGCGAATGAAGGGATGCAGCGGAAAACGCAGTCCGACGTTCAGGGAGTCGTAGTCGAACATGCACATATCCGACGACGATAGTTTGGAATTCGCCCGCATCCCAGCGCCGGGGACAATTAACTTGTACTCCGGAGGGATGGTGAACCCCTTTCTGATCCGAAGGAGATCCCTCTCGGATAGCACCGACCCAATCTCGTCTGCCTCGGTAGGAAGTGCCGGATTGGGTTCCTCGTAAACTTCCAACTGGCCGAAAATCGCCTTCTTCAAAAGATCGCCTTCGTACTGCCTAACTCCCGAATGCCCGGACAGTACAGAAGGGTATCGCCCCATCTCGGGGGCCTGCTTCGGGTTCTCCACGATCACCTCGACCACGGGAGATTGGGTGACCACCCTCCTCTTCTTCTTCTCCTTCCTCGCCTCGGCCGCAGCCGGCTCGGCCACCTGCTTCCCCTTCCTTCGGATCTCCGCCTTCCTCCTCTCCTCGGCGCCATCATTGCCCGAGGACGAGGCCTCACTCCCCGAGTTCACTCTTGACATCTTTATAAAAAAGCAAAGACAAATAGACTGACCATGAAGTGACGTTCACGGTCGGAATGAGCTTGCCGGAAATCGCCTGGCCCACGCGACAGCTAGCGCAACCACCTTGGAGCAAAGATCGCCGCTAGCAGAGAGCACAGAGAGTAAAAGTGAAATCTTGGAGTGAAAAGTGAGAAATGAGCTTGGGGGTGGGGGAATGAACTTTTATAACCCCAAAAGCGACGTTTGGGCTGCCTTGGGAATCTAAAAAGCCCATTAAGGAGCCAAAGCGCCAAAGCGGAGTGTCGCGACGTTTCAGTTTCAACGACAGAGGATCTTCAAATCACCAAGTCCGCAACTCGGCCACCGGTGTGCTTAACCGAGCTATCGAACAGCTTGGCTGGGCCACCGAGCTACTGAGTCTCTTCAAGACAACTCCGAGCTACTGAGTCTCCACACCTCGGCCAAAGGCACCGAACCTCCGAACCGAGGGGACGAGGAACCGACCCTCGTATATGGAGAAAAATCCTCCCGAGGCGAAATCATCGTCGGATCTCTCCAAAATTCGTGTCAAAACTCGATGGACGGTTCAGATTGCGTCACGCCCACAAAACGAGAAGATTACGTTTTCTCGTGATCTGAACTCCGTCCTCGTGATTCACGTAATGATGGACGCTCCAGGTTCGACCACGTGCACCTTCCGAACTGCCTGCCACCGGCCTACTTAACCGGGCTACCGAACAGCTTGGCCAAGTAGCCGAGCTACTGGGCCGGAAGGTAGCGACCCTCCAAAGCCGAGACTCTCCAAAACATCCAACTCCACACCTCGGCCGACGACACCGAACCTCCGAACCGAGGGGACGAGGAACCGACCCTCGTATATGGCAAAAAAACCTGCCGACCATCCTCAGCCGTTGGATCGTGTCAAAAAGCGTGCTCGTCATGATGGACAGTTCATATCTCGCCACGTCCACTAAACGACAAGATAGTGTTTTTTGGGGATCCGCGCTGAGATGGACGGTCCAGAACTCGCCACGTACCTCTGCAGATTCCGAACTGCGTGTGCCGAGTCGAGGGGACGAGGAACCGACCCTCGTATACGGCGAAAAAGCCTGCCGACCAACCTCAGCCGTTGGATCTTGCCAAAGAGCGTGCTCGTCATGACGGACGGCCCAAATCTCGCCACGTACCTCGGCAGATTCCGAACTACATGTGCCGACCTGCCGAGCCGAAGGGACGAGGAACCGACCCTCGTATATGGCGAAAAAGCCTGCCGAGCCGAGGGGACGAGGATCCGACCCTCGTATACGGCGAAAAAGCCCGCCGAGCCGCGAGGAACCGACCCTCGTATATGGCGAAAAAGCCCGCCGACCCATGTCAGCCGTTGGATCTTGTCAAAAAGCGTGCTCGTCATGATGAACGGTTCAGATCTTGCCACGTTCACTAAACGACAAGATAGCGTTTTTTGGGGATACGCGCTGTGATGAACGTTCAGGATGACGCCACGTACCTCGGCTGATTCCGAGCCGAGGAGCCGAGGAGCTGACCTGCTGAGCCGAGGAACCGAGGAGCCGACCCTCGTTAATGAAGAAACTACCTGCCGAGGAATAGGGATCGTCTGATCGCTCAGAAAATCGCGCTCGGCACTGATCAAGGGTCCAGATTGCGCCATGCCATAAATCGGTATTTAAAAATCAATTTTTATTTATTTAAATCGTTTTATTTATTTAAAAATTGCAAAAATTTGCTAAAAATTCGGGAAAATCAACTAAAAATTCTAGAAAATATTATAAATTCGGGAAAATATCCTTGAGCCCCTTAACGAACAATTATTGCCTAGAATGTACTGTTAAGGCCCCCGAACGATTGGTTAACACCTCGCAAAATTAAATAAATAATCCGAAAAAATAGATAAAAACCGTCAAATATTCAAACAAGGCTTCAGAACAGCATATGGCTTCAAAATATTACCTCACTACCCCCTTCAAGATTCAAAACCCTCCATTCAGACTCCGATACAACTCCACTAGCCACCGAAACAGTTAAACTACTCCTCAAAGGCTAATCACACTCAGTCTTTAGGAGTGGGGGGCTCGTGATATGGCTAAAAATGGGGTTAAATCGGAACCGTCCAGATTGGGCACGAATCTTGAAGCTTAGGGGTAAGACGGTAATTTCACATACAAATGGGTCCGAAACGGGTACTGGGTCTCCTTCTCACAGATCCAATAACCTACAAACGGATCCACTCCAACTGGGTACGGGTCCCAACCCAGGACAAACCCAGATCAGCAAGAGGAAAATCAGGGTCACTGATTTGACCGAATCAACGGGCCCTGATTTGCTCTCACTGGGAATCAGGGGTCAGTTTCCTAAACAGATTGTGAGGATTTTACTCCTGACAGTTACACAGGAAATCAGGTCTCTAATCACTCCCATGGCGACTATAACTGCCTCTCACCTACCACTGTGACCAGGTAATCACTCTTTTTCCACCTTAAGCTCTTTCTTAATCATCACTGGTTACTGACAAGAGCGTCGGAGGATGCGTCGCCGGAATCAACCCCTGGTGTATCGCACTTCCTTGCAGGTAGCGGCAGGAATCAGAAGGCTTGGATCCGCCATTCAGGTTTTTCCGCGAACTCACAAATCTCATCTGTTTACCCCCACACCAGATTCAGCGGTAACAACCACAAACCCTAAAATTTTATTAGGAATTTTCACAAACCATAATAATTGGATCTCAATTGTAACACACAATAGAGGGATAAAGAGCAAAACTCAACACAATGGTTTTTAATCAAGAATAGCATGACTTCTCATTAATCTCAAGGCCCTATATATAGGCTCAAAACAAATCTTGAACAAATCTCAAAATATTATAAAATCTCAGAAATATTCTAATGCATAAAAGAAAGATTACATATGGCTATAATTGCCAAAAACAAATATGGTACTGAAATAAAATCCTAAGCTAATGAAGCAGTTGTCCTAGACGATGTCTGCGGTGATAGAAATGCCCAAATCATGTAGAACCGATGTCCTCATCAATAATTTATCTCCGACAGAAAGATCTAGATGATCAATTGTTCGACACAAAGCCGAAGGAGCAAAGGTAGATCCAGTTGCATTGGCAGCTTGGAACCGTTTGGATCAAAAGGCGCTTGGGCAAATTCAGTTGTCGCTCAGTAGGAAAGTGCTATTCCATGTTGAGAAGGCAAAGGCTGTAAAGGAGGCAATGGAGATTCTCTTGGATATGTATAAGAAACTGTCAGCATTGAATCACATTATTCATTTGAAGAAGTTAGTCAACATGAAGTTGTTAGAGAGGGCTTCAGTGGCGCAACATGTGAATATTTTTTGCATGGTATACAATCAATTGGAATCATCAGGATTGAAGTTGGTGGAGAGAGTAAGCATTGTGATGTAAACTTAACCCTAAATACAAAATTTTCAAGAATTTTAAATAAATAAATTTACCAGCACGTAATGCAGATTAAGTTAGAATTATAACTATTAATTGGTTTGATGAATTTTCAAGAATTGAATTAAGTTTAACAAGCACAATTATCGATTCAGTTCTAACAATCAATAATTATATACCTACGCGTTCTTAGCAAGTAAAAGATGCAATAATAATTTGTACTCTAATAGGCAAGTAGAAACGCTCACTCTCAATATTTGTGGACGACAAATAAATCAAATAATATAATAGAGATGATAAAGCAATAACACAAATATTTGAGAAGTTAAAAGAGTTTACCGGAGTTGCAGATAGTGAGTACAGTGAAGAGGAGGGGCTGTGATGGTAGAACAGCGAAGAAGGGCGGATACAGGGTTTCGGCAGTCGACTACGTCGCCAACGGTGGTCAACGGCGGTGGACGGCGGTTGCGGAAGACGATGGGGAGGCCACAGTCGACGGAAGGGGCAACTTAGGGATGCAGGCGTAGGGTTGTCGACAGGTGGAGGCGAGGGAGGCGACGACGGCAGGGAGAAGGGGACTCGGGGTGGTCGATTGGAGAAGGAGAGGCCGGTGGGGTGTTGCGGGATGTTGGTGGTGGTGGTCGGAGATGGTGGTCGACGAGGTTTCGATTGGTGGTGGGTTGGAATGGCGACAAGGATGAAAAAGGAGTAGAGGTGTTGGATCTCGGGGATCGACGGCGAGGAGAAGTAGAGAAGGGTTTTGGGTTATAAATGAATTGGGGATTAGGGTTTGGGATTTTTAATTTGGAAATTTGGGTGTAGTTTTAGAGTTTATCACAAACCCTAATACTTTATTAGGACTTCTCACAAACCCTAATAATTCTCTCACACAAAAAGAGGGATGAAGAGCAATAACTCAACACAATAATTTTTTTAAATCAATAATAGCATATTTTCTCATTATTCTCAAGGCCTATATATAGGCTCAAAATAAATCCATAACAAATCTCTAGCAAATCTAAAACAAATCTCTCAAATCTCAAATAAATCTCTCAAATAAACTACATATGGCTAAATCTCAAAATAAAAAATAAAATGATTTGATGTCCTCATCATTCTCTCCGTGTGGGAAAGGGCTCGACCCAATCGAGTCAAAACCAGTGATCCTATCATGGTGCTCCAAAAGATCTGGATCCAAGTGCGAGAGCTCCTCACGATCACTCCAAGTATCATCCGACTTCGGCTTGTTCTTCCACCTCACCAAATACCTATGAATATCACCATCTCTGGAGAGGTTGTAGTCGCCTGAAGGAGCGACTGGGGGATGCAGGCGTGGGGTTGTCGACAGGTGGAGACGAGGGAGTTGATAACGGCGGGGAGAAGGGGGCTCGAGGTGGTCGATTGGAGAAGGAGAGGCCGGTGGGGTGTTGCGGGATGTTGGTGGTGGTGGTCGGAGATGGTGGTCGATGAGGTTTCGATTGGTGGTGGGTTGGAGTGGTGACAGGGATGATGGAGGAGTAAAGGTGTTGGGTCTCGCGGATCGACGGCGAGGAGAAGTAGAGAAAGGTTTTCGGATATAAGTGATTAGGGATTGGGGTTTGGGATTTTTAATTTGGAAATTTGGGTGTAGTTTTAGAGTTTATCACAAACTCTAATACTTTATTAGGACTTCTCACAAACCCTAATAATTCTTGTTCTTCCACCTCACCAAATACCTATGAATATCACCATCTCTGGAGAGGTTGTAGTCGCCTGAAGGAGCGACTGGGGGATGCAGGCGTGGGGTTGTCGACAGGTGGAGACGAGGGAGTTGATAACGGCGGGGAGAAGGGGGCTCGGGGTGGTCGATTGGAGAAGGAGAGGCCGGTGGGGTGTTGCGGGATGTTGGTGGTGGTGGTCGGAGATGGTGGTCGATGAGGTTTCGATTGGTGGTGGGTTGGAGTGGTGACAGGGATGATGGAGGAGTAAAGGTGTTGGGTCTCGCGGATCGACGGCGAGGAGAAGTAGAGAAAGGTTTTCGGATATAAGTGAATTAGGGATTGGGGTTTGGGATTTTTAATTTGGGAATTTGGGTGTAGTTTTAGAGTTTATCACAAACTCTAATACTTTATTAGGACTTCTCACAAACCCTAATAATTTTTTCAATTGACTCACACAAAAAAAGAGATAAAGAGCAATAACTCAACACAATAATTTTTTGTAATCAATAATAGCATAATTTCTCATTATTCTCAAGGCCTATATAGGCTTAAAACAAATCTTAAACAAATCTCAAACAAATCTAAAACAAATCTCTCAAATAAATCTCTCAAATAAACTACATATGGCTAAATCTCAAAATAAAAAATAAAAAGATCTGATGTCCTCGTCACATTGTTACTACTGTCTAGTCTCCCCGACAGTTACGGTCCGGTAGAACAAACTATCAAGTGTAATGACTGATTCGACTCCTCTGAAGGATAAATTGTGAGCAGCATCATGAACGAGGATGTGAGACGGAAGAGAAGTGGACAATCTTCGTGATCTACAAGCAACTCGGAACTGTCAGTTGAGAACCGTGGGAGTAGCACTAACTGAGGGAGGTCGAAAAGCAAAAAATCACAGGTCAAGTCTAGAGAAGAAAATTGCAAAAACAAGTATCAGCACTATCATAAGCCGGGACACAGGAGAAATCAATGCGAAGAGTACAAAAAATAGCAAGGCGAATCACAATGAGCCAATGTGGTAAGCAGTGAAATTCCCTTAGATAATTTGTATTTATCTGTTGGAGTTGATGTGATGCAATGTGATTGGTTTATAGACTCATGTGCTTCTTTTCATTGTACACCTATGAGAGATGTTTTTGATAATTATATGATAGGTGATTTTGTTTCAGTCACAGTTGGGAATAGGCAAAGATGCTCAGTTGTCAGAAAATGCACAATTACAGTGAAAGCTCACAATGGTGGGCAACTTATCTTGCACGAAGCAAAGCACACTCCAGGCTTAAGAAAAACTTGAACTCAACTAGAAAAATGGATACAGAGGGGCTTATGATAACATTTGGACATGGAGAGTGGAAGATTACTTCAGCTACTAGGTTAGTGGTAAGAGGAAACCGTGTTGGCACGTTGTACTTACTCAGAGGAGGTGATTCAAGTGAAATCATTATCCCGATATCAACAGATAATTCTCTTTCAATCTTATGACATGTCAGGTTAGAGCACCTTGGAGAAAAACAAGTCAAGGTGCTTTGTTCTCGAGACCTTTTATCAGAGATTAAGAAAGTTGAGATGGATTTCTATAAAAATTGTGTAATGGGCAAACAAAATGTAGTTAGTTTCCAGATGAGTGGGAGTGAGAAGAAGCTTAGAAAGCTAGAGTTTGTACATACAGATGTGTGATACAGCTCAGGATTTCTCTTATGGTGGTAAGCGATACTTCATCACATTTATCAATGATGCTACTAGAAAAGTTGGGTTTATGCAATTCGTGAGAAGTCCGAGGTGTTTGAGACATTCAGAGCTAGGAGGGTCAGAATTGAAAATGAGCACATGCAGGAATGTGTGCTCTTATGAACAAGTGGATTTTCAGAATCAAGGAAGAAGCAGATGGTAGTAAAAGGCACAAGGCGAGACTTATTGTCAAAGGACTTTCTGAGAAAGAAGGTATTGACTACAGTGAAATCTTCACTCCAGTTGTGGAGATGACTTCGATTAGGATTTTTCTCAGTATAGTGGCAGTGAAAACTTTGCATATAGAGCAGTTGAATGTCAAAACAGCTTTTCTTTATGGTGATGTAGAAGAAGAGTTGTACAAGAAGCAACCTACAGGTTTTGAAGTCAAAGGAAATGAAGACATGGTCTATTGATTGAAGAGTATATATGGGCTCAAACAGGCACCACGACAACGGTACTTGAAGTTTGATTGTTCCATGTGAGAAAAAGGCACGAAAGATGTGAATCAGATCATTGTGTATATGTACACAAGTATGGCGACAATGATACAGTAATTTTAGCTTTGCATGTGGATGATAAGCTATTGGCAGGTTAATGTATGAAAAAAAATAATGATGTGAAAAATTGCTAGATTCTCAATTTTCTATGAAAGATTTGGAGGCAGTAAAACAAATTTTTGGCATGAAAATTACTAGAAACAGGCAAAGAAGCTTTGATTATCACAAGCGAACTATGCGAAGAAAGTGTTAAAGTGATTCAATATGGATGGTGTGAGACCAGTTACTTTTCTCTTGGGTGCATGCATCACGTAATCTATGGGCTTATGTCCTGCATCGGAGGCAGAAATAGAGAAAATGACTACAATTCCTTACGCCTCAGTCGTTGGTATGTGATGGTGTCTACAAGGCCAAATATCGCACATGCGGTGGGAGATGTTAGCCGGTATATGAAGAATCCAGGTAAAGAGCATTGAAATGCAGTGAAGTGGATTCTTAGATATCTTGCAACTATTTCAGATCATTTTCTATGTTTTGGGGTTATTCATTGCGGATACATGGTTATTTCGATGCGGAATTCTGAGATGATCGTGATGGTTGTAGGAGTACTACAGGATATGTGTTCACAGTTGGAGGTACAGCTGTAAGTTGGGTTTCTCAGTTATAGAATGTTATACTACAACGTCAAAATATATGGCACTTACTGAGTCTTTGAAGGACATGTGATGGATTTTGGAACTCATGGGTCAGTTGTGTAGAAAGCAACCCATAGAAGATCTATGGTGTAACAGTCATAGTGCAGTATTCTTGGCAAAGAACTCGACGTTCCATGCTAGGACTCGACACATTCAGATGAGGTATCACTTTATCAGGATAACAATTGAAAAGTGGTTGAAGCTATCAAAGATTCTTGGCACAAAGAATATGGTTGACATGCTCACAAAGGTAGTGGATAGTAAGAATCATCGGTTTTGCTATTTCGGATCGTCTCCAAGTTGATTGATGGGAGATTCGCTGAGGCACATGCCTTGATTAAGCCAAGAGAGAAATGAAGAATATGTTAAAAGTCTTCGTGTATGTCTCCAAGTAGAAAATTGTTAGAATTTGTGAATTCGATACACGATCACAAGAGTTTAAACAAGGAGAAGAAGCAAGGCAGCAAGCAACAGCAGCAGCAACTACAACATGTAAGTTGAATACATTAAATTGTAGTCGACTGCAACTACCAGGCTACTCTCGACCAAGATTTGACAGTCAACTCTTAGGAGGGACAGTCGACCGCAACCTACAGTCGGGCTCTCTGACCTGCTCGAGTCTCAAAGCAATCGATTGTGTATTGGAGCAGTCGACCGCAACGACACAAATTAAGGTAATGGATCAACGGCTGAGATTCAATTTTGTGTAATCCTATATGTATTTTATTGTGTACAATTCTAGGGTAATTCCATTATTTGTGCTATCAGAAAAAGAGAAATCAAGAAGTTGTTCATAAGAGAGGAGAGTGGAGATAAACCATACACCTTGGTGGTGAGATCTTGAGTAATTGTAAACTTATTTCTTTTCATATTTTGTAAGCCCTATTACTCATTTTTGTATTTTTATTGTATTTAATTAAATACATGGTTATTTTATTTTATTTCAGATTTTTTTACTGATTTTTGTCCCTTTGAGTGTATGTTGTTATTCTCCTTGTGATTCATTTCTGTTTGATCCAGCCTATATATTCTACAAATTTGTTTTTGTCATTGTTTAAACCTATTTCATAGCCTATTGTCTCTATTGGACTCTTTTCTTCCTATTGGATACTACCCAGTTAATCCAAACCCATATTGACTCTATAACCCTCCTAATTGTAACATATACTATTTCTCTTCCCTAGCCGTCGCCCTACCCCTATCCCGATCTCCCTCTCTCCTCCACTGCCCCTTCGTTGTCATCGTCCTACCTCCGACGCCGGCAGACCACCCCGCGATCCCCTATCCTCTTCCCCATCACCGCTGATCCCCGTGCTTCCCCGCTCCCCCGCCGTTTCCTCGTGCTCGCTACCCCCTATCCCTGCTGCAGTGCCACTCCGTCTCGCGTTGTCGTTGTCTTTTGTTGTGGTCGACAACAGTCGAGCGCAGTCGTCGCTGTCGTCCGCCTCGCTGTGCCGCCAGCCGCCATCGTCTTGTCGTGTTGCTGCCGTGCACCCTTGCTATTGCCGCTGTTTTGTTGTGTGCGTGTACACGTATACAGCACGTGTTTTTCGTTGGTGTTGATCTCGCTCTTGTTCGTGTGTTCGTGTGTCGGGATCCGTTCCCGTTATTCTTTCATCTTCGTCGTCGTCGTTTTCAGGCAAGTAGCTTGTATGTCTTTTAGTCATACAAGTTAAATACCGTAAGTAGTCTCGCTTGAAATTGTATAATACCCTCATGATGACCATATTTGTTAGTTGATCCGTTCCTTCATCTCTTGATCATGAGTAGTTCACAGTAGTTGACACCCGTTGCATGAAAACAATTAGATTATATGGACATCTTGATTTGTATGGTTGTGACACACACCGTATGTTGTAGAAATTGCTACATGAATGCTTGTTGATTGTGCCATCTCAGTTTAGACCATTAATACAAATGCCATGCTAATTTGAGTGACCCATATGCCATGCTTTGTATGCCATCTTAGTTTGGATCGTTTGCAATTAAACTATTTGATAAAATGCATAAAAGAATTTTTGTTTCGCTGCTGCCCTATTTTTGTACAGTAATTTCGACCCTGTTAACATCAGTAAAATAAATAAATTTGTGAACATGATTTGTAGGCTTCGTTTTCTAGTTTTTAGAACTTTCGACGGATCTGAATTTCGATTTTCGATGCATGAGTTATTGCTGTTTTACTGCAGTCATATCGTATATTCCAGATTCTGAACTATATGTATTATGTAGGAAATATTATTTTAAAACTGATACTAAAAGTGATATTGGACTCTATATTTTGCTGAGTATGTTTAGATATGACTGGGATCAATTCCTAATTTTTGTGGAATTAATTAATGACTTTATATCCCATTTCATGCTTATGAAACCAATCGATATATTTCCAAACTGCATGATGTTCAGTAAAAAATTATGTTTTCAACATGATTCCATTCGTTTTGGATAAAAACTTTGTGAATATAACTGTAGCCTGATTTGTCTATTTTATCACCCTTTTGACGGATCTGGATTTCAAATTGTATTTTGTGAAATATCTCTGTTTTGGTACTGCTGTGTCTGAACTTTCAGATTCGAAGTTTTGTTGCATTACTCTGTTTTCCCAATTTTATTGACTATACTATTTGTAATATAAATTCATGATATTTTATATTTTGGGACTAGATATGTTAGAAAATCTTCCAGATTTTTCTCAGATTTAATTATGATATTTTAAAACTTTTTTTATGCTTATGAACGAGATTTTGCATTTTCTGGCTGAACATAACTTCCGTATTAAACGATGTTTTCAACCCTGTTTCTGTGGCTGATGTATGACTTGTATATATGCACTGGATTCGGTAGAGAGTCTAGTTTCCAAATTTTCTGACGGATCTAGATTTGCAGTTCTGTAGCAACGAAAATATCAAATTTGGTACAGTAGTGTCTTGCTGTCCAGAACTGAAAGTTTCGTAGTTTTAACTGTTATAGGTTGTTTTTGTCACCTGTTTGTGTCCCTATTCATCTTAGACTTGTCCTTTGATCTTACCATGTCTTTGGCCCTGTTTGTGTTGTATACAACTGTTTAATAATAATGAAAACAAATCAAGTCGGGGTTTTTAAAGGAAAAGATCTAGTAGTGAACAATATAGAAATGCGTATTCAGAAGGAAACTCGTTTTCCCCACTGTTTACTGTGGTACCCACTGTTTATCTCTGGATGCATGAGGGCATGATCCATGACATTGTTTGTTATTACTGTTACTGTTACTGTTTGTTTGAATATACTGCTCTATAGTTTCCAGTACGAAATCTTAAAACGAAACAGTTTGATGTAGCAACTATGTAGTATAATTTGGGACGCATGAAGTGCTACCTAGATAGTAATGAACATTAGACAAAAGAATAACTGTTTTCACTGTCACATCCTGTCACTGTTGCCGTTGACTTCACTGTTACCGTTGACTTCACTGAAACTGTTGATTTCACTGTAACCATTGACTTCACTGTTATTGTTATTACCACACTCTTTACCGTTATCCTGCTATCTCTGTTATCCATAAACTGTCACCTTTGTTGCTTATCTCCATGTCAGTACTTTTGTTTTGTTTTAGTCTTTCCCTTTCCTTTTCTTGCTTGTACTACTTGGGGCCCAGAACTTGCATCTAACGGGCATTATGTTTTCCTGTCTTCCTATTTTTCTTATGATTGCTATATGAGCAGGTTTTGGTGATCACTTGCCTACTGGAGTTGGTAAGCAAAAGATTTGAGCTGCGCACTGGAGAATTTACTTAGATGTTTTGTTTCGAACTATTTTATTCATGAACTGTATTGAACTTGTATTTGTGCTTGTTGTCCCAGGATATTGTTTTGTTTCAGATTCCGTATTTGTTTGGGATATTTATTATTGTTGCGAATAAAAACTGTTGAGTTATAATTGTTTATGCATGCCTGGTTGAGTATATTGCTATATTTACTGTTGTGATGAGGCAAGTAGATCCGTACAGCTTATGAATGGTGAAAACTATCCGCTGGGCTTAGTCACGTATCGTATTCCGTATTCCTTTTGGGAAGTGAGACGTGACATATTCTCTAGTAAAAATCGCAGGAATGCCCCTACGCGAGAAAGTAGACATTGCATTGAGTGAACCTCGATAAAAATCGCATGTGTTTGTGTGTTGTTGGTTTTGTTTGTTTGTGTTTCTTTGATTTGATTACTTGTTTGCAGATCAGATTTTGAGTATTTGACTCAACATCCATTTCCTGTGGTAAGCTTTTGCACTCAATAACTGGTATGAGAGACCATGATTGGCCTTCGTTATGGATGCTTGTGCTACGCAAAGTGGACCCTGTTGGATTGTGATCCCATATCGGAAAGAACAAGGTTGTGGAAACTGAGGGGAAGTGAGAGGCAGGGCATTAGCAGAGGTTAAAGAGGGGGAAGAAGAGCCAACCTTAACCTTTTAAAGAAATAATTTAAAAGAAAATATATCTATCATAGAAAAGAAAAAGGGAAAACAGAAAAATTAGAAAACTCTCTGCTATAACCGAGGTGGTGCAAGCTTTAATCATTTTTTTTTAAACATTGACGTCACAATAGAATAAATTAGATAAATTAGATAGAAATGTTACTTACGAAGCATAGACACATCTGAATTTAAAAACTAACCTTCTCAGAGAAAAACCGGAGTCCTTTTTCTGCATAATCAGCTTCATAAGTCTCACCTAATAATGGATTAAATGGTTTGCAGGGCCGGCCATCAGAAGAAGCATATCCAGATATCGCAAAGGCAGCTACATTCAGAATTCTCATGAGACTGTTTCCCTAAATACACGCAAATTTTATATCAGGCTAAGCAGAATATGGTAAAGTTTGGAGTATAAGTACTATCCAACGATAGCCATAATTTAATAATGCAACAAATGTGTGCAATAACAGCCCCAAGCGCCATTTTTACCCAAGGTTTCGCCACATCGGGCGGCTCTCCTAGGGTTCCATCATCTGGGATCCCTAAATAGAGTAAGGATCCCTAAATAGAGTAAGGATCAAATATACCAAACATACACAGAATAATGAGCATACATAACAGGAAGACAGGAAAAATTTTCTCTAACTTGCATGTTGGGAACAGGTAGTATAAGTAAAGCATGCTTGGAACAAACAGCATAAGAAGAGGGACCTAGGGGACAAAAAATATCTTCAAGACAATTATATTAAAAAAGTACAAGGTTCTACCCAGTGGTGGAAGTAGGATTTTATATCAATGGCGACATAATTAGATGAGATATTCGATACAAATATCTAATTTCATACTTAATGTAAGAAACATACATAACTATGATCCCTAAAAAAACATACTATAATATAATTAGCCATAGTTTAAAAAAATTAAAATATAGGACTTACTTTTAAGTGCACTTGGTGAACGAAGTATGGAGATTTGAAAGAGACCATAGGTGATGTAAAAGTAAATGTGTTTAGCATTAGGGATTCTTCTAAAGGTAAGGAATTTTTGTAATTGTTTCTAGTTACTAAGGAAAAAAAATATCAAATAGGATGATTTCAAGTTATATTCATCCAAAAGAGGGGTGAGAGAGAGAGAGATTACTTTGAACTAGTATGAGTCACATAGAATAATATTGACATTCCTTGGAATAGAGTTCATATAAATTATAAGATGCCAGGTGTTGGATATTTTTTCAAAAAGCTGGGCGATTCAACTTGAATTGGGTCGCCCCTGGTTCTACCTTTCAGCATCTTTTAAGGATAGAAAGTACCAGAGTTTAGTGGTCAACCTCTTCAGTGGTGAGAAGGAGGTAGGGTATTTGAATCCTACTTGCACCGTTTCCCATTATAGGGAAAAAACTGTGTGATTGTGTGGCTTACGGCCTTGTCTAAAAAAACACATCTTTTAAGGACAGATGAAGAGGTTGAGGATAGATAAAGAAGGTGATAGTCATTTTTGGGGCTTTGGATCATAGTGCTGACAAGTGATGACCAACCTTGTCATGAATGTAGATATATGAGAAATTCTGATGTGTTACGAATTACGGAAGTGTGATGAGTTGACAACTAAAACGATCCGAAATTCCTAACACATATTATCCTTCAATCAAATAAAAGGAGCAAGATGATATTGTTTCCTTTCAAGCTAAGGAACCTAAACAAATGTTCTGCATGGAGTCTGCAAGAATCACATAACAGACATGCAGAAAACTAATCCCAAAGCTCACTGCTTACTTACTGAATCAAATCTTTTAAAAAATAAAAGTAAAAAAGATGTCAAAAGGTAAAGAACCTGGAGATGGAGCAAGCAGAATTGGATAAGTTTTCAATGCCTGAGAATTGTTGTCTAAATCAGGGTCCAGAACAAATATATTAATTTTACTCAATTCCTCTCCAAGATTTTCTCCGACTCTAAAATTAGCAAGACATACCTACCAATGTTGGGGTGTTGTGATAGTGATGTAAACTTAACCCTAAGTAGAGAATTTCCAAAAATTTTAAAAGATTAAGTTTACCAATACGTAATACAGATTAAGTCAGAAATTAAACTACTAATTGGTTTGATGGATTTTTCAAGATATGAAAAAGTTTAACAAGCCCAATTAAAGATTCAATCTTTAATCCTAACAATCAATAATTATATACCTAATGCAATAATGATTTGTACTCTATAGCAAGTAGAAGCACACACTCTCAATATTTGTGGATGACAAATAAATCAAATAATATTCTATAGACAATAGATGGTATCACAAATAAATGAGAATCGAAAGAAGTTACCAAGATTCGAGGACTTTGTCACAATGGAGAGGAATAATATGGTAATCATCAACGTCAACGGCGTGGTACTCCTCCAAGAACCATCTTCATCATGTGAGAATTAGGGTGTCAAATTTGGATTGTATTTGGGAATCAATGTTTTGGGTTTGAGTGTATTTGGGGTTTAGGGTTTGGATTTGAAGTGGATTTGGGGCTTAGGGTTTGGATTTGAATTGGAATTGGAGATTATGGTTAGGGTTTGAGAGGATTTGGGAGTGGAGAAGATGTCGGCGGTGATGTGGGAGGTCGTCGATGGTAGTTGAGGGTGCTGCGAGGGAGTGAGGTCGTGCGGCTACAATGGCGGCCAAAGATGGTCACGGCATCGTCGAGGAGGTTGTGGGTTGGTGGTGGTGGTTACAGGGGTGATGGAGGGAGGTGGCGTCGGGTGTGACGAGGAGGGGGGGTTTGAAAGTGGTTAGTACGGGGTGGAGGGGTCGCGTCGGGTTGGGCTTCGGAAACGACAAAAGGGGGGAAGAAGAAGAAGGAAAGAGAGAAGAAGAGAAGATGTTGTGAAGGGTTTTGATTAATTGAGGATTTGAGGTGTAACTAGAGCATCTCACAAACTCTAATACTTTATTAGGATTTCTCACAAATACTAATAATTTCTTATGGTCTTACACGCACAAGAAAAGAATGCAAAGCAATAACTCTAAAACACAATAATTTTTTAATGAAGAATAGCATACATTCTCATTATTCAAGGCCTGTATATAAGCTCAAAACAAAATCTCAATACAAATCTTTCAAATATTCTAATGCAGAAAATAAAGGGTGCAAATTGCAAAACTACTACATATGGCTAAATCTCAAAATAAAATAAAACAGTTAGGACGTCAATAGCGAGGTAGATGACACGAATTAATCGAACAACCAAACAAATAGATCCACCAATCCAACACAAACACACGAGGATTTTATCTCGGTTAGCTTTGGCTAAATCAGGAGGAAAATATAGGAAGATATAATATTCAACTAGAAAGAATTACAAGAAGTTACAGATTCACTCAATACAAGGAATTAAACTCACTCAACAAAAACTATATCTCAAGCCTCACCTGCAATGGAGAATAATATCAATGAAGTACTTGAGCTTTCATATTGGAGGCCATTACAATAAATAGAAAAAGAATAGAGAGAAGCCTAGGTTAGTCTTGATATCTCAGTCGTCCGATATATCTTGTAGAAGAAGGCACTGAATAGGAGTCGTACGATCTGACTTGGAGTTGAAGATTGGACCGAAAATATCACCAAGATAAAAGCCCAAAATAATATAGCCGCTGCGGGTAGTCGATTGCACCCAAGTGCAGTTGACTGCAACTCAACCAGTTTGGACCCGAGGGGTGTACAGTCCTTTATTGTTGTTGTTGCCCTGTTTCCAACTTCTCTGTTCGACGCTACGACTTCCGTTCTTCGTCGTTTCTTATTCTAATTGAACAACGAGTATACAAAACATAATCCTAACAACCTTCAACTTTGATTGCATACGAGTGCTATCAACATGATGTGATTCGTCATCTCTGAACTCTACTAAACTTTACTTGCAAACATACTTGGAACGATAGTTTCTTCAGCTAGTTGAACAAATCTTCTACCTAATCTCACCGATCAGTATCCCTCCCAAGGGCACACCTCAGTAGGCGTTAACACGGAGTTGTCAACCTCCGCACGAACTCCACCTACCCCGAGGCACTCTCCACCTCTCAACGATATTCGAACGTCGTGGTCTCTCATTGATGATGCTAATTGCGGAAAACTAGATGAACTTGTGGGAATATCGGGAAAAGCAAAATCTGCGCAGGTATTTCGGATCCCCCAAAGCTTGTAGAATTGTATTGGTTTGGCCCAACAACTTTCATACCTCTAATCACCTTACGACGACCGTAAAAAACAGACAGAACTCCACTTTGAGCTGTATTCCTACAGCCACGTGCTTCAAGTGTTCCCAAGGAAATTAGATTCCATTTCAGCAGAGTAATATGCAAGACTTTCCTTAGAGTGAACTTGTTCCCACCTGATATCTCCAACTCAACTATCCCCTCACCCACTACTTCACAAATCTCCCAGTTCTCGTTCTCACGCAACGCTTTATAGTAGACTTATAAGTAGAAAATAACTCCCTCTTAGAACAAATATTAGAACTCCCTGAGTCAAAAAACCAACCAGAATCCACTTCTAAAAAATTTGAAACAAGAAGACACAAATCACCTGATTTAGATGGGTAAGCCACATTTGCGGTAGTACTGCCATCCTTGGCGCTCTTCTGCTTCTGCAATTTTCAACAGTTTTTCTTGATATGCCCTGACCTCTTGTAATATCGACAACAAATCGAATCCTTTTGCAATGCACTTTGACTTCCAATTGAAGGACCTTCCACTACTAGACAACTTATGGGAGTAGACGATGATTTCTGAGTCTCCTTCCTTAGTTGATTTTCCTTAAGCTTTGATTACACCATCCACCGTAATACTCTTCTTGGCAGATTTACCGCGCAGCATAGTAGTTATCAAATGCTCGTATGAATCCGACAATGAATATATCAAGTTGAAAGGTTTATCTTCTTCACTCACATCTGCGTTTATTGCCTTGAGTTCAGATAACACCTTGTTGAACTCTGTGATGTGATCTTGAAGATCGGTACCTTCTTTCATTGATAAACGAAATATATTCCTCTTCCAATGCTCCAATCTAGTAACGACGAACCAGAGTAGTCAGCTATGAAATTTTTTTCCCACAAACTTGCTGCTTTAGGTTCTTCAAGAAAATTACACTTGACCTCCTCTGCAAATGATAGTCGAATTAGACTTATGGCTCTTTCACAAATATCAAACATCCTCCTTCATATCGGATGGCTTTTTCTTTTTCTTGACGGCTAACAGTAGACGTTCTTGAACTAGGACATCATACATGTCTACCTTCCAAATATTGAAGTTGATTTTTCCATTGAACTGCTTGATCTTCAAAAGATCGTGACTTGTCATCTTCACCAAGGGACTCGACAACCTGAAGCTCTGATACCACTTTGTTGGGGTGTTGTGATAGGGAGAGGAATCTCACCACAACTCTCGTTGAAAAATTTTGTCGAACACATGTGGCGCAGTGGAACTAATTAGAGCAATGAGAATGGCAAGATAGATGAGACTAATCAATCGAACAACCAAACAAATGGATCCACCAATCCAACACAAACACACGAGGATTTTATCCCAGTTAGCTTTCGCTTAATCCAGAGAAAAATATAAGAAGATAATATTCAACTTGAGAGAATTACAAGAAGTTGCAGATTCACTCAATATAATGAATTAAACTCACTCACTAAGAACTATCTCTGAAGCCTCACTTGCAATGCAGAATAATATCAATGAAGTACTTGACCTCTCATATCGGAGACCATTACAATAAATAGAAGAAGAATAGAGAGAACCCTATGTTAGTCATGATATCTCAGTTGTCCGATATATCCTTTAGAAGAAGGCATTGAATAGGAGCCGTACAATCTAACTTAGAGTTGAAGACTGGACCAAAAATATTATCAAGATAAAAGCCCATAACATTACAGCCGCAGCGGACAATCGACTGCACCCAAGTGTAGTTGACCACAACTCAACCAGTCTGGACTCGAGGGGAGTATAGTCCTCTGTTGCTATTGCTGCCATGTTTCCAACTTCTCATCTCTTCGATACTTCGACCTCCGTGTTTAGTTGTTTCTTCTTCTAATTGAACAACGAGTATACAAGACATAATCCTAACATCCAATATATGCAATTTGGCTCAATAAATAACAAATCATGTGTCACACACCTACATGAAGAAAAATTGAATGACTGAGATGATACAGACTTGTACCAAACTTGTAATCAATCATACGTGTCTATAGCATAGACGCAACCTGCATATTAGTCCTAATTTGATTAGGACTGAACCATGTTGACCAATAATAGAGTGATAAAGAGAGTAACCCCACCCTTTCCTCCCTTCATGTCATAAAAGTACCAGACCTACATTTCTACTCACCATATAACCTATGAGACTCCTTTGCTTCTATCATTCTTGTTAACTTTGTAGCCACCAAACCCTAAGATAGTCCTAGACTCCTAGTTCTGCAACATAGATGAGCCTCGCATTGTCAATATCTTGTAATTGCCTTTACTCTTCAGATGACCTAGAAGGGTGGTACATGTTCTCATTTGCAATAAAGTTTGCCTTGTAGAAGTTCACTTTTCTCTACTTAAAGATGTTGTGTTTGTGTGTTATGTGACTTCTCCGACTCAGAGCCTTCATCATCTCCATTGTCTCGGTGACACCCCCAAAACTCTTTAACACTGATCGACATCATTAAGTTCTGAACTACATCGATATTGAAAAACTATTTCAGGCTTTCAGATATTATCAGACGAGAAGTCATGTGTGATAAACACCGCCCCTATTATGAAGAATAAGTCACTTACAATTCATTTTATTGTGGAATTCCAAATTGGCTCAATCATATATCATTGTGTTGCAAATATTCTTGTCAAACAGCTTGTGGTTGAGTCATGATATGGCTAGAATTAGAACCAAATTGGGACCGTTCAAATTGGGCACGAATCTCAAAGCTCTCAGGAGTAAAATGGGAATTTCCACTACAAGTGGGTCCGAAAATGGGAACTGGGTCTTTTTCAAGCCCAATAACCTAAAAACGGGTCTGCGTTACTAGGTTAGAGTGACAGCCTATTATAAATAAATCCAGATAATTTGAAGAGTGATTTGAATTCCTGATTATCCCTAAGAGAGGGTTTAAACCAAATCTCTTATCATGAAGTAATTTAAACTCTATTTCTTATTCAAAAACACCGGAAGTAGAGAAATGATCATCTCAAAACTGGCCCCAAAGGCGACTATAAATACCCCCAACCCCCGTCCGAATCAGGTAATCAGTATCTTTCTCAAAAAGTTCTTTCATAATCCTTCAGATTATAGACTTGAGCGTCGGAGGGTTCATCGCCGGGATCAATCCCGGTGTTTCGAACTTTTGCAGGTCAACAATAGCATTGAAAACAGTCAACATCGACAAGTAGTAAGAACTTTAGCTTTTATTGGTTCTAGAAGAATTCACGAATCATCTGTTTGCTCCTACACCAAAATCAACAACAACAGATTGGCGCCATCTGTGGGAAATCAGGAAAAAGCAATCCAACCATACTCGCCGATAAAAAACTGACTTTTCCAGTCATGCCTCCGAAGGGAAAAGAGAAGGCGGCGGCGTCAAGCCGAAGAGCCACCCATCTTCCTCCACCTCCTCCACTTGAGGATGTTCCTCCTCAACAATATCAACAAGTTCAACAGCCTCAACCTGAACAGCCGCATCCCCAACAGGCTCACCCCACGCCGAGAGGGACTGCGCCGGAGGGCTCCCATCGAAGCCGTCAAGAACAACATCCTCTCCATGACCATGTCTCGGTCCACAATCCTTCCACTGATTCAATGGCCTCGCGAGGTTCTCAGGGGTCAAGAGACCTTCATCAAATCATTGTCAACCGTTAACAAGAGATCGACCTCCGAACCCGCTTGAATGAGAGACGAGCCCGTGACGAGATCCCTCATCCAGAACACCAGAGAAGTCAGAGGAGTCGTTCTCCCCGAAGGTTGAGATCCAGAAGGCCAGCTTCCCCAAGGGGGCGAAGGGGGTTTCCTCCCCGTTGACAGCAAAGAAGCCACACCACTATGAGCCGATCAGCGCCAAAGGGTTCACCAAGATGGCGGGGCACCGGTTACCTAAGCGGAATTATAGATCTTCGAGTCAGCTTCGAAACGAGGGGCACACGCACCAATCGGATCTCTGAAGCACTACGAAAATTAGTTACAATGCAGCTCACCGAAGCAACTCTTAACATTCGGAGGCCAAATCCGGGCAAACGAGAAACTGAACGAAATTGGGGCAAATGGCATTGACCAGTCAACGGCCAAACACCACATGTCGCCCCGCCATCGTTTGCCAACGCTCGCCGAAGGTGCCACATTGTTAGCCGAATCCCACCGAGCCAACAAGAAACCAAACGAAATGGGAGCAAATGGCGTTGACCAGTCAACGATCACATGCCACGTGTCGCCTCCTTATCGTTTGCCAGTGCTCCCTCGCCAAAGGTCGAAGCTTTGTCAAGCTTGAAACCTCGCCGAGCTCATCTCCACGCCGCCGAGCACCACAGTCAACGAACTTCCCCTCTTCGCAATCGGGCTCCCCTTGTCGAGCTCCTCTCTTCGCCGACCTCCGTCAACCCTGCCACGCTCAAACCCATCTATTTATTGGCCGAACTAAGAGGAAGGAGACTGTTGGACGAAAAGAAAGTCAATGGTAAAATGTTGACTAAGTCGACCAAGCTTGACCGCCACGTGTGAGCACGTCGAACGCCCTCATCGATCGCCAACACGCGCGAGCAGACAGGAAACCGATCAAAAAATGAGAGAATGCTCTCATCCCGATCCACGCCCAATCTTGATCGACGACTGAGATTCAAAAGAAAAAAGTCAACGGTCAACGTTAGCCGAGTCAGCGATCAAATGTTGACCACCACGTGTCGCGATGCGTCGACGTCGAATGATCTCAGGGTTCGGCAATGCACGCCGAGCAATCGCAAAACCGAGCTGAAAATGGCACAAAAAACCCTCCCGATCTGCGCTCGATTGTGATCGACGATCCAGATTTTGCCATGTCATCAAGGTAATTTTCTTGTTAATTAATTCTTTATAATTATTAAATTGAATTAATTATTTGAAAAATCCGAAAAATGATTAAAGATCGAAAAAAATTAATTAAAATTTTTGAAAATTAATTATTAAATTTCAAAAAGTGAATAAAAAATTGGAAAAAATTCAGAAAAATCTGGAAAAATCCAAAAAAATCCAGAAAATTCTAAAAATAATTCTAAGTATTTTACACACTCAGAAAAAGCATCGTTACACCCCAAGTAAGATCAAACATCCCCACTAACGCCGATCAATTCTATAAGCCATTAAAAATGGGCGAACTACTCCTCAAAGGCTGTGAAACTTAATCTTCGGTGGTGAGGGGGCTTGTGATATGGCTAGAAATAGAACCAAATCAGGACCGTTCAAATCGGGTACAAATCTTAAAGCTCTCAGGGATAAAACGGTAAATTCTATCCAAGCGGGTCCGAAAATGGGAACTGGGTCTTTTCCAAGCCCAATAACCAAAAAAACGGGTCTGCCTTACTGGGTTAGGATGACAGCCCACTATCAATAAATCCAGATAATTTAAAGAGTGATTTGAATTCATAATTATCTCTAAGATACAGTTTAAATCAAATCTCTTATCATGCAGGAATTTAAACTATATTTCTTATCCAAAAAACCCAGAAAATAGAGATAAATGATTATCTCGAAACTGGTCTCAAAAGTGACTATAAATACCCCCTACCCCGTCAGATACAGGTAATCAGTATCTTTATCAAAAAGCTCTTTCATAATCCTTCATATTATTGACTTGAGCGTCAGAAGGTTCGTCACCAAGATCAATCCCGGTGTTTCGAACTTTTTGCAGATCAGCATCAGCATTAAGAACGGTCAACATCGGTAAATAGTAAGAAGATTAGCTTTTATTGGTTCTAGAAGAAATCACGAATCATCTGTTTGCTCCCACACCAAATTCAGCGGCAACAAGTAAGTACCAATGAGCTCAAAACATTCTTTTATATTAATATTTAATCAAAGAATCAAGGTTAACAATATTAAAATTTTCTTTCTAATTATTTAGGACAATGACAACAGAAAGATACTAATGAAACTAAGGGCAGAAAACTGCACTAGAATATCCATGATTTAGCATATTTTATAATTTTAAATGAACAATATTTATGTAGTTCCTAAGTTGTGCAGTCTCAATAGACAGATCAGACATATTATTCTCCTCCAACTATGGACAAGCTTCTCATAAAGTTTGATAGGCAACTATAAATTTTGTATGGTTCATACCTTCTTTCCATAATCATATGCTTGATCCAAGAGATAGGAATATTCCAAGTCTTCAAAGCACTTCTGAAGGGATGACAAAGGTTCATTGAAGTAAACTGGGAGGCATACTTTTGTGAGATCCTTTCCAACATTATCTTTAATTATTGACCAAAGGCTTACATCTTTTTCCTTCTCAACAAGCTCTGGTAATCTCTTTCGTCTTTCAACTTGTGGAAACATACAATTAATAGATTTTCCATCAGCATGTGCCATACTTGAATCACTTGAGTGATTCTCACTTTTTCAAACCTCGTCAGGTTGGACTAAGCCAGTCGTTGAAGATGCAGCATTCATAGGCGATTCAAGATAACAGTCCTTTGTGTTAAAGAAGTAAGGTTCTTTGTCTGAAGAGTCAAACTCCGCTTTTCCACTTCATAAGATTCTGTAGTACTATACTCTATACTCTGAATGAAATCAGAAGATGTTCCCTGATGACAATCAAATGGTATAACAATATCATTCCAAAAAAAACATGAAAAATATTAATGAAGAAAAGCAATCAAAAAAACCTACAGTACTACTATGGGAACACCAGAATTTTTAAAAATGAAAGCAGAACCTGACTATAACTAAAATGTAAACTGACTTTCTAAAGTATGCATAATTTCTTATTACTATAGACAGATAAACTTCAGTGCAAGCAGATTCTGTGATATCTTCCATGGAACCCCATATCACCAATGTGGGGAGGCGCTCTATAGATGTGACATGTAATGAGAAAAAAATCGTGTTAACACTGAATTGAGCTCTGATGGTTAAAGAAGTTTGTAACATTAATCTTTTTCTTTATATTAAAAAAGAAATTCATTTTAATATTGAGTTCAGTGCTCAGAAAGAAAATTTGATATGTTTCTCCTCTAATCCATGGTAATGGTCAAACTCATGCTCTTTCTTCAAAGGTGCTTGAGCATGTCAGAACATTTTGCTTTTTCAGAGAAGAAAGTCAAAACAATGTAGGAATTGGTGAATTATAATTTATAATAAAGCTCTATACTTGTGTGCAATGTCTGTTATGCCCTAAAGCCATACCTTTAACAAGCAAGCACTAAATTATAATAAATGAAATATCAGAATAAATATCTAACAAAACTAAGCAGACTGTTACGGAAAGAAATTTGATCGGATCCTCGACAAAAGGAACAATTAATTAGGAGTACAATGACAGTGCTAAGTGTTGACCCTAAGTTTGGTGTGCACAAAACGTATCATGTTCACTAATATTTTCAATTAAGATTTGTAGGAAATACAGGAAAAGAAAAATCAAAATAAAGATCCAAAATGATTTGAATCCAAACAAAAGAGGCATGAATCGAAAAGATTGTAAAAATCAAGGAAGATTGCAACACAAGAAACATGTGCTTTAAATCCTCAAGGAAGCAAGCAAAAATCCATTATTCATTTCTGTTTTTGTGAGAAAATGTTATGTAAAGATCGTTGATTGATTGATTTTTTTTGGAATGAATATAAAGTAGATTCGTTAAATATAAGTCGAAACTGCATGATAGCGGTCGACGGTACAAACTGTCGGTCGACCGTCACAACAGTCGACCGCTCATCACAATAGAAAAGATGAGTCAGTCGACCGGTCATCGCTTGACTTTCAAGTTGAAAGATGAACGGTCGACTGCTCAAATATGCGGTCGACCGTAAACATGCAGACTTGACTATTTCGGAAATATCTTCTCCTTTTTTGGAAAGATTCATTTCCTCTCTCTATAAATAAAGGCGAATTTACCGAGTATTCTTCATCCCTTGCTATTATAGTCTTTCTGAACTAATCATTCAATCAACGATCCGAGTGTGAGAGCTTTTATTATTTTCTTTAGTCAATATCGTTTTAGATCTTGAGAGTTTTTTTTTTCTTCCACTTCAGTGAGTTTTTGCGAGACATGTTTGTAGAAGCCTTGCGCGTGTAATAGGTCTCTCGGCCTGAATTTCGAGAATCACTGTACAAAGGTTTAAAGTATAGTGGAACGCTTGTGGCAGAGAATTGTTACAAGTAGGTGGTGTGAACGTAGACCTGGGGATCGAACCACGTTTATCACTGTGTCATGCCTGCTTACTTCGTTTGCTTTCTCTAACTCATTTTCTTTACTTTACGCATTTAATTCAAGTTTTAATTTCCGCACAATCACCCTATTCACCCCCCTAGGATGATTTACAGTGGTTTCAGAGCGAGGTGCTTATTAAGAGCTTAAAAGCTATGAGCAAAATGTCCAATGGCCCAAATCCCTCTTCCCTGAAACCTGTACTCATCGGAGCCATTTATCTCCAATGGGACAAGTCTAACACGTTCACCTTATTTTGATGAAAAATACTATGATGTTTGGCAAGTTCGTATGTCTCATTTTTTGTAGATGCTTAGAGAAGAAGTATGAAATGTTTGTGCAAACAAAACAAATATTTCTGTCAGCGATGGAAAGAGGACTTTCACAATAGCTGAACTAGCATTGAAAACTGTAAACTCCAAGGCTATGACAACACTATGCAAGTCTAAATAATGAAGAGTTTATGCGATGTGCGCGAAACTGCAAAACGACATAAAATCTAGAACAGCATGCAAAAACGGCATGAAGGAACCGCATTTGAGGTAAAGCCAAAAGTAAATTTATGCTTTTATAAGTTTGATATTTTTCGTATGTTGCCAGGAGAGAATGTAGACCAGATGCTTGCTCGTTTTGATATTATCACACATGAGCTTGAGAGCTTAGGTAAGGGGTTGGATGATGACTGAAAGGTCGGAAAACTCATAAACTGTCTCACGCCTGAATGGGACGTAAAAGTTGCCGCAATGAGGGAGACACTTGAAGAGAAAGGATTCGACTACTGCACTTTTCAAGAAAAATTGAAGACATATGAGATGAAGATGACCGAAACAAAGAGTTACCTGCAGAACATTGGGATTGAACCCAAAACTGAAGAAAAGACAATTGTCTTGAAAACAAAAAACTTCACGAACATCGAAATCAGAATCAGATCATGAAGATATTGCATTGTTGACCAAACAATTCCGTAAGTATCTCAAACACAAAAAGTATGGCACGTCTCAAGGAGGAAGAGAAAAAGACAAAGATGACGTATGTTACAAATGCAAGAAGTACGGACACATTCGCGCAAACTGTCCATTCTCACAGGATAGAAATAAAAAGACTATCATCACTCTAACTCAGGATTCAGAAAAATGGCATTAAAGACAACATGGCTAGATTCAGACTCCGGTGGTGAAGAGCAAGAACACAACGATTGTGGATTCATGGCTCTTGGAGATGGTGAGGTGCAATTACCTTTTCAAGAAGAGGTAATCGAAGAACCCACCTATGATGATTTAGTTGACATGTGTAATGGCTTAAAAGATTATGCACAAAAAGTAAGTCGTGAGTTGAAACAATATAAACAAATGTCTAATGAATCACATGACTCTTGCATTGCTAAAAATCAAAAGTTGGAAAATAAAAACTCCTTGATCATTGAAAAATTTGAGTCATTTAGGAAAGATCAGGATGTGTTGATAAAGTAAATGAAGACTTAAAACTACAAATTCAAAAATCTCTGGCAATACATAATGAAAACCTAAAGGAAATTCATGAGAAATCTGCTCATATTGCTAAACTTACAGACGATCTAAATGAATGCAAAAGAAAATTTGATGAGGTAGTGAAAGATTGTAAGGAAGCACTCGAACATTATAGAATATTTGATGCTACTCCAGACACTCTTCGTTGGAATACCAAAGACGATGAGAAAACTAGAAAAAAGCTTTGTAATAGAATAATTGAGCTCGAAAAAATAGTTGAAAAATATTAAGGGCCCAGTTATCTTATTACAAAGAATTTAAGGTCATATCATGATAATTGAGGACTTGGTTACAATGAGCCAATACAACGTCAAAATTACAAGCAATCTTGTCACACATATGCATAGCCACCAAAATAGCTACAAACCAACTCATAATTATGCATATGTGCATGATCCAATGCATAATCGCATTACATGTCACTATTGCTGTAAATTAGGACATATATCTTATAACTGTCCATTAAAAAGGAATACTAACTTCATTTGGGTAAAGAAGATGTAAATACAAGAACGTCTACCTGGACACCTACTAATTTTCATGTAGGTGCATCAACACCTTCAACTTAAAAGATCATAGGTACCTTGATGGTAGATGCTCGAAACTCACAACTAGTTACAACAACGTAATTTGCATCTCTATCAAGGAAAAAAGAGAAGGACATTAGTTATTCTGATGAGTACAACACTGGGTAAAATCTAAAGGGTAAACCAATTTTGATTTACTTTTACTTTATGAATGACATACATTCAGTAAGAAATCTAAAACATTGTTCATCCATCTATAAATTACATGCATTTTGTTAATTTGTTTACCTCGGTGAATATTATTTATAAATATCTTAGTAGTAACATGTGACAAAACTACTACACTACAAATAACCTTTTTGTTGCACAAAATCAATAAAGATATGTTACAACTTCATCTAAGATCATTTTTAAAGGGGAGATGTCATTCTCGATTACATTTCAATGAATTTACTGATATACTTCCAATACCATTAGAAGAAAAGTGTTTTCATGTTTTAAAAGGTAAATTCAATAACATTGAAATTTTTTATTTTTTGTACTTCGTGCAAGATTTTCTATGACAATCAGTTGATCGGTCAACGACATGGTCGACTGTTCCCTCATAAGCGGTTCGGTCATACTCTGGTGATTTCCTTCACAAATATTTGTTTGGTCGAAAGCCGACCGGTCGACCGTCCTATCCTCTAGCAGATTCGTTACAGTTAATTCCTCTCTTCTTCAATGTTGCGGTCCACTGTTTCCTTGAACCGGTCGACCGATCCTATCGGCTGATCAGATCTCAAGTCATTTCTTGCCTTCTATGACATGTGGGGACCGCACTTGTAATATAAATATCCTCCTTTCTTCTTTCCCCAGCCTCCATGAAAACCCTAACTCATTTTCTCCCAAATCCATCAAAATTTTCGAAATTCTTTTGCAATTTCTTCTTCAGTTTTTGGGTGTTGTCTCTCTCTCTTTCTTTCATGGCTTCGCACGGACCTTCCTCCTCTCACAGATCTAAGGGTAAGAAAATCGTTGCCTCTAAATCTGTCACTAGAGATGGAATCACATTTAGAAATACAAATTGTGCAGATCTTTATTTTTCATCACTTTCTTCTGCTCCGGTTGTTGCAAACCGAGAGATAAATCTAGAAATCTTGGGTGGTCAATTTAGTTCAATGGTTAGGATTATTCGTGATTTTGGGTGGGAAAATTTTCTCACTAAACCGAGAACCCACTCTTCAGTTTTACGCTAATCTAGAGGGTGTCCAAGATAATGATCTCACACTATCATCAATTATTCTTGGCAAACGGGTTAAAATCACTCTCGATTATCTTCGCACGTGATATGTAACCCCCATTTCTGCCAATAAGTGTTTTCCGTGTATTTTCTATAATTTGATTTTTTTTATAAATTTATTTTGTGCTAAATTCGTTTCAGATTTGTATTAAAGTGTTTCTAAATAAAAACTATATTTATTTCGAATAATTATATGTTTTAATTTTGTTTTCAATTCCTAATTGATCGGCTATTTATATTTGAGCCCAATCGAAATGTATTATTACTATTTGGATTATTTAATCAATTTGTTAGAACCAATTCCTATTTGTTATATAATTTTATTATCGTTACTATTATTATTATTGTTATCATTGTTGTTGTTAGTATTATTATTTTATCGTTATTATTATCATTAATACTATTATTACTGTTGTTATTATCATTATCAGTGGTATTTTCTTGTTAATTGCATTACTGTTATGTTTATTGTTAATACTATTATTATTATTATTTTATTTTATAAACCCTATAATGCTAATTGTTTTTCCCCTATTAAATTTATACCCACTAATTGATTTTTTTAACCCAAAACCCAAAGCCCATATTCTTATTGGATCTATACCCATTACCCAAACCCATCCTAATATCCTATATATACATTCTAATCCCCCTAACCTAAACCCTACCCCTAATATAACCCTAGCCGCTAACCTAACCCCCCTATACTGTTCACCCCCTCCCCTACCCCTGTTCAAACCCTCTTCCACTGTTTCACCTTCTTCCTCCATTGAACCCATCGCATCCTCCGTCATCCTCGTAGTCCTCCCTCCTTCACCTCCGCCCTGTCGTCGCCCCCATCTGCTCGCCATTGTCTCATCGCCACCATCCCGCCCTCAACCTCTGCCTCCACCCACCTCGTGAACCCATCGCCCCGCCACCGATCTCATCGTCTTCCTCTTCCAGCGTCGTCATCACCTTCAATCCCCGTGCCACCACCTTCCCCGCATCCCGTCGTCTCCGCCACCTTGCCATGGCCTCGACTTCGCCCCCTCTCCCTTCCTCTGTTTCGAAACGAAACAAATTGATAATAGGGTTAACCGTATAATCATGACATAATTAATTATTGTAGAAACAACAACTAGGTTGTATGTTTGGTTAATTGTTTGTTGTTTGATCGATGTTAATTTAGTATATGCATATGATTTTATTCTTATTCATCATGTTATTGCACTCATCATGTTGATTACATAATTTATTGACTAAAGAATCGATACTCATCATGTCTAAATTAATTTATTTGCAAGAAAACAACACAACCTGCATCTTGCTTGCTGGTCTGTATGTTGACTGCTATTTTTAAACCAGTAACTGATCTTAAAATGAATTACTTTCTGAATATGAATTGTAGCCTTATCTTTCTAGTTTTCATAACATCTTGAATTTTTGAATTCCGAGTTGTGTAGCAAAGTTATGACCGTTTTACTACAACTGTGTTTTTACTTTCAGATTTTCAGATTCTTGTATCTTGCATGCTTAAACAGTAAAAAGGTTGATCAAATGATAAGATTTCACTCTGATAATTTCCAGATTGTTACTTAACCTGTTTAGGAGTCTAGAAAATATTTTTAATGATTTTATTATCGAGTTTTTGCTGATTCTAAAATTTTAACAAGATACGAAATTCTGCCTGAACATGAAATATGTAAAAAACAATGTGATTGACCTAGCTACTGTTGTCGGATTTTGAACTTTAAATATGCGTTGGAACCGTGAAAGTCTAGTTTCTAGAACTTCTGACGGATTCATTTTTCGAGTTCTGAAACAGCAGGAAACTGCATTTTTGTGCAGACTACTCTTGCTGTCCAGAATTTTATATTTCAGATTTTAGTAGATTAATCATTCCTATATCGTACTATCGCATGAATTAAAGTGTGTATGTTGCATTGCATGATACTAGTATCCTATTGTCATCATTCTAATTGCCCTACTTCATGTTATCACCTTATTGTCACTCTATTGTTATTATTGTTCTTCCAATGTCTCGAATTGCATATTGTACTATTTTTTTTGAAGAAAATGTAGAGTATGGCCACAATGTTTCATTAATAAGGAGTTAATAAAACAAACTCAGAGTACTGAGCCAAGTACATGGTCCTACATCATAACAAAATACATAACTTCACCCCAAGCATGTGGGGTGGGACAAAAGAAGAACAGAATGAGCAAAACATACATGCGTCTAAACAAAATACATCAAATCCCCCCAACAAACCCTGGGTGGTGGGGATCAATCAATAGTAAAAGGCCAAGCTTGCAGTCAGTCGATCGTCGGGCCTATCCGGACTTCATCATCATAGGCCTCTACCTGGAAGACGCTCGCAATCCTCCCTCTAGGACCTGTTGCAGCCACATTAGCCCAAAAAAAAATAAGATGCATAATATGAGTCAAATTACCCGATATATTATTATATGTCCTGCAAAAATAAAAGTTATTTCTGTCTAGCCAAAGAACCCAGGTCGCGGCGGCGATAGCGATATACCAAGCTTCTCTCATAGTTCTTCTCTCAGTAGCGAACTTTGGTCCTACCCACATTTCTTCATACACACTAGGGTACTGACTCGTCCCCAGGGCACTGAGTACCTCAACGAGTATCGCTTTCTTCCTAGGACACTGAAGCAAAAGGTGGTCTCTAGTCTCAGGGACAGCATTGCAGAACCCACAACAAGAGTCCACATTTGGTTGGTGTTTAGTTAGGTTCTCTCTAGTCAAAATTGCATCGTTCAGCACCAGCCATAAGAAAACTTTTATTTTCAGTGGGGCTTTCGGCCTCCAAACCAATTTGGGTACAACCCCTAAAGTGAATGCGGTTATTATAACCTCGTTCCCGTAAATACGTATTTTCTGAATATTTTCTGTGTTTCGATATTATAAACTCATTATTTGTTAAAAATCATTTTGGGTTTCAAATTAAAGTGTTTTTCTAATCGAAAATTTATTCATTTCAATTAATGATGTGTTTTGATCTTATTTTCTAGATCTTATTGATCAACTATTTGTATTTGAGTCCAAATTATATATATATATATATACATATATTTATTGGGTCATTTTAGTAAATTGTTAAACCCGAATATTATTTTATTGTATGATTTTATTATTATAATAATTAATTGTCGTTTCTTGATTATTTAATTAAAATTCATCTATTGAATTATTTTGTAATTGTACTAGACCTAGTTTTCTTGGAGAATTCCAAGTTATTTTCAAGCTCAGTTTATATTTTATTCATTGTATTATTTATTCATTTAATTGGATTGGAATTTTCGTTCATGAAGTATTTTCTCTTTTATTGGGTTACCTATCTTGTTGATTTTATTTTTTTGAATTATGGGTATTTTTATTTGAACCCTATTGATCTGGATCTATCTCTTGTTGAACCCTAAAACCCAATTTCATTTGTTCTTGACCCAAATCCGCTCTTATTGGACCCTAATTCACTAACCCAATACCCTAATTGTACCCTATAAATACAACTCTAATGCAAACCTAATTTTTATCCACAAATCGAAACCCTAGCCGCCTACTCTCTCTCCTCCGGTTCTCTCTCTCACCCTGTGTTTTTTTCGCCAAAACCCACAAACCCAATTTCCGAGCCCCTCTCCGATCATCTTCTCCGGCGACCCCCGTCGCCATCCCCCCTCCTGACCACCGGCGACTCCCCTCCAGCGCCGCCCTGACCTCCCAGCGCAACCATCAGCGCCGAACCCCCTTCTCCCCCATCCTTCTCTTCCGTCGTCCTCGACGTTAACCCCAAATCCCATCCTGTGCTTCCCTTTCCCGATCGCCAGCACACCCTCACGTAGCTGCTCTCCTAGCGCAAGCACCGCTGCCGCCTCGATGCCACTGACGAGCCCCGCCGCCTGCGACACCGGCGACGGCCAGCGCCGCCGCCCCTGGCCAGCGCTCTCCCCCTCTGTCGTGGCTGATGCCTCTTTGTGCTTTATTGATTTGGGTTTAGTGCACATACATTGCGCGTGCTAATTTGCTAGTTCGTGGGTTCATTGCTTCAGAATTCTCATCCCGTTATTCTTGGTATTCGTTTTCATCGTCTAACAGGCAAGTAACTTGTATTAAATTTCTTCGTATATACAAGTACAAAATACCGCTTGTAGTGTAGTTGGGTTCTAGAGACAATTCGTGTGTGAAACCCCTTATTGATATTGTCTCTATAGTGATCAAGGTTGTAAACGGCGTCAGGCGGCGGCGGTTCGGCCAAGGACCGCCTACCGCCTAGGCGGCGCCTAGGCGTTTTGTTTTTATTTTTTAAATATTCATATATTAACCTTTTAAAAGTTACATTTCTCTATTTTTGCTTGTAGTCTAAATCTTTTAAATGCATCACAATTCACAAGTGATGCTAGGCCAGAATGATTTTAGAAGTTCAACAACGATTATGGTGTAAACTTTAGATTCATAATGACATAAACAATAATCAGTCATATAAAATTTAAAATATAACGTGAACTAGTAACACCTTAATGTAAAAATGAAGAGGCTTTTTACTGTTGAAGATGAAGATGAGTCTTTTTTCTGTTGAAGATGAAGAGACTATTTTAAGAATTTAAAAAAAAAATACAAAAAAATCTGTCAGCCGCCTGATCGATTTTGGCCGCCTAGGCGCCGCCTCGGCCGCCTCGACGGCCGCCTCGACCGCCGCCTCGACCGCCGCCTCGGCCGCCTCGACCGCCTAGGCGCCGCCTTGTACGCCTAACTGCCATCTCAACGCCTAGAGTACCGCCTATTGCATATGCGGTTCGTTCTCCTCTTTTTGAGCGCCTAGGCGCCGCCTAGGCGTCCGAGGCGGACGCCATTTAGAACACTGATAGTGATGATTTGACCATAGTTGCCTCACGACATATATGACATGAATTAACCTAGGGTTGACCACTTTTGATGCATATGTTCATGCTATCTTGAGATATCTGTGTTTGATGTGTTATTCGTGTTATACTTGTCGAACACTTGTAAAATACCTTATACCATGTTGCTTGGACATCTAGTACACTATATTCCATATTATCATCCTATTGTTTCCCTATTGTTATTATCGTTCATCTAATGTCTCATGATTGCATATTGTGTTGTATTGTTGCATTGATGAAATTGTTAACAAGCAGGGGTTTAAAGGTTGACCTAAGTAGTGGACAATATAGAGACTGTACTCGGAAGGGAGCTCGTGGTTTCCCTACAATTACTGAATGACTGAATGACTGAATAACTGTATATTGTTCCATGGATACCGATACTGAATAACTGAATGACTAAACTGAAAAGAATTGTTTATACCGTTTTCCGAGTACATGAACTATAGAGCCCACTACTAAGTCTAAACGAAATTGATTGTATGCATCGAACCTGTGGTACGGCACACATGGGACACAGTAGTACATGCATTAGTTAGGATTAAAAAGAATAATAGACTTAAGGATTAACACAACATCGACATTGCATATTGTTCATCATTGTTCCTATTGATATCGAATATTACATGATACTTGTTCACTTGATACTTGATACATGCCACTTACACTTATTCATCTTGCCATGCTAGTTGTTATATTTTGTTATCATGTCTATTTTATGTTATTAGTTTACCCTTTTCCATATACTTGTGCCTGCACTACAAGCGGCCCGTAACTTGCATTGACGGACGTTTTGTTTTTTTTCCTCTTCCTGCAATTTATTAAATTGCAGATTTTGAAGAACAGTTGCCTGCTGGAGTTGGAGAACAAACAGTCTGAAGATTTCTGCTTCCTAAATTGCTTATTGCATTAATAAACGTAATGTATTGAGACTTGATATTATTTTTGATTGGATTATTATTGTATTGGACTTATATCCCGAATATTACTATTTGTTTCCAGACGTTGGATTATTATTGTACTTGGATATTTTATATTGCTTCAATTTCAAGTATTATTGTTCCTGAGATTATTATTATTGCTTACGCAATTGTTCTGTATTGATTATATTGTTGAGTTGATCGGATAAACAGCTTATGGGTAACGTTAGTCATTCGCTGGGCCAATGTCACGTACTCGTACTCCGTATTTTTGAGAAGCGGGGCGTGACAAACAGGGAGTGAACGGTGAACGTGCCGTTCTTTTCCAGTCCCCAAGATTTTCTATCGGGACCATGAGAGCAATTAATTCCCGCGTCGATGATATAGGTCTGAAGTTCCATGAGTCTAAGCTGAGAGTCAGAGTCCAACGAGTGTTTAAATGTCGGTTTCCAGGCATTTCTTCTCCAAGCTGCGGCTACCGTGCAGTGTGGTTGTGACGCATGATCATAAAGGTCGGGGAACAGAACTCTAAGTGTGTGGTGACCACACCACTTATCCTACCAGAATCTGGTGAGTCTACCATTACCGATAACTGATGTCACACAGCTAATGAAGGGATCATAGGTCTTAGCGATACCTTTCCAGAACCAGGACACACGTGGGCCTACCCTGAAGCCCAAATTTCTCGTTCCATTCCCATGCAGATATCCCTGAACGAAATCCTGCCACCCTTCTCCATTATGGTGAAAAACTTTCCACCACCATTTACCCAGGAGAGCAAGATTCATATCTCACAGATCAATAATACCTAGTCCTCCGTGTATCTTTTTCATACAAGCTTTCTCCCATCTGATAAGGTGATAGCTGCCTCTATCCGGATTTGCCCCTTTCCATAAGAATCATTTCCGAGTCCGATCAATTCTCTGAATAACCCATCGCGGCATTTCAAAGAAGGACAAATAATAGGTTGGAAGATTTGAGAGGACTGCATCAATAAGCGTGACTCTCCCTCCCAATGATAGAGCTTTATCTTTCCAGCCTGCCAGACGGTTCTCAACCCGGTCAATGATAGGTAACCAATCAGCCTTTTTTAGTTTCCCCGGTCTCAGTGGCAGCCCGAGGTACTTCATTGGAAACTCTCGATGGAGCAATTGAGGATCGTGGCATGTTCTAGTGCCTCATCTGTAGTTAGGGCAATGGGGATAGGAGAACTTTTGTGGAAGTTAACCCTGAGGCCAGACCAAGCTTCAAAACTATACAGAATTCCTTTGAAGGCGGTTGTTACCCCGAGGTTGTCATTCCAAATAGGAGAGTATCATTTGCATATTGGAGGATTGAGCAGCCTTGGCGATTGGCTCCCTTGGCCACCGGTGCTATCCAGCCTGCTCTACTGCAGTTAGCCATCATGAACCGAAATACATCTGCCACAATGGTGAAGAGAAGGGGGTAGCGGATCTCCTTGTCTGAGGCCCCTTTTGCATGAAAATGGGTGGCCTGAAACCCCATTCACCAAAATTGCAGTTCTGCTGGTGGTAAGACATGTGTGGATCCATTTGATCCATCTGTCCCCAAATCCTCTACCAGGCAGCGCTTCCAGAAGACAGTCCCATTCAACCGAATTATAAGCTTTCTCGAAGTCCAAATTCAGGAGATAGCTCTTAGCATTTGACATTTGGCATTGGTGGATAGTTTCTCTAGCCGTGGCAATAATGTCCTGAATACATTGTCCTTTAATGAACTCTATCTAATCGTGACTAATGAGGCCATCCATCACCTTTCCAGTTTATTAGCGAGAGTCTTGGTAATGATCTTGACTGAGCAGTTTAGGAGACTAATAGGACGGAAGTCTCCCACCCGCAGGGAGTCTTCTTTCTTAGGAATCAGCACAACCTCCTTAAAATTAATTCTACCTAATTTGAGCTTATGGTCGTAGAAATCAGCAAACAACTTCAACAGGTCTTTGATTTACTCCCAGAATGTTCGGTAGAAAAGGACTGGGAAACCATATGGACCTGGGGTTTTGTCCTTTCCAAGTTGCAGGAGTGCCTCCCAGATTTCCTTCTCCATAAAGGGTATTTCTATGGATCGAATCCTAAGGTTAGAGTTGCCCGCAGTGTCCTGCCAGAAGTCGTGGTGGAGAAGGACTCTCAAATCCGCTTTATGTCCAAAGAGGAGCTTGAAATGAAACTGGAATGCTACTCTAATATCCTTGTCACCTTGAATCATTCCCGAATCTGAGTGTATCGAGTGAATGAGGTTAGATCTACACGTCGAGCACTGGCTACTCGATGGAAGAATGCCGTGTTCGCGTCTCCCTCTTTGAGCGACGAAATCCTGGATCGTTGTTGCCATTTAATTTCCTCAAGCCTATAGAGTTGGTCGATTTCCTGTCGGAATTGGAGCAACCTATTCCGTTCTTCCTGTAGCAGGTCTCTAGTTTCTTCAGTTTTCTTAAGTACCTCGATACTTTCAAAAAGAGTCTTTGGCCCTCCAAATCAGCGCAAATCTGGTCCGGTTCCATTTCCTGAACTTGCCCCGAAGTCTTCTAATTTTTCACACCATATAGCGTTTGCTTCAGTCCCACTAGTCGGACGGGACCAATTCTCGTAAACCATGTGATGGAAGCCATGGATTTCTAACCACGCTCTCTCAAATCTAAACTTCGGTAATTTCCTAGGTTGCACTGCACCGGAAGACAAGATGATAGGGACATGATCCGAGGTGGGTTTAGGTAGGGATTTAGCCGCAGACATCGGAAATTTGGTCTCCCAGTCAGCGGAGACCAAGATCCTATCAAGTTTAGCTAAAATGGGTGACGATTGCATATTTGACCATGTGAAAAGCCTGTCAGTGATGGGAATGTCAACCAGTTCCAGGTCTGCGATGACCTCATTAAACGCTTCCCTATCAGCGACACTGGAACCTCTACCTCTATATTCTGAGGCTAACCTGGTGATGTTAAAATCTCCCCCCACCACCTAGGGGTGCGGCCAATGTGCATGAATCGCTCTTAGTTCTGTCCAGAAAGCCATCCTAGAAGCGGAAGTGTGCGGACCGTAGACCACCGTAATTGATTGAGTCCACAGGTTGGCTTTACGTTGGAGCAAGACCGATAATGAGAATTGCCCGTAAATTATATCTAGGTAGAAAAACATCTCGGGGTTAAAGCCTAGGGCAATACCCCCAGATGCCCCGACAGATGGGCACATTCTCCATTCAGAGATTCGATTCCCCCCTATCTACTATGTCTGGACATATGGATCAGTTTGGTCTCTTGTAGACCAACAATGTTAGCTTTTGATTTAGCGATGACTTCCTTAACCATTTCTCGCTTGCCCCGCATACCCAGGACTTTAACGTTCCAGAATAGAGCCTCCATCAACTATGGACAGGTAAGGGACCATGACTCGATTTGGAAGTCGAGTTTGAAATAAGGTTAACCCTATCGTTCTCCCACCCCCTAATCTTATTTAGGAGAAACGCATTCCGATCAGTGTCGCCTATCGCGAGATCACAGGTTCTGGCTAGACTAAAAATCTTTGTATCAGACATGAAATTAAAAATAGATGCTAAGAAGGACCGTGTACCTCCATCGCTAGTCTTAGCGGATTTGGCCGCCGCTGCAATCTCAAGATAATCATCCAGGGACTCCTCAATAGTCCTCTTAGCCACTTTCTGTACTCTAAAACCTTTGTCGCAGCGAGCAGGGACAAAGGCAGTGAGTTGTGTGGGAGGGAAGGTGGAGGGGACAAAATCAGGAGACATATCCAGTGCATCGTCATCAAACTCCTCTGACTCTAAAGACTCCTCTTCAGAGTAGACAAAATCATCTTCGAGATTTAGCCTCGCCTCTTGATCATCCTCCTCAATGTGGCTCTCTAGCACGGTATTGGACACCCAAATAGGAACAATAGACATCCGAGGAACTCCAGAATTATTTGTGGGGCTTGAACACTTGGGCTGATCAATCTTGTTCAAAATACTAATGGGCTTTTCCACTAGTGAATTTGCAAACTCCGTAATCGGCCCCTCTGTAGGCCCATCGTTAACCTTCTTCACATATGGTGTGCACGTGAGGGAGGCACTTGTTGACGCATTGTTTCTTTGTGAAGCGAACGAAGAGAGACACGTGGGGAAGCCACGCGTCTCCTCGTTATTTGATGGCGCTCTGAGCGAAGAGATGGGCGTCAAAACCGAAGCGTTTCTTTGAATCGAGGAGATGACTTCTTCAACTCTCGTTTTTCCCCTTTCCTGTTCCTCTTCCCTAAACCTACCTCTTTCCTCGTTTGAAACCATCTCCATCGTTTCGATCGCTCCCCCATTCGTCTTCTTCCCCAAATAAGCAATATATTTCTGGTGCTCCCTTTCCAAAGTTCCAACAGTTTCCATTTCTTTCGCTTGGTCATGTTCCTCTTCTAAAAAGCTGCAATTTTCCTCAATTGAAACCATCACATTGGTTTCGATGGAGGCCTCGTTCGTCTTCTTCCCCAAATGGGCACCCTTTTGTAGCCGCTCTCTTCCCAAAGATTCCATCTTTTTCCCTTTTGGTGATCTGCTTTGTCTATTGGCTAAGTTTGGGCTTCCTTTTTTATAGAGGCTCCAAGGTTGGAAATTGGGTCTGCAAAACTTGCCTTTTTGGGGTCAGGATGCTGTACCACCAGTTGCTGACCCTCTTGACCGTTGGGTTTTTTGGTGAGGCGTTGGTTTTGACCGTCGCTGCGCGGCGGAGTTCTTTGGGGTTCAGGGTTCGTCGTCGCCTGGCCTTGGCACACCTCCATACCTCTAGCCGCTCTGATGATTTCACGGTGCACACGCTCAATCTTGTGGGCTCCGTCCAAGGTGAGGTCCCACTCTGGGGAGACCACATGCTTGTATGAGCGACCATCTCTGAGTGCTGCGGTAGGGGAAGAGAGAGCCAGGGGCTCCACCGTCTCCGGCTCCTCTTGCTTGTCTAGTGCAAATCTGATGAGGTATGCCTCCTCGAATGAAAAAAAACTTAGTAAATCTTGGCATTAGTGTGATATCTGGGCTTCGAATTAAGACCCTGGCTGATACAATCTCCGATCGTCGCACTGTCTTGTCGTTGATGACTTCGATGGTACCAAACTCTGATATAATCTCTTGCAGAGCTTCTTTTTTCCAGAAGTGGAGCGGTACATTGTGGATCCAAATCCAAAATCTTTCCCCTTGCGGCAATTCAGCTCCGAATCTTGGTGACCATGGGAAGAATTCCATCTTGAAGTGCCCAAAATCCACTATACCCATGGTCGTTACCTCAGTCATCTTCTCCGGAGAGGGGAAGGACACGAGGAATTGAAGGTGGTACATGTTTTTTGCAACCCAGTCTCTGTGAGCTCTCCTCAGCCATTTGGCGTTCAAGGCTTGGATGAGATGGTTCTCCGATGGGCACCTTGCTGTCACTCTTGCAATGGCACACCATTGGCGGGAGCCACGTCTCTTCACTTTTGATTGTCTCTAGGTTGTTTGCAAGGCAAATGACCATGGGGTTGTCTGGTGACCTGCCTCTTCTTTGTTGGATTCCTTGATGTTTGTACAAACGTAGGGCATGTGCCCCCATTTCATGCACTTTAAACACCGAATCTCTTTCGTACAATCATGCCGAAAATGTCCCAGGTCACTGTGATGTAAAACCAATCCTAAAATAGAGAATTTCCAAGAATTTTAATGGGTTAATTTTACCAACATGAAATTGCGGATCTAAGTTGGAAATTTTTAACAGTTAACAGGTTTGATGGGTTTTCAAGAATTGAATCAAATGTAACAGTCCCAATTAATAATTCAACCTTAATCAATAAGTAAATCCCTATGTGTTTTAGCAAGTAAAAAGTGCAATACCGATTCGTACTCTAATCTAGCATGTGGATCACTCAATCTCAATATTTTGTGGTCGACAGGCAAATTAGATAATATGCTAGATAATATGGTAGTAACCACAAATATTTAATAAGGGAACGAGTATACCGAATGCGAAGAAACCAGTGTCGACCTCCGGGTTGGACAGCAACAGCAACACAGTAAGCACAGTCAGCAACTCCACGAGCAAGTCCACGAGGGTCGGCGGCGTCGCTGATCGACGTCGACGACGGCAAGGGGCGGCGCTGGCGACGGCGGCGACGGCGTCGAGAGGTGGGGCGAACGGAGAGCACAGGAAGAGATAGGGCTGTCGAGGCTGTTGGGATCTGTGGGGTTAGGGTTCGGGTAGACGGGTTGCGGAAGGGTCAGGGTGAGTTTGGGGTGAGGGATTTGGTCACGAGAGGGGGTCGACGGGGGGTGAGTATGGTTGCAGGTGACGGTGTGAGCGGGAAACGGGGCGTGTCGAAGGCCGGGGTGGAGATGCAGGGATTAGGGTGTCGGAGTGTGGGTAGCAAGAGAGGGAGAGGTCGATGGAGAGGTGGGTTCAGTGGGTTGGGATTGGGTTGAGGCAGAGGATGACGATGGAGAAGAAAGGGGGCGGCGGGAGTAGTATAGGATTAGGGTCTGTATTATAGATTTGGGAAATTAGGGTTTTGTATTTGGAATTTTTTTAATTGGGGATAAATTTTAGAATTAATCACTAATTCTAAACTAGATTAGGATTTATCACAAAGCCTAATTTGGATCTCAATTGTATCACACAAAGGAGAAGGAGGAAGAGCAAAACTCAACACAGATTTTTTTTATCAATAATGGCATGCTTTTCTCATTCATCTCAAGGCCTTTAAATAGGCTCAAATACATCTTGAAACACATCTCCAAAATATTCTCAAAATCTAAAAAAATTACAAAAAGATTACATATGGCTATAATTGCCAGAAATTTAAAAAATGGTAATAAAAATAAAAATCCTAAATTGGAAAGATGTCCACATCACACTGTCATTGAAGCACGGCACCGGTTTGCGTTTCCCTTTCCTTTGTTTCTTTCTTAGTTCAAGTTGATTCTGGGGGAAAATTCTGTGTTTTTCTTTGGACTTCAATCCATGGCTCATCTTCTCTGAGCTCCCCACTCTCCACAGGTGTTCCCTCCATTGTAACTGCGTTCTGTAGACCCCCTTCTTGGACCCGCTCAACGTTGGGCTGCAATGGAGATTGAACCTCCTCTATTTGCAGTGGGGATGAATGTGGAAGGTTGAGAGTGAGTTGTTTGGGAATGTGGATGATGGGTGAGTTGTGGTGATCTTGGGCAACAGCTTGCATTAATAAAATAGTTAACAAGACGGGGTTTAGGGGAATGACTTGAGTAGTAAATAATATAGTGACTGTGTCGGCCAGTGTTTATCGATTGATTGTGGAGCGCTGACTACGGCACCCCAATCTTTCGTGTCGTGAACCTGTGAACTCGTGAACTCGGAATCAGTGAATCAGTGTATCAGTATATCATTATAATGAATTGTGCAACAATATTGTATCGTATCAGTGATTACCGTACCGACTCATGATCTATAGAATTCACCACTCAGTCTAAACGAAATTGATTGTATGCATCGAACCTGTAGAATGGGATGCAGTAGTACATGCATTAATTAGGATTCAAATGAATAATAGACCTAAGAATTTGCATCACCGACATTGCATATTGTTCACCATTGTTTCTATTGATATCGAATGTTGGCAAAGTGTTATTGTTATTGACCATTGATTACTGTTACCGAATATTGAATCATTGTTTATAGCAATTGTATCGATTACCGTGATCTTGATTTTGATTATCGTGCCATGTTATTGATTCCTATTGATCCATTGAATTCATTGTTATACCGTTATTCCATTGTTCCCTACTTTCTCTACTTGTTGTCCATGACTTGCTCTAAGGACAATTTTTTTCCTCTTTTTAGATGAAGTGTTCACAGGTGTTGATGGAGAATTGCATGATGGGATTGGAGAACAAACTTTCTGAAGATCTAATGCTTTCTAGTTGCTTATTATTTTATTGAACTTAATGTATTAAGACTTAATATCTTTTTGTGATTGGATTATTATTGTATTGGGCTTATGACCCGAATTTTTATTATTGTTTCTAGATGTTGGATTATTGTACTTGGATATTATATATTGCTTTATTCAAGTATTATTGTTCATGAGATTATTATTACTGCCTGCGCAATTGTTCTGTATTGATTATATTGTTGAGTTAATCGGATAAACAGCTTATGGATGACGTTAGTCATTCGCTGGGCCAATGTTACGTGCTCGTATTTCGTATTTTTGGGAAGCGGGCGTGACACGAAATGTGCTGCCCGAAGGTGAATTCAATGCCTATCATCTTGACTTCAACACACTCGATTACAAACCGGGCCATGACAAGTCTACCGTTAAATCTATGATTGTTAATGAGTTTCTTCATGTCCCTCGTCCCACTCCCACAAATTTTACTACTGTTGTCTGTGTCTTAAATTAAAATGTCAATGCCAATATTTGGCCTAAAAAGAATGATAATACCGAAATTCGGGTGGATCAATCCTTTATAATTTTTCTTATTTTAGGCGAATATAAATTTGACCTTGCTACATTCATCATTCGCACAATGAATTTTACCACCACTCGTAACTGTGGTCTTCCTTTTAGTTCTCTTATCTATAATCTTGCTGTTGATTCCCGCATTGATGTTGAAAACTTTCTTCTTAGTAAAAATCTCATGGCAATCCTTTCCAAACAAATGAGTATTGATGTTCCGTTCACACAACGTGCACGCTGCCGTCAAGCTCAACAATTTCGCCAAGATGACCAAGCCCAACAAGCACCTTCCTCCTCTTCTCCGTCGCAAAAAATGCAACTCCTCCATCCACTTCATCTACTTTTATGACCCATGCTCAATTCGCCTCTTATCAAAGGCAAGCATACAACTACTATGTCAACACCATCGAATTCATGCAAAACAAAGAGGACTGAGAACTTCTTCCCTCTCATTCCGAAGCAGAGGAGTCTGATGATGAAGATGATGATGGCGACGACGATGAGGAATAGTTTCAATGATGTTGCATTTTATGTTGTTTCTTGTGGTGCTTAAATGTAGTCTATCTTTCGAAATTGATTTTGTAACATCTTCAGTATGAAATTGAATGTAGTAGCTTGAAATGATGATCATGTTAAATGTTGTTCGGTTGCCTGAACGCCGAACGGTCGACTGTCACTTTGTAAGGGTGTACGGTCGACCGCTCCTCGCTCTGTGTTATTTTCAGTCCACATGTTCTGTTGGGATTTTCGACCGGTCGACCGCACAGTCGACCGGTCCGTATTATGTTTTTTTTTACAAGAGAAACTTCTCTACATTGTGTTTTTGTCCCCTCTTGGTGTGTTCCAAAAAAAGGGAGAAAATCTTAGAACTTAGAATTTAATTTATCTATTTTTTCCCTCTAAATTTGTGTTCTTGAATTCTGTAACTCACATAATGTTAGGGATGGCATCGGGGCCGGGCTGGCCCGGGACCGGCCCGACCCCCCCCAAACCGGGCTAGCCCCTGAACCGGCCCCCATAGACCAGGTTCAGGTCCGGTCCCATATTTAGCCAATGTAGCCCGGTCAAGCCCGGCCCGCTTGAGGCCCGGGACCAGTTGAACCGGCCCGCCCGGGCTCGGGCCGGGCCGACCGTTGGCTTTTTTTTTCCAGAAAATATTTTTTTTTTAAATTACGAAACTACCCCCCAACGGATTTATAACGGCTAGTTTTGGGGGGTACTTTAGGTAATCAAAAAAATTGCATTTTCTATAAATACAATACCATTCCTTTCATTTCTCTTCACCAATTCACTCAACTATCTTTCTCTCTACTATTCTTTCAACATTCTTTCAAGTGATCAAGATCAAATTTGAAGGAAGGAAATCAACAACAATCAAAGTGATCAACTCATTCAACAACAACAACTCAAGTCTCAACTTTCTCAACAACAACTCAAGTCTCATCTTTCTTACGGTATTTTAGTATAATTTTAATTTGTAGAATTAACATAGCATACTACTTCTTTATTCTCATATAATTTGTGTTTCTTGATCTTCTTTCTCTCATTTTTTTTAGATTTTAATTTTAATTTTGGTAAAGTGGTAAAAGAAACATACACTACTCACTCACTACTTCATTATTATTTTTTCATAGTTAAATGGCCTCTAATCGATCACGCGGTGGTGGTAGGCATAGTAGTCAAGAATCTACTAGTCATCACAATCCTTCTATTCCTAACCAATATATAGATAGTGAAGAAACATTTATTAATTATGATAGTTTTCCCGATTTGAATGAAACACACTCAAATCCTATAGAAATAGAAGATCATGTAGAACCACAACCATCGGAACAAGGTCATTCTCTAAACTCAAGGAAAAATAGAGGGACTACTTCGGAAGTACACAATTTTTTCAATTTTGTCCCTTCACAAAATGATAAGAGTGTAGGACTTAAAATATGTAAAAAATGTCAAACCCCATATAAGTTTAAAGTAGGATCGGGTACGGGTACACTTCAACGTCACTTAAATAAATGTCAATCACAATTTTCGAAAGATAATCTCACACAACAAAAAAATACATCCTAAAACCGGTCAAGTAGATAGTCATACATATGATCACGATCACGTTCGTAAGGAAATAGCTAAATTAGTAATTAGGGGTGAATTGTCATATTCGTTTGGTGAACAAAAATATGTAGAGGATTTTGTACAAACCACCTTCAACCCCCATTTTAAAAAAATTGCTAGGAATGTTGTTAAGAGTGATTGTAAATTAGTTTACAATGAGAGTAAGGATTTTTTGATAGTAACACTAAAATCACTAAACACTAGAGTTTCATTGACATCGGATGGGTGGGTAGGAGTAAACGGAGTTCCAATGATGTGTGTAACATGTCATTGGATAGATTCGGATTAGTTACTTCAAAAGAGAATAATTTCTTTTGGATATGTTAGGTACCCACATAAGGGTGAAATCATAGCCACACACATTATGGAAGCATGTAATAATTTTTTTATTTATGATAAAGTGTTTGCTATTGGTTTTGATAACAGTGTTCTAAATGGCGTCCGCCTCGGACGCCTAGGTGGCGCCTAGGCGCTCAAAAAGAGGAGAACGAACCGCATATGCAATAGGCGGTACTCTAGGCGTTGAGATGGCAGTTAGGCGTACAAGGCGTCGATATGGCAGCGCCTAGGCGGCCGAGGCGGACCAGGCGGCGCCTAGGCGGCCGAGGCGGCTGAGGCGGATCAGGCGGCTGAGGCGGATCAGGCGGCTGACAGATTTTTTTGTAATTTTTTTTTCAAATTCTTTAAAATAGTCTCTTCATCTTCAACAGAAAAAAGCATCTTCATCTTCAACAGAAAAAGGCCTCTTCATCTTTACATTAAGGTGTTACTAGTTCACGTTATATTTGAAATTTTATATGACTGATTATTGTTTATGTCATTATGAATCTAAAGTTTACACCATAATCGTTATTAAACTTCTAAAATCATTCAGGCCTAGCATCACTTGTGAATTGTGATGCATTTAATCCCATGGCCTGGCCATTTTCTTCAGGAAGATTAGTTATCCTTGATCGCAATAACTCCAATAAATTGTTTGTTTCATCCCTGCAACCTCCATTGTCAAGATTAAGAATCATTCAATCATATTAGGATAAAGATTAAAGAATTCACAAAATGATTTAAATTACAAGCACCAAAGTTCCAACTTCACAAAAAAATTTAGACTACAAGCAAAAATAGAGAAATGTAACTTTTAAAAGGTTAATATATTAATATTTAAAAAATAAAAACAAAACGCCTAGGCGCCGCTTAGGCGCCGCCTAGGCGTCCTAGGCGGTAGGCGGTCCTTGGCCAAACCGCCACCGCCTGACGCCGTTTACAACCTTGTTTGATAATGCATCCAATAATACTAAGGCAATTGAGAGTTTGAAAATTACTTTAGATCCTGTAGAACCTGAAATTTTTCATGTTAGGTGTGCTTGTCACATTTTAAATCTTTGTGTGCAAGATGCACTAAAATATGGAAATGATAAACTAGAAGCTATGAGAGATTGTGTTCATTATATTACACTGAGTGGTCCAATTTATCAAGCTTTTCATGATTGGTGTAAACTTAGGGGTATTGTATGTAGACGCTTTCCTAAAGATGTGCGACATCGTTGGAATTCTACCTTTGAATTATTAGGTATTGTTCTTCATTATCGTTTTAATCTTTAGATATTTTTGTGTCGCGATGGGTATGCAAAATTGTATGTTAGATGATGATTTTTGGTTTTTTGCCGATAGTTTATATAAATTTTTACAACCTTTTAACGATGCAACTTTGCAATTTTCGAAAACATATACATCTACATCTAGTGGTATTTTACTTGAAATTGTGACTATGATGACAACAATTAAAGATTTGCAAAATGACCCTTTTATTGGAGATATGGTTAATGCGGCATATGTTAAGTTTTTGAAATATTTTCATCCAATTCCTATGTTATATTGTGTAGCTAGTGTAATGAATCCTATGATTAAATTAGAAGGTACAAAAAATTTAATTGAAATTTTCTACACTTATGCCCCACACGATGCAATACTAGATTTTGATCATGTTGCTTTTACTCGTAAATTTGAGAATGTTTTGACTAGGTTATATGATTCTTATGATAGGATTTATTCAACTAACACTATTCAAACACAAACACAAAATGTTGAATCTTCTTCTTCTTCTTCCTCCATATTAGCAAAAGGAAAGAGTCAAGCTAGTATTGGTGTTTAAAATCTTATTAAATCGAAAAAGGCAAGAACCAATTCACCTAATGAGTTGAATTGGTATAATGCACAAAGTGCAGTTGAAGATGTAGAAGATGTGTTACAATTTTGGAAGAGTAATGAAGCAATTTTTAATATTCTTTCTCGTATGGCTAAAGATCTGCTAACAACACCGGTGTCCACTGTTGCATCGGAAAGTGCTTTTTCTCTTGGTGGCAGGATAATGAGCCCGAGCAGGAACCGATTGACAGCCAAAAATTTGGAGATGCTAGTATGCGCCGAAGATTGGATGAAAGCGGAAGAGATGACCCAAGACTTACTTGAAGCACAAGCTGGAGGTGGATCAACAAGTAGCGATGAATGAACGATTACATTTAGTTAATTTACATTAAAATGTTGTTCAATTAATTGTAATTAATTGGGAAATTTAGAGTGATGAGATTCTATATTTAGGTTAAGTTGAAGTGCACGACAATAGTCCAATACCTTCTCTTCAATCTAAGTAGAGGCCATCTCGATCTTTAAATTCAAGTAATCCCCTGATTTGTAATTTGATGATTTGATCCAAATAGACAAATTTGTATGAATTTTATTCATGTACTTAATTTTATTCAAGAAGTTCAAATTTATTTAATCATGTACTTTATTTATTCATGTACTTCAATTATTTATGAAATTTTATTCTTTGCAATTGCTATGAAATTACAAATCCATATAATTGTTCTTTAACAACACTTTAAAAAAAACCCTATACACGGGCCCGGCCCGGCCCGGCCCCCACACTAGGGGCTAGGGGCCAGGTCCGGGCCAGGGTTCCTTACCTTCAGCTCGGCCCGCGTTGGGAGGAGCCCGGCCCGGGTTAGCCCGGGACCGGTCAAAACCCGGTCAAACCCGGCCCGGCCCGGCCCGAATGGCCCGAATGCCATCCCTACATAATGTGTGCATATTTTCAAGTAGATGAGACATATCAATTTTATACATATCATAAACACACTCATTTAAATTTGTACATGCATGTATTGGATTAAAGGGCAGAAGTTGAATTTGATTTATTTTAAACTTAAAATTCTACGGTATGTTTTGTTCACACCAAAAGGGAGAGATTGTTGACCCTAAGTTTGGTGTGCAGAAAACATATCATGTTCAACTAATATTTTCAATTCTGATTTGCAAAAAATACAGGACAAGGAAAATCAAAATAAAAATCCAAAATGATTTGAATCCAAACAAAAGATGCATGAATCGAAAAGATTGTGAAAATCAAGAAAGATTGCAACACAAGAAACATGTGCTTCAAATCCTCAACAAAAATCAATTATTCATTTATGTTGTTGTGAGAAAATGTTATGTAAAGGTCGTTGATTGATTGATTATTTTTTGGAATGAATATAAAGTAAATTCACTAAATATAAGTCGAAACTGCACGAAAGCGGTCGACCGTACAAACTGTTGGTCGACCGTCACAGCAGCCGACTGCTCATCACAATAGAAAAGATGAGTCAGTCGACTGATCATCGCTCGACTTTCAAGTTGAAAGATGAACAGTCGACTCACATATGCGGTTGACCGTAAACATGCAGACTTGACTATTTTGGAAATATCTTCTCATTTTTCGAAAGATTCATTTCCTCTCTCTAAATATAGGCGAATTTACTGAGTATTCTTCATCCCTTGCTATTATAATTCTTCTAAACAAATCATTCAATCAACAATCCGAGTGTGAGAGCTTTTATTGTTTTCTTTAGTCAATATCATTTTAGATCTTGAGAGTTTTTCTTTTCTTCAACTTCAGTGAATTTTTGCGGGACTTGTTTGTAGAAACCCTGCGGGTGTAATAGGTCACTCGACCTGAATTTCGAGAATCATTGTACAATGGTTTAAAGTATAGTGGAATGCTTGTGGCGGAGAATTGCTACAAGTAGGTGGTGTGGACATAGACTTGGGGGTCGAACCACATTATATCGATGTATCTTGCCTACTTACTTCGTTTGCTTTCTCTAACTCTTTTTCTTTACTTTACGTATTTAATTCAAGTTTTTAATTTCCGCACAATCACCCTATTTACCCCCCCCCCCCAAGGGTGATTTACACTAAGTGTAACCCCTATTGCTCATATTTGTATGTTTAATTATATTTAATAAAATTCTTGACTCTTTATTTTATTTTTGATTGTATTTAATTTCATTCCCTATGTATGGTGTGTTATTATTCTCTCTTGTGATTCATTTTGCATTGATTCAGCCTTTTATTCTCATTTATTTGGCCTGCAATTTGTCTTTGATCTTTTCTATTGTTTAAACCTATTTCATGGCCTATTTCTCTTATTGGATTCTAGTCTTCCTATTGGATACTACCCAGTTCATCCAAACCCATATTGTCCCTATTTAAACACCCTAATTGTACCCTAACCTTAATCACCAAAACCCTAATACCATATTCTCTCTCTCCCTCTAACCGTCGTCTACCCCCCATCCCGACCCTCTCTCTCTCCTTTCGCTATTGTCGTCTCTGACTTCCGACGCCGGCAACACCCCCGACCACCCATCTCCCAATCACCCCTCCTTCCCTCTCCTCTCCGCTGTGCTCACCCCCGTGCACACCCGAGCACTGTTGTCCCCTCTGTCGTCGTCTTCGCTGTGTCGACACCCACTGCAGTCGAGATCCCCAGCCGCCATGCTGCCAGTCATCTTCCCTGCCACCATCGTCTTCTGTTGGTGTTGCCGCCAGTCTTGCTGTTGTTGCTGTTGTCTCTTTGTGTGTGCACGTACGTCGTGTGCACGTGCTTCGGTTGGGGTGATTTCTCATTCTCGTCTTTCGTTCGTTGTGTTCGTTGTTCGGGATCCGTTCCCGTTATTATGTTCTTCGTTTCCGTCGTCTTCGTATCAGGCAAGTAGCTTGTATGTGTTTTTTTTGTCATACAAGTTAATACCGTAAGTAATCTAGTATGAAAATATTTGAACTCTCATGACGATCCATATTTGTTAGTTACCATTGACATCATCTCTTGATCATGAGTAGTTACAATAATTGGCATCTGTTGCATGAAAACAATTAGATTAGTGGACATATTGACTGTATGTTTTTTATGACACACCGTATGTTGTAGATGACTGTTGCATAGATGGTTGTTGGATGTATTATCTAATTATAGAGCATTTATTCACATGATATGCTGATTTGAGTAACCCACATATACCATGCTTCATATGACATCTAGATTGGACTGTTTGTAGTTAAGTTGTTTGATAAAATGCATTAAAAAACTTTTGTTTGCTGCTATCCTATTTTTGTACAGTACTTTCGACCCGATTAACATCAGTAAAATAAATAAGTTTGTGAACATGATTTGTAGCCTTTGTTTTCTAGTTTTCAGAACTTTCGACGGATCTGAATTCCGATTTTTAACGCATGAATTATTGCTGTTTTACTACAGTCATATCGTATATTCCAGATTCTGAACTATATGTATTCTGTATAGAATTTTATTTTAAAACTGATATTAAAAGTAAAATTTGAACTCTATATTTTGCTGAGTATGTTTAGATATGACTGGGAGCAATCCCTAATTTTTGGTAGAATTTATTAATGACTTTTGTATCTCAATTCATACTTATGAATTAGTCGATATATTTCAAACTGCATGCTGTTCAGTATAGAAGTATATTTCCAACTTGATTCTATTCATTTTTTATGAAAACTTAGTGAATATGAACTGTAGCCTTATTTGTCTATTTTATCACCCTTTTGACGGATCTTGATTTCGAATTATATTTTATGAATTATCTCTGTTTTGGTACTGCTGTGTCTGAACTTACGGAATTGAGATTTTGTTGCATTACTCTGTGATCCCAATTTTATTTACTATACCATACGTAATATAATTTCATGATATTTTATATTTTGAGACTAGATATGTTAGGGAATCTTCGAGATTTTTCTCAGATTTAATTATGATGTTTTAAAACCCTCTTCATGCTTAAAAACAAGATTTTGCATTTTTTGGCTGAACATAACTTCGGAATTAAACGTTGTTTTCAACCCTGTTTTTGTGAATGATGTATGACTTATATATATGTTCTGGAATCGGCAAAAAGTCTAGTTTCTAAATTTTCTGATGGATCTGCATTTGCTATTCTGTAGCAATGGAAATCTCAGATTTGGTACAGTAGTGTCTTGCTGTCCAGAACTGAAAATTTCATTGTTTTGACTATTATGAATTGTTTTTATCAACCGTTGTAATCACTATTTCATCTTAGACTTATTTTCTGTTGTTGCCATGTCTTTAGCCTGTTGTATTCGTTCACACATGTTTATTAATAATAAAAGAAATCAAACCGGGATTTTAAGGGAAAAGATCGAGTTGTGGACAATATAGAAATACATATTCGGAAGGGACTCGTTTCCCCACTATTTACTGTGGTACCTACTGTTTATCTCTGGATGCATGAGGACATAATCCATGACACCGTTATTGTTTGTTATTACTGTTACTGTTACTGTTTGTCTGAATATATTGCCCTATAGAAGTTCCACTACAAAATCCTAAAACGAAACTGTTTGATGTAGCAACCATGTGGTAAAATCTGGGACACATGAAGTGCTACCTAGTTAGTAATGAACATTAGACATAAGAATAACTGGTTACACTGTCACATCCTGTTACGGTTACTGTGGACTTTACTGTTACTGTTAATTACTACTACCGTTGACACACTGTTACTGTTGATCCTTACTGTTACTGTTATGCTTCTCCTGTTGTCACTACACTGCTTACTGTCATCTGTAGACTGTTATATTTGCTACCCTCTCCATGTTAGTATTACCTGTTTTGTTTAGTTTAGTTTTCCCCTTCATTTTCCTACTTGTATTGCTTGCGGCCCGGACTTGCATCTAACGGGCATTATGTTTTCCTATTTTCCTATTTTCCTAGTAATTGCCATATGAGCAGGTTTTGCTGATCAATTGCCTACTGGAGTTGGTGAGCAAAAGTTTCGAGCTGCGCAATTGGAATAATTTGCTTAAATATTTTGATGAACTATTTTATTTCATGAACTATATTGATACTTGTATTGGGCTGATTGTTCCAGGATTATTGTTTTATTTCAGATCTTGTATTTGTTGGGATATTTATTGTTGTTGCAATAAATGCTATTGAGTTATGATTGTTTATGCATGCTTGGTTAGAGTATACTGTTATATTTACTGTTATGATGAGTCAAGCAGATTCGTACAACTTATGGATGGTAAAAACTATCTGCTAGGCTTAGTCGCATACCGTATTCCGTATTCTTTTGAGAAGCGGGGCGTGACACTAAGTAATACTCAAAACTATTAATGAAATAGAGATATGGTATACCGCTATATTTTTCATGTCCAGGATATCAGGCTTCATCAACTGCAACGAAACATCGTCTTCTGAACTCAGCTTCCAAATTATCGTCCTGGAAACCAACAATCATTAAATTTCTTTTACTAAATGTGATTGTATTTGGGAAAAAAATATTTAAGTACAAACCAACGGTAAAGAAAGAAAATGTTAGCTTAGAATTTTAATGCTGTATTTGTTAATGAACAAGCATAAGCAATTTTCACTACAAGTAACTTCTAAATGACTGAACATACGCAAATCATGGATTGAGGTGTTGAAAACCTGAAATCCCTCCATCTCTCGAGAGATTTTGATCTATAACTTGAAGAAACTTATAATAGGAGCACACATTCCAGCTATATTACTTCACAAAAAGATAGTATCAATGCAAAAGTAGATTAAAACACTATATTTGGAGTAACAAAAGATGGGGAGTCTAAAAGAGATTACTGAGAAAGTATACAATCTTTTTCACTAATGGAATTGCAGGATGAACTCCATATATGGAGGTTGACATGGGATGCTGATTTTCTTCCTGCAGTTTGAAATTTATGGGATATATAAATTTTAGGATGTACTGTTCATCTTGACAACTAGTTGGAGAGTTTTAGGACCGTTCATCTTGACAATTACTTGGGAGCAGAGTTCAGCCTTAGCTTTAGATAAAGAGGTTGTGCATGGCACTAATGTACTCTAGTCAAGCCTAGTGGAAAATGTTGTCATAAAAAGAAACACTCACATTATGTATTATACATACCTACTTACTATTGCAACATTTCATCATTTTCACCAAATGAAGGCAGGTTCTAATATGATCCGTTATCACATTTTCCTTCTGATTGTAGTAAAGTTCACTTGCAGTTGCGAGGGCCAAATGCAATCAATCAAATGAATGCAACAGTCTCTTTTTTGCAAATGCAGCCAACCAAATAGCCCCTTAGCGATCAAAAAGACATTATACTGCTAAATATGCGAGTATGGAGGAATAACACAAAGACAGCATTTTTCAGAAAGCAAATAATAAATATTGTGCGTTATTTCAGCATGACCATTCAGCAATAACATAATCATATTTATTACTATATACCTCCAATACTATATACCTCCAAATGCTGAGTATGTTCAGTTGTGTGTGAAACTCTGAAAATTCTCCCTACACCATCTGCTCACGCTCACAGTTGTTCATAATTGCGACACTGCGTGCCTAATTGTGCATGTGCTCTCTAAGTTTTTTCGTTGAAAATGATAAACCATCTTAGGCTATTGAAAATTTTCCATTCAAGGCAAGTTTTCTTCTTGCTGAGACTAAAGATTCAATCCAAGCCATGCGATCTTTCCTTTGATCGACTTATCAAATGAAAGTGTCTTTGTCAGGGAAAATACATGGGTAGAGTTATAAAATGAAGTGTCTTTTCCGAGACTAAAGTTTCCCAGCCACAAAAAATATTGAAAGAGGTCATGATTTATAATTTCCTCAAAGGTGAAAGAAATATTGTGTTCCAATCACCCCCTTTCACCGAATCATGTACAAATGCACGTGCATGTGTGAACTATTGTACACACACATACTCATATATATATATATATATATATATATATATATATAGAGAGAGAGAGAGAGAGAGAGAGATAAATAATTCAACGTGTTAGGATTGTCTATGAAGTACGGATACTCTCCCAGGGATGCGTATCTTGTATCCGGTGGGATACTCACCGGATACGTATCCTAGCAATTATTTTTTTTAAAAAGAAAAAAAAAGATCGGATACTCTGGGGATACTCTCGGATAGGATATACATATATTCTACTATTCTCTTTATCGTCTCCATTCAAATCCTAATTTCATTTGATTAAAAGATATTATTTTGTTTCATTTGATTAAAAGACGTCGACAAAATGATAGATATATGATGTAGTTCTTGACTTCTTGCTATTATTTTTGTTGATTGACTTCTTATATTATTGTATAAATTGCTGCATCTTTATTCACTCTAGTGTTTGAGTGTTAGATTTCTTTAAAATGATAGATATAGGACAGTAGGATGTATTGAAGGGTCTTAGTTGGTTCATGGTTATGACTTAGAAAGTTATGATAAACGTAGTTACGATACTGATTATATTGAATATGTTTTAAGACTAGCCTACCTTTATTTAAAAATTTCGGTCATGTAATATTGGTATTGGTGTTGTTGAAAACTTGGAATGATCCATTAATATGTTTTGTATGACATTGGCTTGTATTAATTTTAATTACCATGTTCTTGTTTTTTATTTTTTCATGTTCATATTGAATTGAATATTTTAGTTTACTTATATATCTATAATATTATTTTTTTAAATTATTTTAATTTAGCGTATCCTAATGTACCCGTATCCTAGTTTTTGAGAAATCGTTGTATCCGTGTACCGGATACATGTACCCGTATCCGTGCTTCATAGTGGATTGTGGCATCAAATACATATAGGCACGGGAGTTCTTGAAGTTGGAGAAGAAGAGGAGGAGACGAAGACAACAAGAGAAGGCAACAACAACTAGAAGAAGTGCAGCTGGATGGTTGCGATCGACCGACTAGGAGTGTGGTCCACCGATTCGGGCTGCTGAGCATTCTTCGCGTGTACAGGGTTCAACAGAGAGTGGTACAGTCGCCCGGTCAGACTTCGGGTCTTGGCGAGACCAAGTGCACTCGACCACAACTTAGTGCGGTCGACCGACAGTGGTTGTATGTTATTTAGGCTCTCGGATTTAAGGTCTGATAAGTTGTATTTGTGTTTATCTTTTAGAGTTTACTTGGGGCTATATATATAACAGTAGATGTGAACTCTAAGAGTTAATCCATCTGAGAAATCTAATGAGATTGGAGATTAAAGGGTGAGTCATTATCATTGTTCAACTTCAAGAGGTGAGTGTACCGAGTATTTCAAAAGGTGAGTGAAAGAGATTGAGAGTTTGTAATCTTTGTATTTCTTGGAGAATAAAAATTGCTGGTTATCTCTGCATATTGTTGTGTTCTTGTGAGATCTTGCAATCATTGTGGAGACTTGTTCTTGGTTCATTTAGTTCTAGGGAAGTTTCTGTTGCTTGTGGTGTGTGTTTCACTATTAGCACTACGAGTTGTGGCAGATTCTACAACACAACATAGAACAGGATGAAGTAGCACGAAGAGTGGCTCTCTGCCTCCGAGCATAGGATGCAGATAACCTTCAGTCACCTATGCAAAAAAAACCAAAAAATTGGGGAACATATGGGTGAGCCTCTACACCTACTAAAAATTAGTCACACAAGAAGACATTGGGACAAAGTTGTAAATTTTATCCTTTTGACGATCATTTATCTTTTCCACAAATTGAAAACAAAAGGAATTTCAGAGCTATTAAGTTCCTTGATCAAATACCTCCACAATACATTCAAAAAACGCTGTCAACACCCACAGTAGATATCTGAGAAATTAAGTAATCCTGCAGCAGGGGATGTTTGGGAGATTTCAAACTTATTACCTAAGAGGCAAGGACATGTATGTGCCAACATGGACAAGACACAGCACGAGCACGACACACCTAACACGAGGAATATTTTGAAAACTACCCTAAAATATCAAGTGTCGTGATTTGTGTCTCCAACACGAGTGTCTAAGACATATCTGACACAACAGGGGTACCAAATAGAAGCGTTGATTCTTCATAGCTAATTGCTCATCCAAGCTTTAGCTATTTTCCAATTAAATGACCCAGCAAGGTATCAACAATCATGGAACAAGAGTAAACACTCCCACGGAGTAGGATGAAGATAAAGGTGAGCGCAGTGATAATGAGAAAAAAACTTAGTGATGGCCCTAAAGACCTTTACAGGAAGCAAATGGCAAAGGAACAATATCTTATAAGCTTAAGTGAATCAAGTGCAAAAGTAAATTTGCAACTTGGCAATCAACATTGATATCGTGCTTATGTCAATACAGAAGATGCACTGTAATCTATCTTCTTTTTTAGGTGAGCATGTACCTGTGAGCTAGAATGAGATGGATCCAAGAAGTTGAACCTCAAGGACTAAGCACATCCAGCCATGCACGGTAGCAAACAGCAAACCTACCGTAAAGGAAATTTGGTTGTTCACATACTCTATTAAATGTTTGACAAACATAATACAAAATGGAGTTCCTCTCTTAGCATACCACATTATTTTCAGGTGACCATGGTTGTTTGACAAGCATTCTCAACATTAAGGATTCACTTGCACCGACACCTACAAGTAGCTCTAACTTGCGAATGAATATCAACCCTAAGCCAAAGAATCAGTTGCCCCCTTCCAAAAGAAGATGAAGGCAGATGACTACCATACCTAACACAATGGGGATAAGTTCTCTAGAGATAAGAAAATTATCATCTTACATAGAATTGGAAACTCAATTCGAAAGAAACCCCTAAATTTAAGATTTCCATATTTAATTAAACGTTAGGATCAACCATAATTGCAGTTGATTAAGATACCTTTTGAAATCTGTTAGGAACTCGCGTAGGATTTGAATAGAATTTAAACAAGAAACCCCATTTACTATTAATTACTCTAAAGCTAATCTAGGCACCACCACGGCACCACCCACAACATTATCAAATAATGGGCACCAAGATTTTAACAGAAAAAACATAATGGACATTACGAAATCAACGCACCACCTTTATTAGTCATTGTTGCCATCAATTTGTATTCTTTTTAAGGAGTAATTAACAATGATGGACCCACTTAATCTAATTCCTTCAACAACATTGGAACAATGCTTGCAAGAAAAAAAAATTAAAAAATCAAATCAAATTTTTTAAAAAAAGGAAACTTGTTTGCAAAATTGTACCTCTATCTCTCCAATTCAATTATCGACAAGCGCAATCACATCAAAAGAACCCAGCTTTCCCTGTAGGACTCAAGGGTAAGATACTCCGCAAGAATCCCAAGAAGCTAAAACTGATCCACCAACAACCCAGAGCTCAGAAGAGTAACAACCCACAAAATCCCAACCAACAAAAACAGACAAGAGCAGCCTTTTGTAGGGAAAAAGGGGTTGATTGATAGCTTTGAAGCTGCTATGACCCAGTCCAATTTCAAACGGACCCAAAAAATTTCGACAATGGTAAATGTAAAAAAGTAATAATAATAATAAAATTAAAATTAAAATGGCACAACCGAAAAAAAGTAAATCCATTTTTAGGAGAAGCAAATAAACCCCTCATAAATTTAAGAGATTCCTCAAAAAACTCTCTATTCTACAATTTTTGAATGCTGGCCATTGGGAAAATTGTAGAAAGCCCGCTTTGGTTTTGTTATATTTTGGGTTACTTGGTTTAGTTATTGATGGGCTCATGTTGTTAATAGGCTTGTAGGATGGGCCTAGCATGTACATGAAATGTGCCCCGCATGAGAATAAAATGTTAGGCCCAAATTGAAAATATCGCTGAGTGGAGAGTATTATAAGTGGAATTGACAATGGTCTCAAGTGTCTTCCAAACTTGCTATGAGTGAGACTTTAGTCTTGTAACGAGATCGTCGCAACACAGTCTCCTCCATAAAGAGGAGGTTTGCGTTAATGACACTTCTATAAGAATAACTCAGTGTTCCTAGTATCGGTGAGTGTATTCGAGGGCATCATAAATTGGTATCCAGTACTCTGGCTGGGATCAAGATAGTGGCATCCATTTGAACACATTGGCTATGAGAATAACTCAGAGTGTGTTTGTTTTGACCTTTTTTTTTTTCCTTTTCTAAAAAACGAAATGTTGTTTGGTTAAGTACTTTTGTGAAAAAAAATTCACAAAACCCAACCCCCCACTTTTCCTTCTCTCTTCTCTCTCTTCACGAGTAGCTGTTGCTTCTTTACTCCATCCCATCTTTACTTCACCTGCCTCCTCCCTTCTTGATTTTTTTGCTCCAAACCAGATCTGAGTGAATCTCCACCCAAAATCAACGATTTTGGAATTAATTTGCCCCAAATCTACTCCACCTTGTTGGTTCTCTGTCGCTCGCGGAGTGCATACTACTCTTGATCATCGGATTTGGTGGGGTGAGTGATCGATTTAGGGTTGATGGTTTGTGAGACCCGTGCTGCATACATGAGAAGGTGTATTCGACAACGGGCAACAAACGCCGATTAAAGGTTGAATCTGTTGCTGACAATTTCTTTGCTCTTCAACTGCAATCGAAGGTATGATCCGATTGGTACCCATTTTCTCCCTTGTTAAAGCGCTATGATTTCCTTTTATAAGATGATATTCCCGATTTTTGGTCGAAATTTTAATTAAAATTTGTCTGATGGTTTTGTTCAACGAATGATTAGAGGGGTTGTACACAATGAATGGGGTGGATTTGGAGATGATGACTTCCGATCCTATGGCTAGATTCGTAGGCCAAAACTGGTTTTTTGGGTTTTTTTATTTGTTAACAATTTTTTTGAGGGACTGATTTTAGGGATTATAGACTGCGAATGGGATGGATTTGGATATCAATACTTGTGATCTTATGGTCAACTAAACTCCTAATGATTTGATTAAAATGAGGGTTCATTTTGTTCCTGTGAAAAACCCTTTTTTGAAATCCTACATTGGAGATAGAAGAAGTTCTCATTTTTGAAAACATTTTAGTTCCGCAAATGAGTTCGGATCATTCTTTAAGTCCTGCAATTTGTCATTGTTGATTACTATTTACCGTTTCTTTTTCCAATATAGATGACTAGTACGGTGAAGGGGAAGGAGATGGAGGTGGATGATGATGTTGGGTTATGGAATCCAACTGTTGTGCGGATATTTGTGCATCTTATGGCGGAGGAAGTAGACCAAAATAGTCTCAAAAGTTCGACATTTGAAGCCAAAGTTTGGCAACGATTTACACAACATATGAAAATTATGTGTAATCATTCATTCACGGTTAAACAATTGAAGGATAAACATTCGAGACTGAGAATTCTATGGAGGGTGTTTGGCCATATGAAGAAGCAGAGTGGTTTCGGTTGGGATGAAGAGAACGAAACAGTCACTGCCGAGAAGAATGTTTGGGACAACTATGTTAAGGTTCATATATAACCTCATTTTTTGTAATTGTATGTGAATCTGTTCTTATTATACTTAATCATGACTTTACTACTTGTAAATTAACAACATAATTTTTGATTAGGCACACCCTAAGGCAAAACAATTTGAGAAAAAGGGGTTGGCAAACTACGATGCTTTGACCAAAATTTTTCAAGAGTCTACTGCCCAGGGCTATGTTTCTAGGGCTTCAACACAAAGGGTGTACGATTTCGATGAGGAACGGAGGGTCAATTATGAGTTTGCCAACCCTAATCTACCTTACATAAATGTACCTGATGAGGATGATGATGCACCATTTGGTTTGGGGTCGGGGTCTCGCAAGAGAAAATATGGTTCATCAAGTGGTTGGGCAACAAAAGGCTCGGATATCAAAGAATGCTATGATTCCTTTTTGGAAACCCAGGAGGTAAAAAGAAACAAGTACAAGAAGAAAATGGGGGACCAAAGCAATGTCTCGGTTGAACATGATTATTCCGAGCTGGATCAATGCATTGATATAATTAATGCGATGTCTGGGCTTGATTACAAACAAACAGGGAAGGCACTTGATGCATTAGTTGAAACCCCTGAATGGCATCATTCCTTCCTTCGTATGACCCCGAAAGTTAGGGAGAGATGGGTGAAGTGTCGTGGTGAGCAATAGCGATCCCATTTGGTTGAGTAGGTCCATCATATCCAAATTGTTCAATCCTTTTATAATTTTTTTAATATTTGTGTGTGAGCTATTGTATTCTGACTATTTAATGGTAGAACGTGGTGGTTTTTATTTTAATTGATTTTTTTATTGTAAATGGATTTGCTATTAGTAGCTGTTGTTGCTTTTTTTATAATCTGAGCTTAGCAATGTTACATAACGTAATATGTTAGTTCAAAATTCGGTAAATAACCTCCACTATAGTTGTAGTATTAAAGCTTTAACTTACTTTGTGCAACTGAATTCTAATTTTTGTCATAGTGAAGTACTATTGCAAGTGCTACCGTAGTGATGGACACGTCTTCATCTGATAGTGACGATTTCAATGACTTGATGGAACTCCAGTTCCTACAGGACATCTCTGAAAAAAATCCACAATGCACTCCAAAACTAACAGGACGTGAATATTTGCAAGAAATCTTAGATGGTCCCCCGGATAAGTTTCATCGCATATTCCGTATGAATCAAGATTGTTTTTTGGCTTTGTGTGGTTTTCTGAAAAATGGCAACTATCTCGAGGAAACGGAGGAGGAAGCCCGACGTAGACGCGTGTATTTTGAAGAAAGTGTTGCCATTTTTTTGTATATTGTCGGTCACAGTCATAGAATGCGAGCATGTGCTGATAGATTTCAACACTCGCTTGAAACAATCGAGCGACATTTTACAGATGTTTTGAAAGATTTGGCAAGAGCAGCAACAGTACTAATTACTCCCCCGAACACTACACGTATACATGAAAGGATCACTAATTCCACATACTTTTATCCATGGTTTAAGGTATTTTGTTACCTCCATCCTGACTAACATATGATTTTAATATTTCAAAGTTTTCTAAAGTTGTAGTATTCAAATTCATTAATGTAGGGAGCTATCGGTGCTGCCGATGGCATATTAATCGATGCTTCGGTACCCGCTAGTCGATGCAATGCTTGTCGTGGGCAAAAGGGTAATATAACTCAAAATGTGTTGGCGGCTTGTGATTTTGATATGATGTTCACATTTGTTTATGCGGGATGGGAAGGCAGTGCTAACGACTCCCGTGTAATACATAGTGCATTATCACAAGGACTGTTGCAAATCCCTCCCAATGATAAATATTATTTAGTAGATTGTGGTTACACTAATATGCCTGATTTTTTAGCTCCCTACCGTGGTAAGCCTTATCACTTACAAGACTTTCAAGGGGCCAACCATGCACCAACCCAACCTAGGCAACTTTTTAATAAAATGCATGCGAGGCTACAAAATGTGATTGAAAGAACATTTGGTGTATTCAAGAAAAGGTTTTCCATCTTCAGTCACATGACAAACTACTAATTTACAAAACAGGTTATAATGGTCACAACATGTTTTGCACTCCATAATTTTATACGTAGATATTCAGTAGACGATACTTTTTTTGAGGAATTTGTTGATGAACAATTAATTCATCACCAACAAATTGAAGATATCGTATCCACATCTCAAGGGTTGGATTTGGCATCTTCCCAATTGAATCGTATGAATACGAAAAGAGATGAAATTGCTACGGCAATGTGGAATGCGAGACACTAATGTAATTTTGATGAAACTATTTCGTTGTATCATTACTGTATTGAATATAATGTTTTATGCATTGTATGAGATGTTATCTTGATAATTTACAGATGAACAGGCACTGCACATGGATTCAATTTTGTAACCAACAATGGTCAGAAGAATGAATGGATTTGTCAGTAACAGGAACTGATTTTATTATCATTTTTTTTTAACTCATGAAGATGATGTCGTTATAGGCAATGATGAAAGGTTCTACTCAATGTTGAATGTGTGTCCCCCCCCCCCTCCCCCACACTCCCTATTTCTGCTTGGTTGTATTGACTAGCAACAGATATTGAAAATATGAAAAATATGAGTGAATAACCACGGAAATGATGTGTGATAGCCTTTAAGCTGATCTGTGGTTGATGTTTAGAATTATGTGAAGTAAGAGTAAATCCATTATGTGAAGTGATATTGATGAAATCATTTCTTGATGACAATGGGGGAGGGGGGGCATTTTAATTAGTACTAGTAGGCATGGCATTGTCAAAAATGCAGCCCTAGATTGGAGTTTTTATCATTCATTTGAACAATTGTTCTATAGAACCATGTTCTGAGCCTACACATAATTTGACCCTTTTTGCTTATTCACATGGCTTTGTTGTACTATTTGATTTCATGCTCATCTTTGAAGGATACATATGAATGAGTGTTTATACTTCCTTCACCAGATGCATTTGCTTTAATTGTATGCTAACAAGAGGAAGTCATCTAAATCCATCTCAACATCAGAAGCCATGAGCAGCATCAGAACCCATCACATGAAGTTAACTGTACATAGTATGGAAATTTATCAGTATAAGAAATCAATTGTTTATAAATAGCATCAGAAGCCATCATCTCTATTTCATTTCAAATCATGGCTTCAATTCTTGTTTGTGTTTGGTTGGTAGAAATTGACAATTGTGGAGATGATGATGTTATATTCTGATCCTATTTAGCAATTGCAATATTCAAAATGACCAAACACTAGTAACCACAAATATGATAGATGGTAATAACGAAACAGGAATATGTACTAAATTTTGTAGAGGAACAATGTGTGGAACCTGGAGATGATGGCTACTGATAAGATGCTTCTTAACTATATTGTTGATCTTTTCATATTTAAAAGATGTCACAGATGTAACTGCGTTACCTTCTGTGATGGGTACTCTTGCTGCTCATGGCTTGTGATGGGCACTCATGGAGTGTGAGAGCTTCTTCTTGCAGGTGTAGGATGGAAGCAGGTGATGGAAACCAAGCGTGGTATTGCTGGAAACTGATCCTATTTAAGTAAATTATTATTTCTTCTAATGAAAACATATTCAAACACTGTGTACAAGATTCTTGTCCTCGGTAGTGTTGCTGCTCATGATTTCTGATAGCTGCATTGATGGATTCTGATGACTGTTTCTTCCTTTATAAGGGAATTTGGTATGAATTTCACTTTCAAATTTACCTTCTTGATACTATGTTATAACTGTGAAGTTTTGTACTAAATTTTTTTCCTTCTTGTTACCATGTTCTGATGCACATAAGGATGGCTTCTCATGTTTGGGTAAAAAATTTCTACTAAAATTGGTACATAATGGCTTCTGAAGATGATGGCTTTATGATTGCCATACTGTGTACCATTGCCTTGCTCTGATGGCATCTGATGCTGCTCATGGCTTATAATGTTTCTGATGGATATTATGTGATTTCTGATGCTGTATTAGCTGCATTGTTGCTCTGATGGCTTCTAATGCTGTGATGCTTCTTATGCCTTGCAGTTTTGGTGGAAGTGTTTCCTGTCATTTTGTTGTTGTCTGTCTCCATCTAACGGGAAGTGCATTTTTGTATTTGTTTTAAATCACCCTACTCTTTTACCCCAATAGTCTAGGCAATGATGAATAAACAAAAGTTATGATGCATGTGATATGATAACACTCGCATTTGATGCTTTGTAAGGGAATAAAAGTCATCGATTCCATAGACGATCATTTTCATTATTGGCATGAATATCAAATGCATTAGAATGCATGATTATTACTAGTTGGCATGGCATTCAAATGCAGCCCTAGACTAATCAAAATGTTCTATTCAATCTTTTTTTCTATACATAACTGTTCTGAGCCTATGACTAATTGAATCCTTTTTAATATTACCTGTATTTCCTTTCCAGATTATTTTTTTAACAATATGTTTTCAATCCTTAGCAGGAAGAAGATTGGTATCATAAATAGCAGCTGAACTTCTATTTTACAACTTCAAAAGTGTTGCGAAATTGGGTATTGATATCTTGCACTTCTAAATTGAGTTATTTTTCAGTCTGCTACTTTATAAGGGATAAGGTGTTTTGTTTCAGTTTGCAAATTATGTTTTACCATCTTGCTGATATGTTATAAATATTAATAATATAATTTGGGCTGTGTTTTGGGATGCTTTTGATGGCTTCTCATTCTCTGGGCAAATTTTTTTTTCCATACTGTGTACAATCTCCTTCCTGTGAAGGGTTCTAATGGCTTCTCATGGCTTATGATGTTATCATGGTTTCTCATGGCTTCTGAATATTTATAACTGTGATCAATTATGAATTTGAGGTGTGCATTAGGAAAGCTTCTGATGGCTTCTCATGCTTTGGGCAAATTTCCATACTGTGTACATTTTTTGTGCATTGTGCAAGGTTCTGTTGCTGCTCATGGCTGATGATGTTATGCTGCTTTCTCATGGCTGTTCATATGTTATAACTATGAATTATAAAAATAATGGAGATGATGTTTTCTGATCCTGTACAACTCAAGTATTGAGTTTATTTACTTTAACAAATTTCCATACTTTGTATAATCTCCTTCCTGTGTAAGGTTCTGATGCTGCTCATGGCTAATGATGTTATGATGGTTTCTCAACGCTTCTGATTATTTATAAGGGATGAGTAATCATGGCTTCTGATTATGTTGTATCAGTGTAATTCAGCTAATCTGGGATTCCAGGATTCAAGTATATATAATATAATGTATTGGAGCTTAACAAACAGCGAGTTGCAATGTAATATAATGTATACCAGCTTTATTCTTATTATGAATCTAGTAATTCAAGCAAGTTTAATGTGGAAAAAAAAAAGGATGCGATCAAAGAATTTTAATTACATTATATTCAAATGATCTTTCATATTACTCTTTTGCATGTCGCATATCAAGTTAAAGGAATGTTACATACAATAAGAATACAAAATCTCCATTTGAGAAAGCATAGTCGAATACAGTTCATATGAACAAGCTTAAGGTATATCACATTAATACAACTCTTCATATTGATAAGATTTGCTCGATTCTGATGCTGCTCAGGCTTCTTGTTCCCATACTTGTACAACTTTGCTCTGTAACTGCAGCAATTAAACAAACTTTAGCAGAAAATTAATGCAAATTGATTGAACAAACGCCTTTTATAATCTCATTGTGAAAAAAACTGTTTTCCTATAAATTTGAGAATTTATTTTTATAACCAAATGTGATTTATGACCTCATTTTCCAATAACTTTTTTAATCCAAATATCATATTTACAGGTTTACCAAACGCATTTTATAATCTTAGTTTCAAAAAATCAGTTTTCCGGAAAAAATATTACCAAACAGCTTTTACACTCTTTTTTTTAAAAAAACTGTTTTCAGAAAACAGTTTTTAGAAAAAATTATTACTAAACAGATTTTACACTCTCTTTTTCAGAAAACTGTTTTCAGAAAACAGTTTTCAGAAAAAGATATTACCAAACAGCTTTTACACTCTTTTTTCAGAAAACAGTTTTCAGAAAAAAATATTACCAAACAGCTTTTACACTCTTTTTCAGAAAACAGTTTTCAAAACAACAAACCAAACGCACTCTGAGTGCTCCTACTATATGTGAGTGTATCCGATTACATCATAAATCGATATCAAGTACTCTAGTTGGGATCCGGATGGTGGCATCCATTTGAACACATCGGCTATAGAGGTGGTATGGGTTAATTGCAAGTCCAAGCTTAGCGAGAAACACTACAAATGTTGCACCAAGCTTATTATTATTATTATAATTATTATTAATTTGAAAATAATAGCACCAAACTGAAAGGCAACTACATATGCAGCTGCAAATGATGCCGACTTAGTCATCCATAAAGATGGGCAATTGTAATATCCTTAATTAGGCTCAGTATCATTTTCTATATTTTATATTTTATAATAATCGGTAAATAACCTCACCAAACGAAAAGGCAAAAACTACATATGCACACGCACAACTCCACTTGCATCATCCTCAATCAAGCGGAGTAACCTTAGATCAGATATACTGTCTCATAATAATCGGAAAATAACATCACCAAACTAAAAGGCAAAAACCACATATGCACATGCGCAACTCCTCTTGCATCCTCCTCGATAAGTGGAGTAACCTTAGATTAGAAATACTATCCCATAGTTTGGGCAATTGTAATATCCTTAATTAGGCTTAATATTAATTTTTTATTTTTTATTTTTTTTGATAATCTAAAAATAACAGCACCAAACTAAAAAGCAAAAACTACATATGCAGTGACAAATCATGTCCGAGTTAGTCATCCATAAGGATTGGCAATTGTAATATCCTTAATTAGGCTTAGTATTATTTATTTTTTAAATTTTTTGAATAATCTAAAATTAACAACAAAAAACTAAAAGGCAACTACATATGCAGCCGCAAATGATGTTCGAGTTAGCCATCCATAAGGATGAGCAATTGTAATACCCTTAATTAGGCTTAGTCTGTTTTGTTTAGTTTCTTTTTTTTAATAATCGGAAAATAACATCACCAAACTAAAAGGCAAAAACTACCCATGAACACGCGTAACTCCTCTTGCATCCTCTGCAATCAAGCGGAGTAACCTTAGATCAGATATACTATCCCATAGGATGTGCAATTGTAATATCCTTAATTAGCCAAACTATATTTTTATTTTTTTTTATTTTTTTTAATAATCTGAATATAACAACACCAAACTAAAAATCAAAAACTACATATGCAGCTGCAAATGATGTCCGAGTTAGTCATCCATAAGGATTGGCAATTGTAATATCCTTAATTAGCCTTAGTATTTTTATTTTTATTTAAAAAAAAAAATTGAAAAATAACTGCACCAAACTAAAAAGCAAAAACTATATATGCCACGCGCAACTCCTGTTGCATCCTCCTCAATCAAGCAGGGTAACCTTAGAACAGATATACTAACCCATAGGAACTCCGCCTCAGATTCTATACCCTTCGTAGCGACATAATCCACACACATGTTACCTTCTTGATAAATGTGACGGAAAAGTTGTACATCCAGATCAGCTACTAGCAGACCAATGTCCTTGTTCATTGGATCCACCACTTTACCATTTTGAACCTGATCAATAACAACACTAGAATCTTTTTCAATATAAACTAGACCTGCATGAGAGATTATATGAAGAGCATTCAACGCAGACAATAATCCCCTCTGCTCCGCTACATTAATCGAAGATGTACAAATAGGTCTCCCACCTGATAATAGTGGCCTACCATTCCAATCTTTGATAATAAATGCATAACCAGCGAGATGGGTTTTCTAGTAGAAAGGCTCAACCAATAGACCTCCCTGTCAGCATAAATTAATTAGGCTCGGTAATTATTTTATAGGGAGTACTTCACTATTTGATGTGGCAGTCTAGTCAGCAATACCACATCAGCGTCTCACTTAAAATATATTATTCATTAATTAATTCTAAACATATCAATTAACTGTTCCTCTTACACTCCCATCCTTCCCCTTCCCATCTACAGTATCTCTCTTCTCAACCCAATATTCTGAAAAGTCGCTTCTTCCCGCTGCATCCTCCTGCTGCCATCGCCCGCTGCCACCACGCACCGCAGCGCCGTTGCCGCTGCCTCTTTTCTGCTGCCCCCACGAGCCCCAGCCCCGTCGCCGCTGCCTCCGCCGTTGCCGCTGCCTCTCACCGTCTCTTCATCTCTTTTGATCTTATTTGCATGATAGAAGGTACAATCAAAGATATAATTTTGATTGGCAACAGTTGAGAATTTTAGGATTATCTAGTGAACTTGCATGCATTTGTTGAGTTTCTTCTAGCATCAGGGTCTGTCAAATTGTCATGTTGAATTATCTTACTTTAGTTAGTTGAGGGTTTTTGGGCAGTTTTGGGCATTGTCTGTTTAAAAACTTTTAGGTACAATCAAATTAAGATTTAATTTTGATCATCATGTTTTTTCATCAATGTTTTTGGGATGATGATTATCAGATCTTAGACACCCGATCTTTACAGTTTTTTTTGGGAATTATGCTAGTGCAAGCTTGAAGGAAAGAGATTTGACAAGATGTTCAGTGCATTTCATGAAGTTGCAGACTTAGCTATTGAGTCTGAGAATAAATGCAATATGGTTATTGACTGGATAAAAGACTTTATGGAAAAACTATTGGTGACTACAGATATTGTCAACGGTTCTCAACCTACACAAGAATCCAACCTTAGCGAGGCAAATGGAGCCGACAATAAATGTACAATAAAGGAGAGGCAAAAACCACATGATCCATTCACAATTCCATGCAAGGGCCGTCCACCTCCTAAAAGAAAAGAATCTACAATGGAGAAAATTGTGAAAAAGAAAGCAACAAAGAATAAGGCTGCAAAAGGACAAACAAGTCCAGGTAATTAAGGTTTAACTTCATATGTTCAAATATTTAACAGTGTAGGTTTTTAAGTAGAAGAAACATTGATACCAATTATTTTTGTCCTAGCTAATGCATTGATTCAACAACCATAAAGATCGGGAGGCAAAACATTGATGAAAAAACATTCAACAGAGTTCGGGAAGCAAAACATTCAACAAAGTTCTGGAGGCAAAACACTAGCATAATTCCCAAAAAAAATATGTAAAGATCGGGTGTCTAAGATCTGATAATCATCATCCCAAAAACATTGATGAAAAAACATGCTGATCAAAATTAAATCTTTGATTGTAGCTAAAATTTTTCAAACAGACAATGCCCAAAACTGCCCAAAATCCCTCAACTAACTAAAGTAAGATAATTCAACATGTCAATTTGACAGACCCTGATGCTAGAAGAAACTCAACAAATGCATGCAAGTTCACTAGATAATCCTAAAATTCTCAACTGTTGCTAATCAAAATTAAATCTTTGATTGTACCTTCTATCATGCAAATAAGATCAAAAGAGATGAAGAGACGGTGAGAGGCAGCGGCGACGATGGAGGCAGCGGCGACGGCGCTGCGGCGCGTGGGGGCAGCGGGCGAGAGGCAGCGGCGACGGCGCTGCGGCGCGTGGTGGCAGCGGGAAGAAGCGACTTCTTAGAATATTGGGTTGAGAAGAGGGATACTGTAGATGGGAAGGGGAATGGTGGGAGTGGAAGATGAAGAGTTAATTGATATGTTTAGAATTAAATAATGAATAATATATTTTAAGTGAGCTGCTGATGTGGCATTGCGGACTAGACTGCCACATCAGGTAGTGAAGAATCTGGTAGTGAACTAAGTAGTGGCTATAGCATTACTCTTTTCTAGGTGGACTATCTCTGCTATTTTAATGAAAGGGTTTGTCACCAAATAAACTTCATTTATAATAAAACAAAAGCATACATTGTAACTAAACAAACACGTGCAATGCACATGCATAATTAATATAAAGATTGTCTTAGGTTCGATGTCAGATAACGTCAATTTTTTTATAAAAAAAAAATATTTATAAAAACGTGCATTGCATGTGTAAATTACTAGTATAAATTATTTAATGGGCTGATAAATATTGTTAATGAGCTTATTGGATGGTGTGGCATGTACCTAGCATGTGCCTTGAATAACAACACCAAACAAAAAAGGCGACTACATATGCAGCTGCAAATTATGTCCGAGGTAGTCATCCATAAGGATGGGCAACTGTAATATCCTGTCACACCCAGCTTCCCAAAAAGAAAATACGGAATACGGATACGTGACTAAGTCCAACGAATGATTTTCATCATCCATAAGCTGTCAGGATCTTTACAACATTTTCTAGGAATAACAAGAAGTAAACAAGGAGAAATCAACCACGCTTGCATGAATGAATCAATATACCAACAGAATTTACTTGAAACAAACTTTAATAATTCTCAAATAAACCAGATCCGAAAACAAGTCAAAAATTCTGGGTCAAACTGCCCAATACAAATAATCCAAGTAGCAGATACATTTATTCAAAATAAGCAACATGAAATAATAATAATAATAATAGCAAAAACTCTAGCATCTAAAATCTCAGATCACCTACACCATCGGGCAGCTGATCACCATAATCTGCAATTTAATAAATTGCATGAAAAGAAAAGAGAAATAAAATGCTCGTCAATGCAAGTTACGGGCCGCTTGTAGTGCAGACACAAGTACAGGAAAAGAATAAACAACATAGAGTAACAGCGGAAGCAAACATAGCATGGAATGGACATGGCAACAAGATAGAACAACTAGCATGAATCATGAACAGAATCAAGTAATGTGGTGAGATAATATGTGTATATAACATGTGACTAGTAACATGTATCGTGCAAGCAAGTGAACATGTAATAGGTGTCAAGTAGCATGTACAGGTAAGCATGTAACAGGTGTCATATTATGTCAAGTCTTGTATTTATTTCTATCTAGATAGCACTTCATGCGTTCCAAAATTTTACCACATGGCTGCTACATTCAAACAAGTTACGTTTAGATATAGTGGTGGGTTTCTATAAAGTCGTGTACTCAGGCGTCATGTAGCAGATAGCAGGAACATGTTCATGAATCAGAAAGGTACAAGAATCAACCGATTCATGCATCAACAGTTTCATGAATCAACAGGTAACAGGTACACGAATCAAAAGCTCCATGCATCAAAGCATAAAGTACAACATGTCCACGAATCCACAAATTCTTGAATCAAACATAAAGTGCAACAGGTTCATGTATCAACATGAACCAAACATAAAATGGAAAACACGGGCCCCCTTCTGAGTACACATACCTATATTATCCACTACTAAGGTCTTTCCCTTAACTCCCACTTGATTACTTGTTATTATTTTTAAACAGGCATATATGTGTACAAAATAGAGCAAGAATAACATGGCATGAAAGAGTAATAGGTTCAGGTCGAAAGATAAACATGCACATGTGATAGACAACACATAAAAGGGCAGGACAACAAAAATTCTAGTTCAGGACAGTAGGACAGTACTGCACCAAATTTGAGATTCTAGTTCCCACAAATATGAAAACCTAGATCCGTCCAAAAATCTGGAAAATAAATTCTTGGCCGAATCTAGAAAATATATATAAGTCATATGGTATTTCACAAAAACAGGACTCAAAACAGAATTGTATCCCAAAAACATGTTCAGCTAGAAATCAGGAGTTTGTATTCATAAACAGGAAAACGGCATAAAAACTTACTGATTAAATCCAAGAAAAATCTGGAGTATTTCCTAGTATTTCTAGTGTCAGCAAATAAATTTTCAAAATATTCCAACATAGATAGTTTACTCAATTAAAATCAGAAAATAGCAAGATACAACAAGTTTGTAAATTTGAAATCATAAATACAGCAGTACTAAAACAGCAAAAGATTACAAAATATAAATCGAAATCCAAATCCGTCAAAAGGGTGATAAAATAGATACATTAGGCTACAATTCATATTCACAAAGGTTTTATAAATAGCAAATGGAATCAGGTCGAAATTATGTTTCTTTACAGAACAGCACGAAAATTCTGCAAGTATAGTAGTTGTTTGCAAGTATAGAATAGCTTATAAAAGTCATCTATTAAATCCAAAAAAATTAAGGGTTAATCCCAGTCAAGTCTAGATGTACTCAGCAAAATATTGGATCAAAATATTATCTTTAGCATCAGTATCATAATAATTAACCATCCAGAATTCATATAAAGCAGAATCTGAATTTTTCTACACATCTGTAGTGAAACAGCAATAACTTACAACTCATAAATCAAAACTGATATCTGTCAGAAATTCTGGAAAGTAGACAGAATTTTCTATAATTCATATTCACAAATAATTTTTATATACTGACCTTAATAGGGCCTAAAATACTGAACAAAAACAGGATAACAACAAGGACATAATTATTCTTCATGTATAAAATCAACTAGATCATATGAAACACATCCAAATCATAACAAAACGTGAAATATGGTATACTAGATGTCCAAGCAACATGGTATAGAGTGTTTAGCAAGTCTACAATAAGTTATACTATGACTAACACAATCATGCATACGACATCATATGAACTACATGCATGTATACATCAAGAAGTGATTATCTCTAAGTTAGATCATGTCGTGTGTGTAATGGGATAACTACTAGCGGATCAACACATAGAGACAAGATATAACAAGGGTTTTGCACAAGAATTGTCTCTAGAACACAACTACACTACAGAAGGTGTTTAGTACTTGTATATGCAATAGAAAATTATACAAGTTACTTGCTTTATATTCGATGACGGAAACGACGAAATAAGAGCAAGAATAACGGGAACGGATTCCCGGGCAACGAACTCAACGAACGAACGAATACGAACCACTACCACACGAACCCACAAGATGCAGCGACAGTGGGTGCACGCGCCAGGAGAGAGAGACAACGGACAGCGGCACGTCGGCGCTGGCTGCGTCGTTGCTGTGCTGCGGTCGACGACGAAAGAGGAAACGGGAGGAGGGCTACTGTCACGGAGGCACGATAGGGAGTAGGGGACCAGGGGGTGGCCTGCTGAGGCGTCGGAGGGGAGACAGGCGCAGCACAGGGACGCAGGGGGGGCACCGAAGGGTGGCTTGCTGGCTGGCAGAAGGAGAGGGATGAACGGAAGGGATGAGGAGGCAAGGGTGCACTCAGGAGGATGGTTGGCATTCGGGACTGTAGGGCGACAGGAGGGTTGTCATTGCTGCGGTCTGCTGCTTCGCTGGCGTCGGGGTTGAAGGAAGGGACGGGCGGTGGTGGTCGAGGTTTGAAACGAGGGTGAATGGGTTGAGGGGGTACATGGGATGTAAGAAGAGAGATGACTGGGATGCATAGGGTTCGGAGGTAGGGGATGGGGAAAAGTAAAGCGGCTAGGTTTTGTGAATAGGGTAGAAGCACAGTAGGTAGTAAATATTTAGGATAGGTATTAGGGTTTAGGGGTGAATGCGGGTAACGGGTTAGATAGCTAATGGATATAGGGGTACAAGGATCCAATAAGAAAGAATAGGATTTAGGGTTTAATGATCCAACAAGAAATAGAATATGATTTAAACAATAATTAAATAGGCCATGAAATAAATTAATTGGAGTTAAAAAAAATAAATCGGAGACAAATAAATTGGGACAGAAAATTTAATTAGATCAAGAAAATTTTTGAAGCCACAAAAATATAGTCAAAATCAAAACAGATAGATTGATAATGAGAATGGAGATCAAATACATGGTTCAACTAGAGACGGAGAAATACAATAGGAATAAATACTCAAAAGAAAAAAATACATTCAAAAATACAAAAAATGAAAAACAGGGGTTACAAAATCCTACCCACCTAACAAGAAGAATTTCATCCTCGAAATTCAAATAAGAAGTACATAGGCTAACCCGAAAAGAACAGAAAGAACAAAACACAAAGCTACTTAAACAGATGAGGAAATTTTTGCTGAATCTCCTCCTCCAACTCCCAAGTCGACTCACCTGGAGAGTGAGGATTCCAAGAAATACGAACCAGCTTGATGACCTTGTTCTTAAGCACTTTCTCCCGCCGATCCAAAATAGCAACTGGTGGAATCTCACAAGTCAAATCTGGTCGAACAGTCAACTCAGAATAGTCGATCACATGGCTCTCAATGCGGATATATCTCCTGAGTTGTGAGACATGAAAAATATCGTGCACTCCTGATAAAGCTGGCGGCAATGCAAGACGATATGCCACCTTGCCTACTCGTCCACGATATCAAACGGTCCAATAAACCTAGGGCTAAGCTTGCGCCCACCACCAAACCGAATGACACCTCACCAAGGCGATACCTTTAGGAAAACATGGTCACCAACCTCAAACTCCAAAGCTTTTTGATGGACATCTGCCCATCGCCTCTGCCTATCCTGAGCTGCCTAAAGATGCTTCCTGATCTGAGTCACCGTATCAATTGTCCTGGTGATCAACTGCAGACCCAACAACTTTCTCTCACCAATGTCAACCCAGCACACTGGTGATCTGCACTTCCGCCCATAAAGTGCCTCGAACGGTATAGCTTTAAGACTAATCTGAAAACTGTTATTGTACAAGAACTCTACGAGATGCAAATGGTCCTCCCATGATCCACCAAACTGCAGCATACAGGACCTCAACATGTCCTCTAGAGTCTGGATGATCCTCTCTGACTGTCAACTTGTCTGGGGATGAAAAGTTGGACTGTACTTCAATTTACTTCCCAAACTACTCTGAAGACTCTCCCAAAACTGAGACTTAAATCTCGTATCCCTGTCAGATACAATACTGATTGGAACCCCATCAATTCTGACGATCTCTTGCATGTACTTCTCAGCTAGGCTCTCAGTAGACTGTCCGACTCGGAAGGGAATGAACTGAGCACTCTTCGTCAGTAAGTCGAAATCACCCAAATGGCATTGTGACCTTTAGGACGCCTCGGCAAAGTGGTCACAAAATCCATAGTGATGTGTTCCCATTTCCACTCCGGAATGGAAAGCGGTTGAAGAAGTCCGGCGGTTCTCTGATACTCTGCCTTCACCTGCTGGCAGATCAAATACTGAGATACAAACCATGCCACAACCCTCTTCATACCATGCCACCAGAAATAAAGCTTCAAGTCCCGGTACATCTGAGTACCTCCTGGATGAATAGAATACAGTGACTGGTGGGCTTCCTCAAGCAACCTCTGACAAACTTCACCCTTCGGGACACACAACCTGGACCCAAAACGAAGCGATCCATCAGCATGAATAGCCATATCCATTCTAGACCCAGCCTTAACTTCTGCTCTAAAACCCTGCAACTGCACATTATCAGCCTGAGCCTCTTTGATCTGATCAACAAGAGACGACTAAAGCTGGAGCACCAAACAACTCGGATCGGAACTCAGAAACAACACATCCAACTCCAACTTCCACATCTGCTCAACCAAATCACTCTGCTGAGTCGGGAACATAACTGCCGGTCTCTTGCTCAAAGCATCTGGCACCATGTTCACTCTACCAGGATGGTATTGCAAACTGATGTCATAATCAGCCATACGTTCCAACTAACGCCTTTGCTTCATGTTCAACTCCTTCTAGGTGAAAACGTACTTAAGACTTGTGATCTGTAAAGATCTCCACTCGTTCCCCAAGTAAATAATGTCTCTACAGCTTCAAAGCGAAGATCACTGCTGCTAACTCCAAGTCATGAGTCAGATAGTTCTTCTCATGTGGCCTCAACTGCCTCAATGCATAAGCAACGACTCGGCCTTCTGCATCAGAACTGCTCCAAAACCCTTGCCAGAAGCGTCACAGTGAATTACAAATCCGCCTGAACTATCTGGAATAGTCAACACTGGCATTGACGTCAACCTGTTCTTCAACTCAGCAAAAGCCTCATTGCAAGCCTCAGACCAACAAAACTTCTGATCCTTCCCTATCAGCTTAGTCAATGGTCCTATTATCTTCGAAAAATCTTGGACGAATTTTCGATAATAGCCAGCTAGACCAAGAAAACTCCTCACCTCTGAAACTGACTTGGGAAATGACCAATCCTTCACAGCTTCAACCTTGGATGGATCCACTGAAATACCATCGCCTGAGATAATGTGCCCCAAGAAAGTAACTCTGTTGAGCCAAAATCCACACCTGTTGAGTTTCCCATAGAGCTGATTATCTCTCAAAGTCTGCAGAACAAACCTAAGATGCTCAGCATGATCCTCTCGATTCCGAGAATACACCAGAATTTCATCAATGAAGACCACCAAAAATCTATCCTGGAACTGGAAAAAGACCCTGTTCATAAGACTTATAAATACAGCAGGCGCATTCGTGATCCCGAACGGCATCACAAGATACTCATAGTGCCCATATCTGGTGAATGCAGTCTTCTGTATATCAGTCGCCTTCACTTTGACCTGATGATATCTAGAACAAAGATCCAACTTCGAGAAAACAACTGCTCCACCTAACCAATCAAATAAGTCATCGATCCTGGGTAGTAGATACCGGTTCTTCACAGTAACACTGTTCAGTTCTTGATAATCAACGCACAATCGACGACTACCATCCTTCTTATTGATAAAAAGGACTGGAGCACCCCACGACGAAACACTGGGTATGATGAACCCCAAATCAAGTAACTCCTAAATCTGCACCTTAAGCTCTGCTAACTCAACCGGTGCCATCCTATAGGGACTCTTCGATATCTACGCCGTACCAGGCTGAACTTCAATACCAAACTCCACATCCCTATCACGGGGTAAGCCAGGCAACTCCTCTGGAAAAACATCCAGGAATTTCCGTACTACTAGAGGCGCATCCTCACAGCCTGAATGCAATTCCATCGCACAAACCTCCTGATCAACTACAGTCTTAGCTCGGCCAAGGGGCATCTTCCCGGCATGGAACTTAACTCTGCGCGACCTGAGATACAGATTACAGCTTTCTTAGCACGACAATCAATGATGGCATGGGACTCACCCAACCAATCTATACCGAGAATAACGTCGAATCCTGAATTCCTAATTACAATCAGGCCAGCCTTGAAATCTGTGCCACCAATAACCACGAGACTCTGCCTGCACTCCTGGAAACAAACGACAACATTGCTACCTGTTACAATGTTCCAAGCCTCTGACATAAAGCTGCACTCCAACTGATGGCGAGCCACGAAGCGGGAAGAGACGAAGGAATGGGTTCCCCAGAATCAAAGAGTACATGAGCAGAAAAAGAACAAACAAGGACAATACCTAAGGTAGGATCAAAAAGCAAGGAAAAAGAATAGATGATCAAGGGGTGAGAAAAACACAATGCAGAAAGATAATATGAAGGAATGATGTAAGAGAACTGAAAGAAGCAAAAGAGAAACAACAACAACAAAGCAACAAAATGCAAAATATACCTACAACAACACCCTCTGCAGACTCAGCATCTGCAGCAGTCAGGTTGTAAGCCTGACCTCTCTAGGGGGCAGTGGTCATCTGACCGACAATCTCGCGTTAAGGAGGAAGCGATGGCCTGATAGGACCACAAGCTGGGGCTACCTGTTGAACTGGACCCCTGGCTGGAAGAGCCATCCTCTGTTGCGGGCAATCCTGCACTGAATGGTCAATAGCACCACATCCAAAATAGCGGTGATTGGCTCGCCTGCAGTCTCTGCACACGTGCCCTGGGATCTGGCAAAAGTCACAGAAACCATCGCCCCTAGGAACAGTAGGCGGGTAAGGAGCCGGCCTGACTGGATGGGCTGGGACAGGCATCCAAATCGGCTCACCAGAAGGCCTAACAGAAGCACCGGAAGTAGTCCGCTGGGAAGGAGTCAACCCACCATTAGCCTGCTCCTGAGCTCGACCTGCCTCAAGAACCTCAGCATAAGTACGCAAGTGAAGGGAGATGAGCTGAACCTTAATATCTCGCTCAAGTCCCAGCATGAAATTACGAGCCCTGTCCTCTTCGTTCGCCACAAGAACAGCTGTGAAGCGGCTAAGTCTGGTAAATTTTGCTGCATACTCATTCACTGACCTGGAGCCCAGTTTCAGGGCCAGGAACTGTTGCTCCATTTCAACTCGAGTGCTGCTAAGGAAGAACTTCTCCAAGAAGCTCCTAGTGAACGTGGCCCAACCAATATGCTGTCCGAGCCTTTCAGACTTAGACCTCCACCAAATGTGGGCCAGGTCCACCAACTGGATGGTCACTACATCCACTCTATCAGCATTGGTAACTCGTGCTGCCAAAAGCAACTGCTCAGTCCGGATCAACCACTGTTCGGCCTCCAAAGGCGTCTCAGTGCCGAAGAATCTGCTGGGATGCAGCCTCATGAAATTCGTAACTGTGCCCAGACGAGGAGGGAGAACTGCCTATGTAATCCATGTTTTCCTAAATCTGTATTTTTAGTGTATTTTCTGTATTTAAAATTTTTGTAAATTGTTTTTTTGCTTTCATTTTTCTTTTTTTTTGTTAAAATGTATTGTTGGATCTTCTGTTAAAGTCTATTTTTTTATCAATAATTTTACTTGTAACTATTTCATATGATTTTTATACAAATCTTATTATTGTTATTATTACTTTGATTTCTATTATTATTACTATTACTGTTATTATTTATTACTATTATTGTTCTGCTATTATTATTATCAATATTATTTTATTATTATTATTATTATTATTATTATTATTATTATTATTATTATTATTTTGAAGTACAAACCAAGTACATTATTTGTATATGACTATCCTAATTGTTTGTGAAGAGTTAAATATTAATCTATTTGTATTTTTCAAATTAATTTTTATTGAACCCTGTAAAATATTTTGCAACCTATGAGAATTTGTAAATTTGTATTTTATAAATCCTATTTATAATTTCCCTATTGGTTTTTATAAACCCTATAACCCATTAAAACCCCAACCCAATACCCATTAACACCCTAAAACTCGATAAGTTATTCCCTACCAGTTTGCACCCCATCAGCACCTAACCCTAACCCTAATATCCTATACCCACATATATATACCCCTGTACCTGTTCATCTACCCTATTATACAACCTAGCCGCCTATACTACTTCAACCTCCCGAAAACCCATCATCTTCATCTACCTCTTCATCTTCCTGCATCTTCCAAACCCATCATCTTCCGATCTTCCTCACCCTATGTTGTCCCCAACCTCCGACTCCTACCCATCCTCCATCCACTGCAGACCACGACAACCACTTTCCCTTCAGCCTCGTCAGTTCATCCCTGTGCCACCGCCATGGCTGCCACTTCACCTTCCCGAAGCCCCGGCTCGACTGGAGAACTCCGACACTCATCCTCGACAGCCACTTTAGCCAGAACGGCGTCAACCCTTCTTGGCTCTTTTGCTGCTTCTCCCTCCAGCGCACCGCATGCCAGTCGACAGTGCCGACCGCAGTGCTGTGCTTCCTGCCCGGTCGCCTTTAACGATGCTGCACCTCGGCACCTCTCGACGATGCCACGACGACAGAGCCAGCATCGCCAGTAGACCCCCGTCGCGCACCTTGTGCCCTGTTGCCCCAATGCAGCCCCCTGGCGCCTATCTCCCCTTGTCGACTGCAGCCTCGTGACCTCCTATCACCGGCAACCAGTTGCACCGCCCTCGGCACCGCTGCCATGGCCACCGCCAGTCATCGCCAAGCCAGTGCAACCCCCCCATGCCGTTTCTTACTGTTGTGCTTGAGTTTTGAGCAAGTGGGTCCTTGTCCGTCCGATCTCCTCTTGATCATCACGATCATGATGATCATCAACTTCCTTTGATTGTAGCCGTTCGATCGATCGATGTTGATCATCATTATCATCTTCATCATCAGGGAGATCTGGCTATCTGATCTGATTCGATCATCTTGATCTTGATCTTGATCTTCGATCTCAGCCGTCCGATTGTATTTGTGATCTTGATCGTCTTCATCTTGTTCGCGATCGATTGTTCATCTTGTTCGTGATCATCTCATTCGTGTTCGTGGTGTTCGTGCCCAGGAATCCATTCCCGTTATTCTTGCTTTTGTGATGTTCCCGTCGTTGTCTCTTAGGTAAATAACTTGTATTTTTCTCTTTGTGTAATACAAGTATTAAATATTACCTGTAGTGTAGTTGGGTTCTAGAGACAATTCGTGTGTATCCTCTATTATATATTGTCTCTATTGTATTGATTCGACCATAGTTGCCTTACAACATACATGACATGAAACAACTAGGGATGACCACTTTTTGGATGTATATATGCATGCTATTTTGGGATATCATGTGTTTGATGTGTTATTCATGCTATACTTGTCGTGGACTTGCAAAATACCTTATACCATGTTGTTTGGACATCTAGTACACTATATTTTATATTTGGGTTGATTTGGATGAGTTTTACATGAACTAGATGATTTTATGTTCGAAAAGTAATTCTGTATTTTCTGTCACCTTGCTTTTGATCAGTATTTTAGACCCTATTAAGGTAAGTATATGAAAACATTTTGTGAATATGAATTGTAGAGAATTCTGTCTATTTTCCAACCCTTCTGACAGATCTCAGTTTCCTTTTGGGAGTTGTGAGTTATGTCTATTTTACTATAGAGGTGTAGAGAGATTTCCAGATTTTGTTTTCTATGAATTCTGAAGAGTAATCTATTTTTATCATGATGTTAAAAGTATTATTTTGAAACAATATTTTTCAAAATATAACTAGACTTGATTGGGATTAACCCTGAATTTTTATGGATTTATTTGATGAGTTTTACAAACTATTCTATACGTGTAAACGACTACTGTCGTACTAGCAGATATTCCTTGCTGTTCAGTAAAGATACATAATTTCGACCTGATTCTACTTGCTATCTCTAAAATCTTCCTGAATATGAAAGTTAGCCTATTGTATCTATTTTATCACCCTTTTGGCGGATTTGGATTTCAATTTATGGTTTTTGAGATATTGCTGTTTTCGTACTGCAGTGTTTATAATTCTAGATTTACAAAACTACTGCATCTTGATATTTTCTGATTTTTGTTGACTTAAATATTTATATTGAAAAATTATGAAACTTGATATTCTGATGCTAAACATATAGGGGAATACCCAAGATTTTTCTTGGAATTAATTAATGAATCTTCATGCTGTTTTTCTGACTTTGAATACAATCTTCTGATTTCTGATTGAATACATTTTTTGGATTCAAATCTATTTTGAGACTTGCTTTTGTGAAATGCTATATGACTTATATATATTCGCTAAATTCGGCCGAAAGTCTACTTTTTATATTTTCTGACAGATTCAGATTTACATGTTTGTCGCAACGGAAATCCCAGTTTTAGTGCAGTACTGTCTTGCTGTCCTGAACTAGAATTATCGTTGTTCTATCCTGTTATGTGTTATCTTCACCTGTGCATGTTTATCTTGCAACCTGAACCTGTTATCAGGCCATGTTATTCTTGCTCTGTTTTGCGACACATACATGCCTGTTTAATAATAATAACCAGTAATCAAGCCGGGGTTAAGGGAAAGACCATAGTAGGACAAAATATGTATGTGTACTCAGAAGGGGACCCGTGCTTCCCATTTTATGTTTACTTCATGTTGATACATGAACCTGTTGTACTTTCTGTTTGATTCATGAATCCATGGATTCGTGAACTTGTTGTACTTTCTGCTTTGATGCATGAACCTGTTGGTTTGTGTACCCGTTACCTGTTGATGCATGGACCTATTGGTTTGTGTACCTGTTACCTGTTGATTCATGAACCTGTTGTTCCATGAATCGGATGATTCGTGTACCTGTTTGATTCATGAACCTGTTCCTGTTCCTGTTTTCCTGATTCCTGAGTACACGGCCCTATGGACTCCACTACGAAATCTAAACAAAACTTATTTGAATGTAGCAACCATGTGATAAAAACCTGGGTCGCATGAAGTGCTACCTAGATAGTAATAATACAAGATTTGATGTAGCGCCCCGAATTTCTAAATACGAAACTTTAGAAAATACGTGGCACTTTCCCAGCGATCCACTTCAATGTAACAACATACATAGCCAAAAACTCAAATCATTTTATTCCAACTCTTTATTACAATAATCTTTAACATTGCAGCGAAAATACAAACACTATAAATTACAACAATTCCTTTTACAAAACTCTTCTTACAACAATTTACACAAGGCTCTATTATAATACTCATAATCTCTATAGCTAACCCAAGCATCCAAGCCTCCAACTCTAAGCATCCTGCATCATATGAGGCTAGAGTTGAACCCTAACCCCCAAAACTACGGGGTCAGCCATAAATGGTGTGAGTGATATAAACAACAAACATAAACAAACAAATAATCATAAGCAACATGTACTGAACAAAAATACATAAACTGAACATGTAATCTGAAACAAGAACGATAGGCCAGTACATGAGTGAAGCCGAGTCAAGAAACAATACCAACGATCAAGTATCAATCAATCAATCACTCTCAAAATAGTACAGCTCATCTGCACTGTACAGTCGACTGTATAATGCACCAGTCGACTGTTCTGAACAAACAGTAATCCCCACAACTCAGAATATGTCCAACTGTCAACAATTCTCAGTACCACAATGTATGTCCAACAATCGATCACCAATAATGCCATAGATCGGATAACAATATATCCATCTACAAAACTAAAGGGAATATAGATCGAATACGAATCCGGTATGCCAAGACACCGACGAACATATCCATCTACAAACAAACTAAGAAGGTATAGATCGAATACGAACCCGACATGCCATGACACCGACGAACATATCCATCTACAAACAAACTAAGAAGGTATAGATCGAATACGAACCTGGTATGCCAAGACACCGACGAACATATCCATCTACAAACAAACTAAAGATAACAAGAACCCTCAAGATCATGAAAACTCATCAGCACCAGTCGACTTATTCTATAGTAAGTCGACTGCCCCGAGAACCAATATCCAAGATTTTAACAAGTGCAGTAAGTCGACTTCATCAACCATCAGTCGACTTACCCTAAACAGTTACCGATAATTTCTCAAGAACAATCCAAGTGCTAATAGTCGACTCATAGGGATCATGGTCGACTGTCCCGAAACGACTGAACAAACTTTACTCAGCATACCAGTCGACTGATTATAGTGCCAGTCGACTGTCCCGAACGATTACACGAGACTGAAAATATAATAATAGGGTCGTACCAGTCGACTGATACATAGTCCCAGTCGACTGTCGGCCTACAGATCTCACAAATTAGGTCTGTAATCAATACTCAATACTGGAGTTTATCACAATACCAAATCCCTTCCTCAACTCAAATCTGATCCAATTCGTAATAACAAGGTCCAGAGATTCCTCCATCCAATTTCTTATCTTCAATAATCATAAATCAAACTTCAACATGTTTCAAGCAATCAAGAATTGTCAATCGAGATCTACTAATCTTTCATGGATTTCACATGTATATCACAAATACAACCATGGCGTCGATTTCATACAAGATACGAAAACATCAAACAAAACAACATGCAATCATACATATAAACAAAACAAGTCCATATCACTCACCTTTTAGAATCAAGAAGAATCCACAAAAGCCTTCCTTTGCTAGATCCAAAAGCTTCTTCCTCAATCACCAAAAGAATGAGAATATAATAAGATCTGAGTTGTGCAGCGAATGACGGCTGCAAACTCTCTTATATAGGCCGGGATCAAGTATTAGGGTTTAGGAATATATTTACAAAATAATCCCTTCAAAATGCAATTATACATATATATATATATATATATCTACTCTTGGAAATTCATCTAAAATTCATTTAAATTAGGATTTAATAGAAAATATATTTCTAAATCTTAACCAATACTGTTTAAAACGTCCAGAATGCCAATTTTGCATTTTAGCCCTTAAAAAAGTCAATTTTGCAAATAAGTCCTTCTTTTCTCAAAAATTGCAAATAGGCACAATTAATTTCAGAAAAATCTGGAAAAATACTAAATAATTCTCAAATAATAAATAATGGTTTTTCATAAGGAAAACTTAATTTTTCAAACATCTCAAAAGTCGTTTGCACGTGTTTTGCACGTGTACCAAAGATAAATCTTTTAGAAAATATCAATTAAATTCTCAGAAAATCATTTAAATTCATTTTCAAATAATTAAAATAATATTTGAAAATACGGGGTTCTACATTTAACATACATGATTACCTGTTACATGATACCTGTTACATGATACCAGTTACATGTTCACTTTCTTACATGATTACCTGTTACATGCTTACCTGTTACATGATTTCCTACACATGCTACTTGACACCTGTATACCTGATTACCTGTTTACCTGTTCATCTGTGTACCCGTTTACCTGCTTGATTGACGTTTGATACATGTTACCTGTACCTGTTAGCATATCATGTTACTTGATTTTATTTCTAATTCATGTTAGTTATCTTGTTTTGTTATCATGCTATTTTTTTATCTTCCATGTACTTGTTTCTGCACTACAAGCGGCCCGTAACTTGCATTGAAGGGAGTTTGTTTTTCTTTTTTCTCTTCCTGCAATTTATTAAATTGCAGATTTTGGATAACAGTGGCCAAATGGAGTAGGTGACATGAGATTCTAGATGCTGGAGTTCTTGCTATTATTATTTATTTATTTCATGTTTCTTATTTGAATAATTGTATCTGTTACTTGGATTTATTTGTATTTGGGCAATGACCCAGGATATTGACTTGTTCAGATCTGGTTTATTTGAGATTAATATATTTTGTTTCAAGTAAATTCTTGTTGGTATTTTGATTCAGTTATGCATGCTTGGTTGACTTTTCTTGCTTTCGACTCTGATTATTCTTGTGAAATGTTTTAAAGATTCAGAACAGCTTATGGATGATGAAAATCATTCACTCGACTTAGTCATGTATCCGTATTTCATATTCTCTTTTGGGAAGTGGGGCGTGACAGCCTGTGTAGGCACAGCGGAAGGTAGAACCCGGACAGCTTCCAAGGCAGCCATCACAAGGTCATTGTGGTTTTGCTGCATATTGATCAACCGTTCCAACAAATTGGTAATGGCCACAAGTTCGGGCTGATCTTTCTGAGAATGAGAAGTGGGACTTCTGCGAGCCATGGTCTGCACAAGATCAAAACAATCAGCACCAGATCAAAGTTGATTATAGTTTATTCATGTATGCATGGTCTATGTACAGTTGAGCCAATCCCAGATCGAGCCAAGCTTGCCTAACATATCAGTCAAATTAATACATTAGCTAAACCTGGCATCTGATACGACTAAAAACCTAGTCACGCCCCGCTTCCCAAAAAGAAAATACAGAAAATGGATACGTGACTAAGTCCAGCGAATAATTTTCATCATCCATAAGCTGTCAGGATCTTTACAATATTTCACAGGAATAATGTTGCCGCTGGATTCTGGTGTGGGGGCAATAGATGAGATTTGTAGGTTCGTGAGGAACTCGAACAATCGGAACCCTTCTTCTTCCTTGTTGACTGGTTGATCCCTCGGTGCTCCTTTGAACCTGCACAAACGTTCGAGACACCGGGATGGATCCCGGCGACGAACCCTCCGACGCTCAAGTCAATACACAGAAAAAGTGAAGGAAAAAGAGTTCAAGTGTGCAAAGTGTGATCACCTTTCACGGTAGGAGGTAGGGGGTTTTTTATAGTCGCCAAGAGGATCTCTTTCAGGATAAGAGTGAATCCCTACTTCCTGGTGTGGCAGGATACGGGTGATTATAACCACCTCCTCAAGATCAGGGGGTGACAGGATTTCCTCCAATCCTATTGATCTGGTCCCTAGCGGGTTGAGACCCATTCACAACAGGTCAAGTCCGTTCATGAGTTAGCAGGTCCAAGAGTAGGGACCCGGTTCCCAATTCGGACCCGTCTGTAGCCGAAATTACCGTCTTGCCCCTGGGACTTTAAGATTCGCACCCACTTTGAATGGTTCGGATTTAACCCCATTTTTAGCTATATCACAAGCCCCCCACTCCCAAAGACTGTGTGCCACGGTCTTTGGGGAGTAGTTTTGTTGTTTTAATGGCGTTTAGGATTTTATCTGAGTTCTCAAAGGGTGTTTGAATCTCGTCTGAGGGTGATGGTGCCTTTTTGAGCTGGTAGCATGCCCAAGTTTGCCTTCAGGTCCTTCTGGATTTTTGATGATTTTTCCCCATTTTTCAATTATTTTTTCGAATCAATTGTTTAATTTTGCGATGCAATAATCTAATTTCAAGATGCGTCAATTAATTATTTTAGCAAATAATTATTTATCCAGGAGGTCGAAATATTTTTCCCAAATTTATAATTATTTTTTAGAATTTTTAATTGATTTTTCTTAATTTTTAATTATTTTTTTGCAATTTTTAAATAATTAATTCGAATTTTAATTAAAATAAAAGGATTTATTGCCAAATTGATGACGTGGCGCAATCTGAACCATTCATCTTGTGTCGGTGCGCGGTTCGGCATGATCAGACGATGGGCGGAGCTGAGCGACATGGACGAATCTGGGATCTTGATCAGATTATGATGCGAGTTTTGAAGTGATCTGACGGCTCGTATCGCTCGGCAGAACTTTCTCCGTGTGGGCAGCTTAAAAGGCCATTCGCTCGGATTGTGATTCCGAGCGAAGTGGCACAATCTGGGACGTTCATCTAGATGCGGCACGAATCCCGAGGTCATTTGACGGTGGATCTTACACTTGGTCACGTGGCTGAATAAGGGCCACCCATCAGGTCGCGGCACGAATCACAAGGCGATCGGACGGCTCATGCTGCTCGGCATTATTTTCTCCGTATGAGCAGCTCGGAATGCAAGTCGCTCGGATTGGTATTCCGAGCGACGTGGTGCAATCTGGGATGTCCATCTGAGATCATGCACGAATCTTGAGGCACGACGGCGTGGATCACGAGAAAATGTGATTTTGGTTGACGTGGCTGAATCAAGGCCGTCCATTAGGTCGCGGCACGAATCACAAGGCGATCGGACGGCTCTTGCTGCTCGGTTATTATTTTCTCCGTATGAGCAGCTCGGAATACCAGTTGCTCGGATTTGGTTTCTGAGCGACGTGGCGCAATCTGAGACGTCCATCTAAAGATCATGCACGAATCTCGAGGCACGACGACGTGGATCACGAGAAAACTTGATCTTGGTTGGTGTGGCTAAATCAAGGCCGTCCATCAGGTTGTGGCACGAATCACAAGGCGATCAGACGGCTCTTGCTGCTCGATCGTTATTTTCTCCGTATGAGCAGCTCGGAATACCAGTTGTTCAGATTTGGTTTCCAAACGACGTGGCACGATCTCCACCGTCTGATTGAAGATTAGGCACGAATCCCAAGACATGATGGTGCAGATCACGAGAAAACATGATCTTGGTTGATGCTGTCGAATCAGGGCCATCCATCAGGTCGCAGCATGAATCACGAGGCGATCGGACGGCTCTTGCTGCTCGGTCGTTATTTTCTCCGTATGAGCAGCTCGGAATGCTAGTTGCTTGGATTTAGTTTCTGAGCGACGTGGCACGAACTCCGCCGTTTGATTGAAGATCAGGCACGAATCTCAAGGCATAAGACGTTTAGGCTTCAGGGTCAGGCGTTTAAGCTTCCAATGAGCCGCTATGGGGGCCCAAAGTGTTCGAAGGCCCACCCGAATTTCACCTTAACACTTATAAGTTTTCACCACCCCCTTTCCCCTCATTTCTTACGATTTTACTTTCACTTCACTTTTACTAAAGCGATTTTTGCTCTCGAGCGGCGCTGCTAGCTTTCGCGGCCAGACGTTTTCAATCTCCGGTGAACTATTCCGACCGTAAACGTCACTTCGAGGTAAATTATTTCAAACTTAATCTTGAAATGTCTAGTGTCGTCGGGGAATGAGACCTCCACTTCAGACCAAGGTACCGACCGAGCCGTAGTGGTCGCGCCGAGGAAAGGGAAGGAAGTGGCGAAGTCAGCCGTTGTGGAGACGATAGTGGATACTCCGAAGGGGGCAGGAGCGCTGGGTCGGCTGCCGTCAACACTGTTGAGCCTCGGAAGGGTCAGGAGCTACTCCGAGGATATTTTGGGGAAGGCGGTGCACGGGATGGCCACGGTGTACGAGGAGAACAGCCCGAGGCATCCTTCCGAGGCGGACCTTCATCGGATCAGGAAAGGATTCTGCACCCCGAAGGAGTATGCTTTGCTGCTCCCTGGCCCCGACTTCCGAGCGTGTACGGGGACGTCGCCGGACACATGCGTCTTCCCGTACGACGCACTTAATGCCGACCTTCGGCTACTGCTCCCGCCCTTCGTGGTCGAGGTGTTGCAGTGGTACAACCTGAGCCCCATGTAGTTCATGCTGAACATGTGGCGGCACGTCATTGCCCTCATCCTCCAATGTCAAGCGGTCGGTGTGCAGCCCCAGCTCGTCTTCCTCCGCAGCCTCTACCGGATCTGCCGAATGAGCCAGATGGAGTGCCGGTACTATTTATCACCGAGGAAGGGGGTTAAACTGATCGAGAACCCGAACTCCATCAAGCATTGGAAGGAGAAGTACTTCCTGATCCTAGGTCCCGAGCCGTGGGGCTTCTCTACGACGTGGAAGGAGGACGTTCAAAAGTGGGTGAAGGCCGAGCTGGTGCTCACTGAAGAGGAAAAGGAGATAGTGACAAAGATCCTCAGTCTTCCGACCCTCGGTTGGAAGGATATTACTGAGGAGGTCTTGTTCGGTGGGGGTGTCAGTCTGATCAACTCCAGTACGCTCCCTTACTTCTTTTCCTTTAGCATGTAGGCACTTACTTTTAGTGTTTGTGTTTTTTCACTAACTTTTTTGCTCAGATTTTTTGTTGTTCAGAAGCCCCTGGTATGGATTACCGAGCCCTAATGGCAAAGTGGACTGCAGCGGTGGCGAAGGATAGCAAAAAGAGAAAGAGGACGACGGCAGGGCCTCCTTCCAGTTGAGCAGTACAGGCGCCTTCGATGCCAGCGGCTGTCGTTGACTTGGTCACGACGCCCCCTCAGAGCCGCAAGTCATGCTCCCTTCGGCTGAAGCCCCGGGATCTTCGAGCAGGGCATTCTCGGTTGGCACTGCTCTGGTCCTTGAGGTGCCTTCGCTCACGGCCGCGATGGAGGCCATCCTTACCGAAGAGCACAAGAAGCCCTTCATCCCCGACTGGCGGGTGATGAAGCTTAATGGCTTCCTCGGTGATGCAGGGATGTGTATGTAGGCGGTGCACCATTTGCCGACCCCGATGGATCGCGCGGCGCTGAGGGCAGGTACGGTGAGTGACAATGCCTTAGAGATGGCCCGGTCTTGAGTTCTCATATTCGGGGTTAGTGATATTGAGTTCTCATATTCTTCTGTTTTGTCCACAGACCCTCTGCCACTTCAGCCATATGCTCGAGCAGTTCACTGAGCAAGAGAAGGAGATGAAGGCGACGAACGATCGCGAGCGGTCGAACCGCTCCAAGGTGGTGAAACTGTTCGAGGCTGAACGGCTGCTCTCAGCATCACGAACAGCCGAGGTGGGTGCCCTCGAGATGAAGCTCACCGAAGCGCTCGAGCACTCAACCCTCGAGACAGCCAAGGTCGAGGCACTGGAGAAGGAGAAGGCTCGCCTCGAGGAGGAGTTGGCGAAGGCTTTGAGGTCGTCCGAGGAGGCGCTGAAGGGGTAGGAGATGAAGGTGGTGGAGGCGAAGAAAGCCATTCAGGACGAGGCGAAGGCCCATATGATGACAAACATGGAGGAGGCCTACGCTCGAGCTCTGAAGCATGTTGCGGCTCGTATCCCCAGCTTCGACAGTTTAGCATACTACTTCTACGATCCGGTAGAGGGCGAGGAGTTCATCCCTCTGGCAGAAATCGAGCCCGAACGGGAGAGTGACGAAGCTGAGGGCGACGACAAGGAGGAGGTGAACCCCGAAGTGGCGCTCGTCACTATGCCGAGCGAGGGCACTTCAGAGCAGCACCTCGAGGTGGCTCCTTGACTCAGTTGCCTCCTTTTTTTTCTTCTTTTTTTTTGTATTGCCGAACTGCGGACTGGCCACTGCTTCAACTTTGGAATGAATAAGAAAGTTCTCCGTTTTTAACTAAGTGCTGAGAAAATTTCGAACTCTTTTTTTTTGTCTAAGTGTTAAGAAAATTTCAAACTCTTTTTTGTCTAAGTGTTGGAGTAGTGTGAATCTCAACAGCCCCGTGCCCTGATTCTTTTCAGATTGTTGAAGCGCTACAGGTTGTCGAGGTGACTAGGATAGCCGAAGTGGCTCACCTAAGAGCTAGTCTAGGGGCAACGAGATTGGGGCTCGAGCAGAACTAAGAGCATCTTCATGAAGTAGAGTCGAACCTTCGTAAGGCAAAATACGAGCTGAAGCACCTGAGGTCGACCTTAGTTCATCGATACATAGAGAGGAGGCATTTAGAGGAGCGGATTAAAGAAAGGACCCCTGAAGGCGATGACTTGGATTCGTCGGATGAAGCTAACCTCGGCCTGAAGATTAAGCGACTTCGCCACTCCTTGTCTAAGGTGACGGCGGAGAGGGATGTGTTGAAGAAAGTGACCCTCGATAAGAGCATAAAGGTTGCTCACCTTCTATGGACGATCACCGAAGGATCTCGAGGGGCAGGCTCGATACGGTTGCCTCGTCTATTAATAAAGGTGAGAGACGACTCGCTCAAAGAGCAAATTTTCGAGCTCGAGGTAGAGGTCGCTCGTCTTCAACCACGACCCGAGCGGGTCAATGTCAGATCCACCACTTGCACTCGTGAAGAGCGGGATAGGGGGATAACCTTCCATGGGCTGGCACGTCACTTGCCGACAGTGCATCGGAGTCCGGGCGACGCGCAGAGTGGGGCGGCAGCTTCATCGAGTGGAGCGTCAGTTGGAGCCACCGCTAGAATGGGTGCCGACGATGCTTTTCGGCTAGCCGGTCCTGAGATGAGTGCCGAGGGGGGACGTCGGCAGTTCAACATTCGTCGCCCCCGAGTGTCCCTTAACCGAAGTATGCCCGCGCCTCGGAGGCGCTGAAGTAAGCCTTAGGAGTCTTGCACTTTTAACTTCACAAGTGTTGTTTCTTGCTGTATAGATGAGCAGTTGGTATTGTAACTAGACTTGTTTCTCAGATTTTAATGAAATAATACTTGTCTCTGTATTCGCAGGTTTTGCTAGCATTTGTAGTTGTCAATAGTTGTATGAGCACTTCTGAGTAGTGAGACGCTCTGTACTCTCTTAGAAGCAAGTAGTTGAAGCGGAGTCGAACCAAGTGTTGGACTCCAAGCTTGTCGTTTAAAGAGAGAGTCAATGGTTGTGGGAGCAATTCCGAATGGTGAACCACTTCTTACTCGATTATAAGCAAGTAGTCGAAGCGGAATCGAGCCAAGTGTTGGACTCCAAACTCATCGTTTAAAGAGAGAGTCAACGGTTGTGGGAGCAATTCTGAATGGCGAACCACTTCTTACTTGCTTATAAGCAAGTAGTCGAAGCGGAATCGAGCCAAGTGTTGGACTCCGAACTCGTCGTTTAAAGAGAGAGTCAACGGTTGTGGGATCAATTCTGAATGGCGAACCACTTCTTACTCGCTCATGAGCGAGTAGTCGAAGCAGAATCGAGCCAAGTGTTGGACTCCGAACTCGTCGTTTAAAGAGAGAGTCAACGGTTGTGGGAGCAATTCCGAATGGCGAACCACTTCTTACTCGCTCATGAGCGAGTAGTCGAAGTGGAATCGAGCCAAGTGTTGGACTCCGAACTCATCCTTTAAAGAGAGATTCAACGGTTGTGGGACCAATTCCGAATGGTGAACCACTTCTTACTCGCTTATAAGCAAGTAGTCGAAGCGGAATCGAGCCAAGTGTTGGACTCCGAACTTGTTATTTAAAGAGGGAGTCAATGGTTGTGGGAGCAATTCCGAATGGAGAACCACTTCTTACTCATTCACGAGCGAGTAGTCGAAGCGGAATCAAGCCAAGTGTTGGACTCCGAACTCGTCGTTTAGAGAGTGAAATTTTTTTTGCAAGTAGAGTTAGACTACCCTAAAAATAGAAAATTTGCTAGGTAAAGTTAGGTTACTCAAGAGATTGGGAAGTTGTGAGGGGAAATTTCTCTTTATTGAAAATAACTGGGCAGCCGCTTCTAAGTTGCAGGCCGCCTTTATACTTTGGTTAAAAAGAAGATACAGGTAAGGTTTTTGAGAAAAGTCCTCTAGAGCGGTCCTGGGAGAGTTGCTTGGAGCGGTGTTTAGACACCCTCTCGGTACTTCATCAAGTGCTCGGCATTCCATGTCCTTAGCATCTTCCTGCCCCCCAGGTCTTCGAGTTGATACACGCCCGGGCGTATAACTCTGGAGACCTTATACGGTTCTTTCCAATTGGGCGCCAGCTTGCCTCTATTACTTAAATCGGAAATTGACAACTTTCTCAGTACTGAGTCCCCTTCCTTTAGGTTGGTGGATCGTACCCTCTTATTGTAAGCTTGAGTGATCCTACGGCGGTAGGTCTCTTTGCAGATTGCGGCTCTCTCACGGACCTCATCAATGAGGTCTAGACAGTTGCAAAGCTGGTTTGCGTTTTGTGCCTCGTTGTAAGCTATGAGTCGAGGTGAAGGCAAACCCACTTCCAAAGGGATAAGAGCTTCGGATCCGTACGTAAGACTCTCCCGTTGTAGTTCTTTTGGTGGTGCGATAGCTCCAAAGCACATTGGGGAGTTTTTCAACCCATAGCCCCTTAGTGGACTTATCCAGCCTCTTCTTCAAGCCTGAGAGGATTTTTCGATTCGCGTTTTTTGCTTGGCCATTGGACTGGGGGTGCGCTACTGAAGAGAACCGTTGCTGAATCCCGAGGTCGGTGCAAAAGTCGTGAAAGGTGGCTCCCGTAAATTGGGTCCCGTTGTCGGTTATAAGAACGCGAGGTACCCCGAACCGACAGACGATGTTCTTCCAAAAGAACTTCTGTACCTTGTGCTCGGTGATTGTTGAGAGTGGTTCAGCCTCTATCCTTTTGGAGATGTAGTTTATTGCTACCACCAAGAACTTCAGCTGGCCTGGTGCTGGAGGGAAAGGTCCGAGCAAATCCATCCCTCACATTGCAAAGGGGATCGGACTTGCCAAGGAGGCAAGTTGTGCTTGGGGGAGGCGACGGATTGGGACGAACTTCTGGCAGGAGTTGCACTGGCAGACGTACTCCTCGGAATCACTTAGTAGCTTGGGCCAGAAGTATCCGTAGTTTAAGAGCTTTCGGACAAGGGATCTCACTCCCAAGTGCGCACCACATAGACCATCATGGGCTTCTCTTAGGGCATAAAGCACTTCCTCTGGGGAGAGGCACCTTAGATAGGGCCGACCATCGATCTGGGTGTAGGAGCATTTGTACATGACCCCTGTCCAGGAGTGTGTACCGCTCTGCTCGTGTCTTAATCCTCCTTGCTTCTTTCGGATCTTCGGGGAGGACTCTGTCCCTGAGGTACTCGAGGAAGGGCTTCATCCAGTTTTCCCCCAGTGTTAGGGGGTAGGCTTCCATTGGCTCTGAGCCATCTTCGTCGATGCTTGGTTTGAGAATGACCTCTATCAATATGGTCCGTTCTAGACATTGGAGGGACGAGGAGGCGAGCTTAGAGAGGGCATCCGGTTGCGCGTTTTCTTCCCGGGGAACCCCCTGGAGTTGAACATCTTCAAATAGAGCTAGAAGCTCCCTCACCTTTGCCAAGTACCTAGCCATACGGTCATTCCTGACCTCATACTCCCCGGACACCTGATTGACCACCAATTGGGAGTCGCTAAAGACCCTTACGCGCTCGGCACCCGCCTTGCGAGCCAAGCAAAGCCTTGCTATGAGGGCCTCGTACTCTGCCTCATTGTTCGATGCTGAGAAGTTGAGGTGGAGGGAATACTGGAGAACGAAAGCATCGGGGCCAGTTAGGATGACGCCGACCCCGCTTCCATCGGTGCAGGAGGACCCGTCCACATAGACGATCCAAACGGATGGGTCGGCAGGCGACTCGCATGAGTCGGAGATGGTGTTCTCCACGATGAACTCGGACAGAGCTTGAGCCTTTATTGCTGTTCTGGGCTGGTAGCTGATGTCATGCTGACTCAGCTCGATTGACCACTTCATGAGCCGCCCGAAAGTCTCAAGCTTGTGGAGAACTTGTTTTAGCGGTTGGTCGGTAAGGACGACCACCGAATGGGATTGGAAGTAGGGGCGGAGCTTTCGGGCCGCCATGACTAGGGCGAGATCCATCTTCTCCAGCTTCGGATAACGGAGTTCGGCATCGTGGAGTACCTTACTTACGTAATAGATGGGCTTCTGCATCTTTTCCTTCTCCCTTACAAGGACCGCGCTGAGCGTCTACTCCGAAGCTGCGAGGTAGAGGTAGAGGACCTCCCCGAGTTCTGGCTTACTCAAATGCGGGGGGTTAACCGAATACTCTTTGAGCTTGTCAAAGGACTCCTATTGCTGCAGCCTCCACTCGAAGCTTTTAGCCCCCCTGAGGACTTTGAAGAAGGGGAGGCACTTTTCCCCGAACTTGGAGAGGAATCGCCCGATCACGGCGAGGCGACCCGTGAGCCTCTGTACTTCTTTGACGGTGGAGGGGGGAGCCATTTTGAGAATGGCTTGGATCTTTTTGGGGTTAGCCTTAATGCCCCTCAAGCTGACCATAAACCACAGAAATTTGCCCGACGAGACACCGAACGCACATATGTTCGGGTTTAGCCTCATATTGTGCCTCCTGAGCACCCCGAAGGCTTCTTGAAGGTCGCGGGTGTGCTCCTGCCCTTGGGTGCTTTTGACCAACATGTCATCGACGTAGACCTCCATGTTTCGGCCAATCTGGTATCGAAAGACCTTGTTCACTAGGTGCTGATTGGTAGCTCCCGCATTTTTCAAGCCGAAGGGCATAACACGATAGCAATAGAGGTCTTGATCCATTACGAACGAGGACTTTGGGATGTCGGGAGGGAACATCCTGATTTGGTTCTACCTTGAGAAGGCATCCATAAAACTGAGGAGCTCGTGCCTGGAGGTCACATCAATTAGGGCGTCGATGTTGGGAAGAGGAAAACGGTCCTTCGAGCATGCCTTGTTAAGATCGGTGAAGTCAATGCATATTCTCCAACTCCCATTGGCCTTTTTGACCATCACCACATTGGAGAGCCACTCAGAGTAGTTTACCTCCTGAATAAAGCGGGCATTGAGGAGTTTCTCAACCTCCGCCTTGATCACTTGTTGTCTTTCGGGGGAAAACTTCCACCTCTTCTGTTGGATAGGCTTGACCCCAGAGGCGACACTCAGACGGTGCATTGAGAGCTCCTCTGAGATCCCGGACATGCCTGCTGCAGTCCAGGCGAAGAGGTCACGATTCTCCCGTATGCACCGGGAGATGTCTTGCTTAATGGAGGAGGAGAGAGCCTTGCTGATGCGGAACGTCTTAGTGGTGTCTTCTTCGGAGAAGGCCACTTCCTCCAACTCGTCCACGGGCACGGAAATAGTCTGACCGCCTTCCTGAGGCAGTTCGAGAGCTTCCAAGGAGAGAACCGGACCCTCCATTGAGGTCATGTATTACTTCCGAGCCGCTTCTTGGCTTCCCCTTACTTCTCCCACTCCCGAGGGCATGGGGAACTTCATCTTCATGTGGTAGGCTGAAGGGATGGCTTGAACCGCAGCCAAACCTGGTCTACCCAGGATAGCATTATAGGCGACCTTGACGTCGACCACCATGAAGTCCATTGGCTCTGTGCGAGTTGCCAGGGCCATTCCAGCCGTTACGTCAAGGGTTATAATTCCCTCGACCGTAACCGGGACCCCAGTAAACCCATGGAGAGTGTATCCTGCGGGCTTGAGCCGGTCCCTCGACAATGGGAGGCCTTTGAAGGCCTCCAAGAAAAGGATGTTGACTGAGCTGCCGTTGTCTACCAAGACCCGATGAACTTCGAAGTTTGCCATTCGGAGATTAATGACGAGGGCATCGCATTAGGGCGTGCGGACACCCTCCAGGTCCCTAGTGGAGAACATCACTGGGACTCCGAGGCCCTTTGGGGGAGGATGTCTTTGCACAGAGTTAACCTCCCTTACGAAGGCTTTTCGGGAGGAGTTGGAATCTCCCCCCATTGGGCCTCTGTGTATCAGGTGTAAGATGCCCTCTACTTTAGCCTCCGTGCGCTGCTCAGTTCGCCTGTTAGCTCCCCGAAGCGGCAGGGGCAGATCGGCCCGGTCCTTCCTTACGAACCGGGTGAGCTGTCCTCTCTGTATGAGAGCCTCAATCTCATTTTTGAGGGCACGACATTCGTCTGTGTCGTGCTCGTGATCCTGATGGAAATGGCACCACTTACTTCGGTCCCTCTTCTTTCCTGGAGTATTCATCTTTAGGGGAGGTGATAAGAGGCCATCGTTCTCAATCTCCATGAGGATGGCAGATACACTGGCGTAAAGCGGAGTGAATTTCTCGAACCGAGGAGGAGGATGCCGCTGACCTCCATTGTCTTTTTGGAGCTTCTTAGCTCCTTCTTCTGCACCCTTCTGCTTGTTCGCGGAAGACGAGGCCTCGAAGGTGGGGCGGCAGATAGCTTCTTCCACTCGGATGTACTTCTCGCACCGAAATAGGAGCTCTGAGAATTCCTGAGGGGGCTTCTTGGCGAGGGATGCCCTAAGGTCGGCATTGAGGACGTTGGACTGGAAGGCGTTGGTGGCAACTGAGGGTTCCAAGGAAGCAATGGACCTGGCTTCAGCAGTGAAGCGCTTGACATAGTCCCTCAGTCGTTCGCCCTTCTTTTGACTAAGGAACAGTAAGGTGTCGCTTGTCGTCTCGGCACGGCGAATGCTCACAAAATGCATGAGGAAAAGACCCTCGAACTGGTCGAAGGAGAAGATAGATGCTGGTGCAAGCCGAGAGTACCATTCTCGAGCCGGCCCCTTGAGTGTGGCCGGGAAGGTCTTGCAAAGGAGGGAGTTAGATGCATGGTGGATCATCATGAGAATTTTGAAACTCTCAATGTGATCTGCGGGGTCCGACTCCCTGGTGTAGGTCTCGAAATGCGGATGCTTAAAGTTGTCAGGAACTGGAGCCTCCATGATGGCGCTAGAGAACGGGGGCCTGCTTGGATGAAGGTCCCTTGCCCGTCGCTCTTCGTCTCGGTCGAGCTGTCTGAGGTGCCTCTCCATCTCGTGGAGACGGAGGTAGACCGAGTCCTCCCTTCGGTCTTGCCTGGCCGAGCCCCGAGACTCATCCTCATGTCGAGGAGGGCTGGGGCTGCACCGGTGATGGCTCAGAGTAGGTGGTGGACTGACTGAGGGACGAGGGTGACTTGGAGTAGGATGCAGACTTCGGGAGCAGCAGTGGTGATTGGAAGAAAGGCGGTGATGGATCGCAGCCGGCCTAGGACTTCAGGAGAGGTGGCGGTGTTCGGGAGAAGGGCGGCGATGGCTCGCTACAGGCCTAGGGCCTCGAGAGCGGCGAGGATGATGAGGAGCCGGTCGAAGACTACGGGAGTGGCAAGGACGGTGAGGAGCTGGCGGAGGACTGGAAGCCCTATGGCCATTGTTGGGGGCAGCGTTGAGAGCCCAGAGGACTGCCTCCTGGAATTGCTGGAATTCCGCCCTTGTGACGGAGGCCTCCTGCTCATGATGGGCTCGAGGTGCAGGGCGGCCTGCCGGGGAGCGGCTCCGTCTTGAGCGACGTTGGGGCGACTCTCTTCGCCTGCAGGTAGAGTTGGACCTCCCTGGTTGGATCGGCGCGACGAACGATCCCTGGCATGCTTACGGTGAGGGTTTGCCTCTAGGGCCCTCCTCTCATCCAGATGGGTACGGAGGTCGGGTCCGTGCTCGGTCTGCCGATTGTTGATAATGTTCCGCAGATCCTTTGGAGTGGGGGAGTATAGGAAGCCATGGAATCGGTGTTGGCATTGTGGATGGAGACTTGAACCTAATGGACAGGTTGCTTGTGGCGGCTTCATCGAGAATGTTCCCCCACTGTGGCCTGGGTTTCCACAGGCTGCTGGATGGACTGCGGAGCCAGAGGATCTAGCTGCAGGGCTGGTTGATTGGGAGGAGGGAGATCTCCCTGCACAGGAGGAGGAGGATGAGAAGAGGTCGTCCTACGGTTGGAGTTTGCGGGTCTCTTCTTGGGAGGCATTGCTGGAAGTGACTTTGGTGGAAGGAGGAAGTTTGGATTGCTTTGTCGAGAAGTTCCCATAGACGGCGCCAATCTGTTGCCGCTGGATTCTGGTGTGGGGGCAATAGATGAGATTTGTAGGTTCGTGAGGAACTCGAACAGGCGGAACCCTTCTTCTTCCTTGTTGACTGGTTGATCCCTTGGTGCTCCCTTGAACCTGCACAAACGTTCAAGACATCGGGATAAATCCCAGCGACGAACCCTCCGACGCTCAAGTCAATACACAGAAAAAGTGAAGGGAAAAGAGCTCAAGTGTGCAAAGTGTGATCACCTTTCACCGTAGGAGGTAGGGGGCTTTTTATAGTCACCAAGGGGATCTCTTTCAGGATAAGAGTGAATCCCTACTTCCCGATGTGGCAGGATACGGGTGGTTATAACCACCTCAAGATCAGGGGGTGACAGATTTCCTCCAATCCTGTTGATCTGGCCCCTAGCGGGTTGAGACCCATTCTCAACGGGTCAGGTCCGTTCATGAGTTAGCGGGTCCAAGATGAGGGACCCGGTTCCCAATTTGGACTCGTCTGTAGCCGAAATTACCGTCTTACCCCTAGAACTTTAAGATTCGCACCCACTTTGAATGGTTCCGATTTAACCCCATTTTTGGCCATATCAAATAACAAGGATAAATCAACCACGCATGCATGAATAAATCAATATACCAACAGAATTTACTTGAAACAAACATTAATAATTCTCAAATAAACCAGATCCGGAAACAAGTCAAAAATTCTGGGTCAAACTGTCCAATACAAATAATCCAAGTAGCAGATACATTTATTCAAAATAAGCAACATGAAATAATAATAATAGCAAGAACTCCAGCATCTAAAATCTCAGATCACCTACTCCATCGGGCAGCTGATCACCATAATCTGCAATTTAACAAATTGTAGGAAAAGAAAAGAGAAACAAAATGCTCGTCAATTCAAGTTACGGGCCGCTTGTAGTGCAGACACAAGTACATGAAAAGAATAAACAACATAGAGTAACAGTGGAAGCAAACATAGCATGGAATAGACATGGCAACAAGATAGAACAACTAGCATGAATCGTGAACAGAATCAAGTAATGTGGTGAGATAACAGGTGTATATAACATGTGACAGGTAACATGTATCATACAAGCAGCACACAGTAGGTAGTAAATATAGAGGATAGGTATTAGGGTTTAGGGGTGAATGCAGGTAACGGGTTAGATAGCTAATGGATATAGAGGTATAGAAAGAATAGGGTTTAGGGTTTAATGATCAAACAAGAAATAAAATAGGATTTAACAATAATTAAATAGGTCATGAAATAAATTAATTGGAGCTAAACAAAATAAATCAGAGACAAATAAATTGGGACAGAAAATTTAATTAGATCAAGAAAATTTTCGAAGCCACAAAAATAGAGTCAAAATCAAAACAGATAGAGTGATAATGAAAACGGAGATCAAATACATGGTTCAAAGAGAGACGGAGAAATACAACAGGAATAAATACTCAAAAGGAATAAAATACATCCAAAATTACAGAAAATAAAAAACAGGGGTTACATATCCTTATTTAAGCTTAGTATTATTTTTTAAATAATTGGAAAATAACAACACCAAACTAATGTTAGAGATTATGAGAGATAATAAAAAGAGAAATTAGGGTTAGGGTTAATATCCATACTTTGTAAGATATTGTATCCTGATTATCAGAATTGGAATAATCCCAGGTACTTCCACAAGACCAGTATATATGAGATTAAACTAGGTTTAGGGTACTAAGCTTCATGCCCAGTCAAACCCGGTCCAATAATTAACAGATAACACATGAAAGCACGTGTAGCCCCATAGAACATTATACACAATAATATTCTATTATATAGAGAATATACCTATATATCCAACAATCTCCTCCTATATTCTCAATATATAAGGCAATGCCCTGTTATATCATTGGATAAAAAAATATAGTTCATAGACTAAATCAATTATAATTCGAATAGTTCAAATGAGACTAAACCAAAATAATCGAATAGTTCAAAGACCATATTAGAACATAATAGTTCACAATGACTAAACCAACTAGAGAAATCTGCCATAGTTTCAAAATCAACCAAAGTAAATAAACTTCAAGAACAAAATAAGAGTTTTAAGCTCATGAACACAAGAGTCTTAAACTCAATAGAAGTTTTATCAAGCAAGTGACAAATTTATTCTCGAGAGAAATAAACTGAAACTCTATCATTGCAAACTACTTTGTGTTACTCCTCCATTTTAAGCAAATTATTATTTTAAAATCTATAATGACATATTCAACTCCCCCATCTGTCATGCCCCGCTTCCCAAAAACACAGAATACGAGTGCGTGACGAAGCCCAGCGAATGATTTTAACATCATCCATAAGCTGTAGGATCGACTCAGCATCACAACAAGAATATAACAAAATATATATACAACCACGCATGCATGAAATATTTATTAAACAATAGTAACAATTGAAATAAATACTAGTGTCTCAAAAAAATTCTCAAATCTGGATCAAATGTAAAACTCGGGAACATAAGCCCGTTACAAGTTTTAAGTAGCAAGAAGTAAATAACACAAAGGAAATAAATAATTTAAGCATGTCTTTTCTTCATTTGAAGCCTAAAATCTCTGCTCACCAATTCCAGCAGGCAACACGTCTCCAAAGTCTGTTTAATAATTATAAAAAGGGGAAAAATAGAGAAACGCTCTTAGTGCAAGTTAGGGTCATAAATAGTAAAAATGAGTACAAGAAATATGGAACAAAATTTGGAATCAAAAATATAATAGGAATGCAACAAGGAGTGGGGATTCAAGAAACTAGCTAACAAGAAGGACAACTCAAGTGATCAGGTTGGGTAACAAATACTAATAGTGGAGTAAGTGGCAAGTGAACATGTAAGGGTATCCAACATCAAGTGACAAGTATCAAGTACAAGTGTCAGGTAACAAGTCTCAAGTCTAGTGTCAAGATGTCAAGTACAAGTATCAAGTTTCATATATCATGTAGTCAAGTATCAAGTCTTGTGGTTATTACTATCTAGGTAGCACTTCATGCATCCATACTTTTACTACATGGTTGCTACAGTCAATCAGTTACATTTAGGCCTAGTAATGGAGTTTATAGGGAGGTGTACTCAGGTATCAAGTATCAAGCAAGCTATGCTCATGAATCGGGTAATCACATATCCAGTTCATGTGTCAAGTCATAACAAAACAAGTCATGAATCATATATATACTAGTTCATGGATCAATAATATACTAGTCCATGAATCGATTGATAATATACTAGTTCATAAATCAAATAATATACTAATTCATGAATCGAATAATAATATATTAGTTCATGAGACATGTATCAAGTGGGAAACACGGGCCCTTTTCTGAGTACACTTACCTATATTGTCCACTACTATGGTCTTTCCCTTAAACCACGGATTATCATTTATTATTATCATCAAGCAAGCATGAAATGTGCGAAACAAGTCAAGTAAACATAATCATGAACATGGAACAAGTTTGAGATATTTATATAGCATATTCGAGGGTCAACACGAATCAAAATATCAAGAACGACGAAAATCTCAAATCTGGACAGCATTAGGTTGCTGCACCAAAACTGCGATTCCCGTTGCTACAAAATAGCAAATGTGGATCCGTCAGGAGGTCTAAAAACTAGACTCCTGCCTGGTTCCAATTCATATAATTAAGGTGCATAAAAGTTGTGGTAACATGTGTCAAAACAGAAAACTATACAACATTCGTGTTCGGCCAGAATTTGTAAAACTGAGTTTATACATATGAAACAGTATTGAAACATCATTAATTAATTCTGAGAAAATTAGAAAATGTTCTCTAGGGTGTCCAGTATCAGCATGCAAAATTTCAAGTCAAATAATTATTGGTAGCATAGTTAAAATAATTGTAAACTAAAGAGGTGTAGTAGTTTTTGTGAATCTACGATTACCGACACAGCAGCAGTAAAACTGCAATATCTCCTAGACCGTAACTCAAAATTCAAAACTTATGGATGCTATCGGTAACTAGACATTTAGAGCTACATTTCATATTTAGGGCTCAAGTTCAGATTTTGATTTTTAAGGGGTTGAAACAGCAAGTAAAGTCCGTAACAGCAGCAGGTATGAATGTCTTTCATATATAAGTTGCATGATAATTGGTTATTATGAGTCTAGATTAATGTGTGGTACAAATACGGATGTAGTGGTTATCAGATCAGCAAGTCACATGTATTTCTCAACTCTAAAGAATGTAAAATCGACACAACACATCACACCTCACATGTCCACAAGTCAAGAGGTTCATGTTCAAGTAATTAGGAGAGGGTCCAACTAGTTCTGTAAATATGTCAACGAAAGGGTTGTGACTCTTAAGATCAAGGAATCAATGAGGATTAATATTTGATCAACAACGAAGAGTCAAGGAGGAGTCACAACTACTATCTATTTGCAGTATTTTCAAATTAAATGCTTGTACTAGAACAAAAATTTGTACAAGATGAATACTTGCCTTGGGGTGTAGATGACGAATCCGACGGAGGAATAACGGGAATGGATCCCGGGCGACACGGCGATAAGCAACGATCACGGTGATCACGACCGGGTACGGATCTTGATGGCGATCGAGATCGGAAGATCGGACTGTTGCGATCAAAGATCAAGATCAAGATGATCGAATCAGATCGGACGGCCAGATCTCCTTGATAATGAAGATGATGAAGACGACCAAGATCTATCGATCGAACAACTGCGATCAAAGGAATCTCGATGATCATCATGATCGTGATGATCAAGAGGAAATCGGACGTTCCACATCCAATCAAACATGATGATGATGATGATCGTGATGATCGACGGCCCAAAACACACTTGATCAAACCCAAACAAACAACGAACCATCAACGGCTTCGCCTAGCTCGATTGGCGAACGACAACAAAATGGGGACGGCAACTGGAGCTGGTGGTCACGGCGGGTGGCGGGCTGGCACGGTGGCAAGGCTGACGGCGGCCGACTGTCGACATGGGGAACACAGCACGGTGGCTGTCTTGCTAGCTGGAGGGCAATGTTGCTGCCGCTGTCGACTAGGGAGCACCAGGTGGAGGGCGGAGCTGTCGACGCAGGGAGGTAGGAACGACAGGAGTGGGTGTATCGGTGCTGCTCGTTGCTACAGGAGCTCGCCGGTGATCTGTTGCATCACTGGCGGCGCCGCAGGAGGGGCCGGCGCAGGCGGCAGAACACAGGGGAGAGAGGAGCATGGCAGGGATGTGAGCGGCAGGAGGTAGGAGGAATGTCCGGGAGATGCAGAGGCGCTGCACTGCGGTGCGAGAGACGCGGCCAGGGGGCTGCGCTGTAACATCCCGATCTATTATATATATATATTTCGTATATATTTCATTTTATGAGGATTTGAGACCATATGTATTTTTGCATACATAATTTCATATGTTTTTCTAGAGTCCAATATTTTTCTTCATAGCCTAATAGACTGATTATTCTCTTTGTTTCCTACAAGAGTTATTTTAAAGCCTAAAGAACATCCTAGGCCTAATTCTAGCCCATTATAATTAATTTAAGTATTTTTCCTTGAGCCTATGATTTTTGGCCCAAATAGTAAACCCATTTAATTTATTCCTCTTTTAATTATGGTGACTTGTAGTGTAGACTCAATGGTAGACAATTAATAAATTAGTGCATGAACAACTTAAGAATGAGGGACACTAGGGTAGCACGTGCATGCAATATAGTGTGCATTGCACACTTTTCCTATTAGGCCGGATTGGATCCAAGAGAAAGGGAGAGATAGGAGTAGTGGTGAGGTAGTTTCTCAAGTCATGGGTGGTTGTGGCAACTCCCTAATTCATCCTAGCCTTTAATCCCTAACTAGTTGATCTAATCCTAGCTATCCAATCCACCCAAAATTATGTATAAATACCCCATAGTTTCTTCTCATCGTAGTACATTATAAAATTTTACTAGAAAGAGAAAAGATTAGAGTAAGAAAAGATTGAGAGTTTTTGGGAGAAAAATATTGAGGAATTCTTGTGTGGGTGTTCATCCAAAGAAGGTCGGGAATTACTCGGTTTTTGCTACACCTAGGAGGAGAAGGATCTATTTGTGCATTCTAAAGGATTTTATAAGAGCTTTCTATTCGTGTATCTTCAAAAAGGTGGGTGTTTCTCATGACTTCTAGAGTAGAAATCATGCTAGGGCTGAAATTGAATTGTCATTTTGTGTGTGTGTTAAAGTTAGTTTGATTGAATGATTGTTATAATGAAATCTCTCATGCTATATACATCATGTGAAAATTTGAATGAATGGAAAAGAACTAAAGACATTGAAAAACTAGCTGTACAGTCGACCGATCATGTTGAACAGTCGACTGGTCTGAGAGAATGAAAGATACCATAATAAGTTTTGTACTAATTATACAAGCATAAACAAGTGAAATTATTGCTCTTTGTTAATACTATGATTTTAAATGAAAATGGAACAGAAGTGTGATTGCATGAAACGAATGGGTGAACCTAATGAAATGATATGATTAATGTATGTTATTCTTGATTTTTATCTAGCATACTGAATTGGAATAAATGTTTATCTCTGTAGAAAAATGATGATTATGGGAAAAATACCCTTTTTTTTGAAGTCGTGGTTGTGTGGAAAATACTAGTCGTAAGAATCCCTACATTATTTAGTAAACTATGCATGTTGTGAAGGTTGTTAAATAAAGTCGTGTATTAGTTTCGAGAAATGAACCTATTGTAATCTTAAACTAAGATTTTGTGTGAATCGAATGAAAGAAGAAATGGTTCCTTATTTCAAATTTTAATACTGATCAGTCGACCGAATAGATGTAGTAGTCGACTGACCTGATTATTAAATCCTTCGAGTTAAAACCCTGCAGAACAGCCGACTGGTCTGAGTAACAGTCGACTGCCCTGTACCTTGTACTTTCGAGTTTAAAACCCTGCTGAACAGCCGACTGGTCTGAGTAACAGTCGACTGTCCAGACTCTTTGTCAACATCTCAGATTTCTAAATTTGCTTTGTGAAATAAATACATATATATATTGTTTGAAAGAAATTTGATAATGGAAAGAATGGAGATTGGATGTGACGGATTAGAAAAGTGAATTTTATTTACCTTTGCATGAATCGTATATGAAGTGAAGTGAATTATTCTGCTGAATTTATGAAAAGTTTTATGACTATGAATACTATGAACATGAAAAAGGAAAGTCTGATGTAATCATGAAAAATGAACTCATGAGTTTGAAAGACTCGATTCTCGTGTAATTGTGAATTGAAATTGAGAAATAGAGTGTAGCTAAGCCTCATACCGGCATGGAAAATAAATTAATTGAAATGAAATTTGAAATGAAAAGACCAAGATTTGGGTCGCGTTGAATAAAGAATTAAGACCGGTATTGTGGAAAGGCTAACTCTAGAGAATTGATTTTGTTCATGATTCTAATAAACTGAGGATTAGACACATAGTGAAGATGTGATGAAAGTAAGAGAAAAACATGAGTATGAGGGCCATCGGATTGACGGTGTGAGAGTGATCCACAAACTGCCTGCTTGATGCATTATGACATGGCGTGGGCACTATTCCGAAATTATTGTCCTGGTGGCGACGCTTGTGGGGTGTTTTGGTGGCTACGGGTGGTGCCATTGTTCCGTGGCGGAGGTTGAATTGTTTATAGTCTGCCTGCTTGATGCGTCATGTCAGTACGTGGATTCCCCTCCAGACTGCCTGGACATGGGCTCGTAGATCATAGAACATCTAGGATACTTACCGCAGTTACCGTATTAGTTTAAGTCATGGCAAGGAACAAACCCTAAAAGATGAAGTACGATTAAGGGCTTGCCCTCGGACCTATGTAGTATGGGATGCATAGAATCCGAACAAGTGTGCATTAGTGTCATATAACATAACAACTGCATTAAGGACTAAGTGCACAGCACGACACGACATCAATGGGATAGTCCCTTTAGCTTTGTTTTTGTGAACAAGTTTGTGATTTTGTTAAGAAATGAGAATCGTTATACTGTTTCCGGCATAGAGAGGATGGCCGTATATAATTTTCTTCGGTTGAATAAACTGACGTACCCACAGTTTTGTATGCAGGATAAATGGTCTGATAAAGATTAAAGGAGAACTGATGCTTAGAGATCATTCAAATATTGTTATTCTTTTATATAAATGTTGTAAATTGCTTCCGCTGTAAAATGTAAAGTGTAAAGATTCCATGTAACTCTGATGTAAAGTGAAAAATTTTTAATTCCTTGTAAAATTGTACGAAAGAAGTGTAAAGATCCTATGGAATCTCGAATTCAGTTGTGTTTTGGAATTCGGGGTGTTACAGAGTGGTATCAGAGCCACGCTTCACACTAGTACAAATTTATAAGGAACGACACCCTAGAAGTGGACATTAGAGTGTGTGTTGAGTCTAGAGATTTAAATGTAAGTCACTTACATTTGCGTTGCTCTATGATTTATGCTTCTTCCTCTCTATTTCTAAGATGGCTGATCACTTCGACCCTGCTGGAGACGACAATTGGCATATCATAGAGGAAGATTACTACCCCAGACAAGCTGATTCAGATGAGGAAGATCCCAAAGATGTGGAAGAGGAATGGCCTGAGTCCCGAGAGATCACCCCACCTCCGGACTCATCTGATGATTCTTCTGACGAAGAAGAACCAGTCCCAAGTAGTCTTGTGATATCTCTTTAGAAGACGACTATTAAAGGCTCAGTTGGCGAAGCGCAAGGATGATTTTGCAGTTCTCAGTCATCGTGTATGGGAACTCGAGAAGAGGAAAAATATGACCGATGTACTGAAGGAGGAAGTGGAGGAACTACGGGGAGAGCTTCGTGAAGCGAAGAGGAACCGTAGGAGTTAGACTATTGTAGCTTCTATGGCTTTCATTCTGATGTCAAGAAATGTTTTAAATTCGAATGTATAATGTTTGAAATTCAATGAAATGAAAAGATGATTTAAAATTCATGTTTTATACTTCGAATTTAATGGATCTTTTGCATCAGAATATGGCTAGACGAAGAGCAAGAAACGGTGAAGGTCTGGACTTGGAAACGGAACTAGCAAGGGTCTATCAGATACTCAATGCCGTTGCCATGAATCAGAACCAAGGAAGAGTGCCTGTGAATCTAGTACCCGAAGCAATCAAACTCGTGGAATCATTCAAGCGGACGAAACCACCAGTATTTGAGGGAAAGTCAGATCCTGACGCGGCTGACAACTGGATCCAGCAGGTAGAGACTATCTTCGAAATCTTAGAGACCCCGGAGGGCAGTAAGGTGAAGTTGGCGGCACTGCAGTTCGAGAAGGATGCGACTGTATGGTGGCAGTCGATGAAGCAGACAATGGGAGGTATTGTTCTTGGCTGGGAGGAATTCTTGGAAGAATTCCACCGTCATTATTTTCCCTCAGATGTCCAGGAGAAGAAGGCCATGGAGTTTTTATCACTACAGCAGGGCAGCATGTCGGTTAGGGAGTATGAGACGAGATTCACTCAGCTCTCAAGGTATGCTCCCGAATTAGTGATGGATGAGGCGAAGAAGGCTTGTAAGTTCGAGCATGGGTTGAGGCCGAGCTTAAGGTCCAGGATGATAACCCTCGGTATCAGGGGGTTTGACAAGCTAGTCAAACGAGCGGCAGCCACGGAGGCAGACATGGAGCATTTCCACGCTGTTCAGAATAGAAAGAACAACTGGAACATGGGGAAGAGGCCCGCAGTTGCTGGGAGTACCAGGGACAGCCGTTAGCCCAGAGGTTCAAACCAACGGGAGCGAATGCTGTCAACATAGATGGGAGACCCAGAAATGCATGGGTGAGACCTCCTGTGGTGACTTGTTACAATTGTGGGGAGACAGGTCACTACCGATCTCGGTGCCCGAAGTTGCAGGATGTCGTCCAAAGGGGACCAACTCAGCAGGCTGGAAAGAGACCGTACCAGCAAGGGCGAGTATTTTCCTTGACTGAAGCTGATGCCGATGAGGTAGATCATGTCATCACTGGTACGAGGGCGGACGTTTAGAGGTTCATGTTGCTTTCTTTTCTCGTTTATTTAGTGAACTGTTACGTAATGAGTGTGTATTATGTAACAGGAGAACTTTATTTGAATGGAATGAAAGCTGTTGTTTTGTTCGATACTGGATCCTCTCATACTTTTGTATCACCTAAATTTGCTAAAGTGTTGGGAGTCGAACCGAAAATCTTTCCAGGCAAGGTTTTAACAGTAGCTACTCCATTAGGGGAGACTCTAACCACTGATCGGTACTATGTTGACTGCGAGATCATGATTGGAGATCGAATTTTCAGGATCGATCTGATCGAGCTGAATGTTTTGGGAGTCGATGTTATCATTGGCATTAATTGGATGTCGGTGTAAAGTGCGAACATCAAGTGCAAGACCAAGACAGTAATAGTGAAGGCTCCAGGAGGACCTGAAGTCACTTTCCAAGGGAAGAGAAGATGTTCAGATTTGGTTGCTGCTATTAGCCAGAAGAATGGGATTCCTGCTGAGGTGCAACAGATTCCTGTGGTTCAGAATTATTCGATTGTGTTCTTGGAAGATTTGCCTAGGTTACCCCCGCATGGTGATGTGGAGTTCAGCATCACTATTCAGCCAGGGAGTGCACATATTTCCAAGGCACCGTATAGGATGGCACCTGTGGAGCAGGATGAGATCAAATGGCAGATTGAGGAACTATTGGAGAAAGGCTTTATTCAACCAAGTGCGTCACCTTGGGGAGCACCGGTGCTTTTGGTAAAGAAGAAGGATGGTTCGATGAGAATGTGCATCGATTACCGAGAGCTGAATAAGGTCACTGTTCAGAATAAATATCCGATTCCACGAATTGATGACTTGATCGATCGTCTACAAGGAGATGTTGTTTTCTCCAAAATAGATCTTCGATCGGGATATCATCAAGTTCAAGTGAAAGCTGAAGACGTACATAAAACTGCGTTCAGAACTCGACACGAGCATTACGAATTCTTAGTTATGCCGTTTGGAGTGACGAATGCGCCTGCAATCTTCATGGACATGATGAACAGAGTTCTGAGGCCGTTCATTGATTCTTTCGTCGTGGTGTTTATCGACGATATTCTCGTGTACTCCAAGTCAGAAGAGGAGCACACCGAACATCTGGCAACAGTTTTGAGGAAGCTTCAGGAGCATGAGTTGTATGCCAAGATATCCAAGTGTGATTTCTGGAAATCTGAAGTGGCATTCCTAGGTCACATCCTTTCTAAGGAGGGAGTGGCAACTGATCCTCAGAAGATAGAGGCAATGAGAGACTGGGTAAGGCCTACTACAGTGAAGGAAGTCAGGAGTTTTCTTGGATTGACTGGATATTATAGGAGATTTATCCAGGGCTACGCTCAGATAGCCGTGCCGCTAACTGGTTTGACCAAGAAGAGTGTGAACTTCAAGTGGACCGAGCAGTGCGAGGCAAGCTTTCAGGAGTTGAAAGAGAGGCTGACTACTGTGCCCATTTTGGCTTTGCCTAGAGCAGGTGTTGAATATGATGTCTACAGCGATGCTTCACATCGTGGGCTTGGTTGTGTCTTAATGCAAGAAGGAAAAGTGATCGCTTATGGGTCTAGGCAACTACGACCGCATGAGAAGAATTATCCGACTCATGATCTGGAGTTGGCTGCGATTATCTTTGCTTTGAAGCAATGGAGGCATTATGTGTATGGTGAGAAGCTGAACATGTACACAGACCATAAAAGCTTAAAGTACATCTATCAGCAGAAGGATCTGAACCTGAGGCAAAGGAGATGGCTTGAGGTACTTGAGGACATTCGTCCGGAGATTAAGTATCACCCTGGGAAGGCTAATGTTGTTGCTGATGCACTTAGCCGCAAGAGCAGTCTGGCGAGTTTGATTACAACCCAAAGGCAACTGGCAGAGGAGTTGGATTGGGTTGGTATTGAAGTTGTTCTACAAGGCTTGGGATCATCCTTAGCTCAGTTGAGGCTTCAACCGACGCTGAATGAAAGGATTATTGTGAGACAGAAGGAAGATGCAGAGATTCAGAAGATGAAGGAGCAGGTGGGTGCTGGCAATGTAGCGCCCCGAATTTCTAATATAAAAACTTAGAAAATACGTGGCACAATCCCAGCATCAACTTCAATGTAATAGTACACATAGCTCAAAAACATAAATAATTTTATTCCAAACTTTTATTACAACAATCTTTTTCAAACACAGCGGAATTACAAACACCTTGAATTACAACTTTCTTTTCACAATACTTCTTTTTACACAAATTTACACAAAGCTCTATTACATCAGTTTATCTCAAACTAACTCAAGCATCCAAGCCTCCAAACTCTAAGCAACAACCTGTAACACGTGAGGCTAGAGATGATCCCTAACCCCCAAACTAAAGGGGTCAGCCATAAATGGTGTGAGTGATATAAAAAAAACAACATAATTTAATCATAAAACATAAAGTCATCAACAGCATGTATTAACAACAAGGATAAATGAATGAGAAATAACAAAGGATGTAAAGCATGAAAACATCATGGAATGAATCAACAAGTGAATCTAGTCTAAGTGTCAAGTGTAGGAAAACTAGAAAACACATGCGTAAAACCAAGTTAAGAAAACACAACTCCATATGCAACTAACCCCACTACGGTGATGGGAAACAAGATTCAGAATACTCCGCGAATAGGCGTCACCGCCCTTGACGTGCAAGCATCAAGTAAGATAACTCAATAACAATAACCGGAGAATCATCTCCCTGCTATGTATCCCACGAATAAGCCTTCAAGACCCTCGACGTGCAGATACACCCGATACATTCCGTGAATAGGTCTGCCGACCCTCGACACGCAAATGCACCCTGCATGCTCCGTGAATAGGCCCGTAGACCCTCGACACGTGAACACCTAAATATTCTGTACCCTACGAATAGGCCTTCAAGACCCTCGACGTGCAGATACACCCGATACATTCCGTGAATAGGTCTGCCGACCTTCGACAAGCAAATGCATCCTGCATGCTCCGTGAATAGGCCCGTAGACCCTCGACACGCGAACACCTAAAATATCCTCTAGTGGGACTAACAAATCATGAGCCTTTACTTACGTCGATTATTATCAAATACACCAAAAATCCTTATCTCTAGAGTTAGTGCAGCCTGCTGGTTCGCAGAACTCCCACTCAACTCCTAGAGACCTCAATATGACCATAACTCACTATTCCATCGTCAAACGATCAAAGGAGAAATCTCTCCACTCAATCAAGCTCAAGTCTTTAGTAAATTCCATAATCCAAATCCAACCATAATATATATTGAAAGCGTATGTTCTACAGAAGAATAATATTTATAAGAGTAGATTATAGATCCAAAATATTTAAAGAGTTAGTCTTTTAAAGAACATCAAAACACCTTAGAAAAGTATCAGTACCAGTCGACTGCAAAGTTCACCAGTCGACTGTCCAGAGTGAAAACTAACATCATTAAGAAATAAGATCTAAGTGTCTATAGTCGACTACAAAACTCACCAGTCGACTGTCCAGAAAGAAATCCAGTAACTTTCAGAAAATAAGTTAGGTATTATAAGTTGTCTTACAAAAATCATAAGTTGACTTACCAAAAACATAAGATGACTTATAAAAACATAAGTTGACTTACCAACAATATAAGGTGACTTTTAAAAACATAAGTTGACTTACCAACAATATAAGATGACTTATAAAAATCATAAGTTGACTTACCAACAATATAAGATGACTTATAAAAACATAAGTTGACTTACCAACAATATAAGATGACTTATAAAAATCATAAGTTGACTTACCAACAATATAAATGACTTATAAAAATCATAAGTTGACTTACCAGATCATAAGTAGACTTATAAAAACATAAGTTGACTTACCAACAATATAAGATGACTTATAAAAGTCATAAGTTGACTTACGAACAATATAAGATGACTTATAAAAACATAAGTTGACTACCAACAATATAAGATGACTTATAAAAATCATAAGTTGACTTACCAACAATATAAGATGACTTATAAAAATCATAAGTTGACTTACCAGATCATAAGTAGACTTATAAAAACATAAGTTGACTTACCAACAATATAAGATGACTTATAAAAATCATAAGTTGACTTACCAACAATATAAGATGACTTATAAAAATCATAAGTTGACTTACCAACAATATAAGATGACTTATAAAAACATAAGTTGACTTACCAGCAATATAAGATAACTTATAAAAATCATAAGTTGACTTACCAACAATATAAGATGACTTATAAAAATCATAAGTTGACTTACCAGATCATAAGTAGACTTATAAAAACATAAGTCGACTTAAGGGAGACATAAGTCGACTTATAAGAACATAAGTCGACTTATAAAAACATAAGTCGACTTGCCAGAGAGAAATTCCAGAAATCTTTAAGAAAATATTCCAAGTGTTATAAGTCTACTTGCAAAGTCATAAGTCGACTTAAAATACAATATAAGTCGACTTAAAAGGTCATAAGTCGACTTACTAGAGAAAAATCTATGATAACCTTGAAAAATAAATTCTAACTGTACCAGTCGACTGAAAAGGGTCTAAGTCGACTGTCCAGAACGGATTTTTAAGAAAACTAAAGATCTAGCAGCTGGGTCGTACCAGTCGACTGATAGGTCTTCCAGTCGACTGTCGGCCTACAGTCTGCTTAGTTTTGGTTGTTCATGATAATCAAAATTAGGGTTTACCAAAAGAAAACATTGTTTACTAAAATAATTTGTATTTCAATAAAATGACAGTCTCGAATAATCCCCAGTTCGGATACATTACTCAAATCAACCAATTTCTCAAATCTCAAATTCTCATGTTCTAAACTCCTAATTCTTCCATTAGGATTTCTCAATACTAAATCTCTTCCACAACTCAAACTAAATCTGATTTGTAATCACAAGATCCAGATGTTCAACCATCCAATTCCTTATTATCATAACCATACTCAAATCTTAACATGTTTTCAAGCAATAAAGAATTTCCCAATCAAGATCTACTAAACATTCATGGATTTCACATGCACAATATAAATAACAACTATTGCATCGATCACATACAAGATACAAAATATCGAAACAAAACAACACACAATCATTTACATAAATCAATTAACAAAACAAAGTTCATTTAACAAAACAAAACAAAACAAACAATATCACTCACTTTTGAATTGAGAAAATCCACGAAAAGCCTTCCTTCTTGTTAGATCCAAAACTTCCTCTTGCTCTTCCAAAACAATTCTCAAAATTCTGTATTTTAGTAATGACGGCTGGAAAGGTCTATTTAAACAATCCGGAAATAGGTTTTAGGGTTTTACGACAATTTTGCAAAATAATCCCTTCAAAATACAACTTTATACATATAGTTCTATTCTTGGAAATTCCATCAAATTCATTTTAATTAGGATTTAAAAGTAAAATATACTCGTAAATCTCAATTGGTACTGTTCAAAACGTCCAGAAAATATAATTTGCACTTTAACCCTTAAAAATGTCAATTTTGCAAAAAGGTCCTTCTTTTCTCAAAATTTGCAAATAGTTCCGATTAATTTCAGAAAAATCTGGAAAAATACTAAATAAATCCCAAATATTAAATAATGATTTTTCATAAGGAAAACTTGACTTTTGAACCTCTCAAGAAAATATTTGCACGTGTTTTGCACGTGCAAAAAAGATAACGCTTTAGAAAATATTTATTAAATCTCCAGAAAATCATTTTAATTCATTTTCTAATATTTAAAATAATATTTGAAAATATGGGGTTCTACATCACTCCCTCCTTAGAAGAGTTCTGTCCTTAGAACTACTGCTAATGGGGTCCGAACAAACCCACCAACAAAGAATGAAAACTCATGGATAGAAACATAATTTTAGGAAATACAGTCACACCAAAGAACACATTCCATCAAAAGAAATACATCATACAGAAGAAACACAATCATGCAAAGAATTCAGAAAAACAAACTTCCGCTGCGCAACTCTGATAACTTGCCATTGGAAGCCATGCTGCAACAACTACTGAACTCCTGCATCCAATTCTGACCTTCTGCTTCATCCTTCCGAGAATCAGTGGCCACTCCCTCCTTAGAAAGGACATGACTAAGGATAGCACCTCAAGACCTTGCTTGGAAACACCTTAAGCTCCACACTTAAGACTATCAATAAATGGGCGACACAATTGCATGCAAGAAAACAGTATCAAATAAAACTTTGTCGTTATTCCATTAGTCCAAATAAATCTTGTTACATGAAGAAAAATACTCAATCTTTATTTATTCCCCAAATAAAAGTTTTACTTAATACAAAAGAATAAATTTCAAAATTCTTGCACACGCAAGTCACATTCCTGAGTTATCTGCATCCTCATCAGTCAATGCGGACTCTCGCCCCTCTTCAGATCCTTACCTTTCCCCGCACCGTCTTTCTTCAGCTGCGGACAGTTTGGTCGAATATGTCCTTCATGACCACAATGATAACACGCCTTCCGAGGTTTGGTGCATGCTGCTCGATAATGACCTGTCTCTCCACAGTTGAAACAAGTCGTACCCTGAACTGCGGGCGCCTTCTGCACTGGCCCACTGAACTTGACCTGCTTCACTGGAAATTCCTTCCCATTCTGATCATCTGCTGGCCTCTTTTTCTTTTTCCAGGTTTCTTGCTTCTTCTGGAACTGGTCCATGTCTTCCTCTGTCATTGCTGCTCTTCTGACCAGCTTGTCGAACCTTCTTATACCCAACGGGATCATTCTCGACCTCAAGTCTGGCTTCAAGCCCTGCTCGAACTTCTTGGCCTTCTTCGCCTCGTCAACAATCAACTCTGGTGCATACCTCGACAGCTGAGCAAACTTGGTCTCATACTCTCGCACTGTCATGCTGCCTTGTTGTAGATCCAGGAACTCTGTCGCCTTCTTCTCCTGAATATCTAGGGGAAAGAAGCGATCCCTGAATTCCTCCAGAAAAGCTTCCCAAGTCATCGGCTGGTCTCTCAAAGTCCGCTTCAGCGATTCCCACCAGACACCAGCGTCCATCTCCAGCTGCATAGTGGCCAACTTTACCTTATTGGCTGCCGGAGTCTCTGAGACCTCGAAGATCATCTCCATCCTTCTAATCCAATCGTCAGCCTTGCTTGGATCCGATTGTCCCTCAAAAACTGGCGGCCTCATCCTCTTAAAGGACTCGATCTGCTTGATAGGATCGGCGTTAACCAATCCCTGTCTAGCTCCATGATTTTGCTGCTGATTCTGTTGTTGATTCTGACTTTGCGTCAAATTAAATGCCATTAGCGCATTCAGAGTCTGATACACCTTGGCAAATTCGGCCTCAAGATTAATTCCAGTTCCTCGAGAACTTCCAGATCCATCCTCATTGTTACCACCATTCCTGGGCCTGGGTGCAACCATTCTGAATACTGCAAAATGAGGGTAAAGTTAGAGCATCACCACACAACTAACATTCACATCAACACCCTATGGCAAAACCTCAACCATACCCCAAACCATAACCTCAAACCAAACATCATGTTCTAATTCTATGTGATACTCACACTCTGATGTCCACACCTAGGTTGGTTTTCATACTATGTCTATTATTACTATTGAAGCATGCTCTGATACCATTTGTAACGCCCCGCCCCAATACTCAGACAATTTTAATATTTTTAGAAAGACAAATTAGATACTATGTAGTACAACTGCCCACCATAGGCTGCCTCTCAAAAGGTGGTTAACCAATTAGGTGACTCTTGATCATAGGCAATTATATTTATACTCAAATTAGTTTTTGTATACTTCCCATGTGGGACTATATTTCTCAAATCCTTCTCAAATTCTCAAATCCCGCGCAGACCAGTCAACTGCACAAACCACCAGTCGACTGTTCGCTCAAGATCTGGGGTATTACATACACCCCACCTTTAGAAATCAGCGTCCTCGCTGAGTACGGGACACACATCTAGTGTAGGATCCGCCTTTCTAGCCGTTGTAGAATAGTCCTCGATCCCATGAAATGTGTAGAAACACCCGGTACATACAAATGCACCCTGCCTATCCGGAGAATCATCTCCCTACCGTGAACTAGATCATAGGCCCTCTTCTACACTCGGTGTCGAAAGTCGGCTCTGATACCAATCTGTAGCGCCCCGAATTTCTAATATAAAAACTTAGAAAATACGTGGCACAATCCCAGCATCAACTTCAATGTAATAGTACACATAGCTCAAAAACATAAATAATTTTATTCCAAACTTTTATTACAACAATCTTTTTCAAACACAGCGGAATTACAAACACCTTGAATTACAACTTTCTTTTCACAATACTTCTTTTTACACATTTACACAAAGATCTATTACATCAGTTTATCTCAAACTAACTCAAGCATCCAAGCCTCCAAACTCTAAGCAATAACCTGTAACACGTGAGGCTAGAGATGATCCCTAACCCCCAAACTAAAGGGGTCAGCCATAAATGGTGTGAGTGATATAAAAACAAAACAACATAATTCAATCATAAAACATAAAGTTATCAACAGCATGTATTAACAACAAGGATAAATGAATGAGAAATAACAAAGGATGTAAAGCATGAAAACATCATGGAATGAATCAACAAGTGAATCTAGTCTAAGTATCAAGTGTAGGAAAACTGGAAAACACATGCGTAAAACCAAGTTAAGAAAACACAACTCCATATGCAACTAACCCCACTACGGTGATGGAAAACAAAATTCAGAATACTCCGCGAATAGGCGTCACCGCCCTTGACGCGCAAGCATCAAATAAGATAACTCAATAACAATAACCGGAGAATAATCTCCCTGCTGTGTATCCCACGAATAGGCCTTCAAGACCCTCGACGTGCAGATACACCCGATACATTCCGTGAATAGGTTTGCCGACCCTCGACACGCAAATGCACCCTGCATGCTCCGTGAATAGGCCCGTAGACCCTCGACACGCGAACACCTAAATATTATGTACCCCACGAATAGGCCTTCAAGATCCTCGACGTGTAAATACACCCGATACATTCCGTGAATAGGTCTGCCGACCCTCGACACGCAAATGCATCCTGCATGCTCCATGAATAGGCCCGTAGATCCTCGACACGCGAACACCTAAATATCCTCTAGTGGGACTAACAAATCATGAGCCTTTACTTACGTCGATTATTATCAAATACACCAAAAATCCTTATCTCTAGAGTTAGTGCAGCCTGCTGGTTCGCAGAACTCCCACTCAACTCCTAGAGACCTCAATATGACCATAACTCACTATTCCATCGTCAAACGATCAAAGAAGAAATCTCTCCACTCAATCAAGCTCAAGTCTTTAGTAAATTCCATAATCCAAATCTAACCATAATATATATTGAAAGCGTATGTTCTATAGAAGAATAATATTTATAAGAGTAGATTATAGATGCAAAATATTTAAAGAGTTAGTCTTTTAAAGAACATCAAAACACCTTAGAAAAGTATCAGTACCAGTCGACTGCAAAGTTCACCAGTCGACTGTCCAGAGTGAAAACTAACATCTTTAAGAAATAAGATCTAAGTGTCTACAGTCGACTGCAAAACTCGCCATTCGACTGTCCAGAAAGAAATCCAGTAACTTTCAGAAAATAAGTTAGGTATTATAAGTTGTCTTACAAAAATCATAAGTTGACTTACCAAAAACATAAGATGACTTATAAAAACATAAGTTGACTTACCAACAATATAAGATGACTTATAAAAACATAAGTTGACTTACCAACAATATAAGATGACTTATAAAAATCATAAGTTGACTTACCAACAATATAAGATGACTTATAAAAATCAAAAGTTGACTTACCAACAATATAAGATGACTTATAAAAACATAAGTTGACTTACCAACAATATAAGATGACTTATAAAAATCATAAGTTGACTTACCAACAATATAAGATGACTTATAAAAATCATAAGTTGACTTACCAGATCATAAGTAGACTTATAAAAACATAAGTTGACTTACCAACAATATAAGATGACTTATTAAAATCATAAGTTGACTTACCAACAATATAAGATGACTTATAAAAGTCATAAGTTGACTTACCAACAATATAAGATGACTTATAAAAACATAAGTTCACTTACCAACAATATAAGATGACTTATAAAAATCATAAGTTGACTTACCAACAATATAAGATGACTTATAAAAATCATAAATTGACTTACCAGATTATAAGTAGACTTATAAAAACATAAGTTGACTTACCAACAATATAAGATGACTTATAAAAATCATAAGTTGACTTACCAACAATATAAGATGACTTATAAAAATCATAAGTTGACTTACCAACAATATAAGATGACTTATAAAAATATAAGTTGACTTACCAACAATATAAGATGACTTATAAAAATCATAAGTTGACTTACCAACAATATAAGATGACTTATAAAAATCATAAGTTGACTTACCAGATCATAAGTAGACTTATAAAAACATAAGTCGACTTAAGGGAGACATAAGTCGACTTATAAGAACATAAGTCGACTTATAAAAACATAAGTCGACTTACCACAGAGAAATTTCAGAAATCTTTAAGAAAATATTCCAAGTGTTATAAGTCGACTTGCAAAGTCATAAGTCGACTTAAAATACAATATAAGTCGACTTAAAAAGTCATAAGTCGACTTACCAGAGAAAAATCTATGATAATCTTGAAAAATAAATTCTAAGTGTACCAGTCGACTGAAAAGGGTCTAAGTCGACTGTCCAGAACGGATTTTTAAGAAAACTAAAGATCTAGCAGCTTGGTCGTACCAGTCGACTGATAGGTCTGCCAGTCGACTGTCGGCCTACAGTCTGCTTAGTTTTGGTTGTTCATGATAATCAAAATTAGGGTTTACCAAAAGAAAACATTGTTTACTAAAATAATTTGTATTTCCATAAAACGACAGTCTTGAATAATCCCCAGTTCGGATACATTACTCAAATCAACCAATTTCTCAAATCTCAAATTCTCATGTTCTAAACTCCTAATTCTTCCATTAGGATTTCTCAATACTAAATCTCTTCCACAACTCAAACTAAATCTGATTTGTAATCACAAGATCCAGATGTTCAACCATCCAATTCCTTATTATCATAACCATACTCAAATCTTAACATGTTTTCAAGCAATAAAGAATTTCCCAATCAAGATCTACTAAACATTCATGGATTTCACATGCACAATATAAATAACAACTATTGCATCGATCACATACAAGATACAAAATATCGAAACAAAACAACACACAATCATTTACATAAATCAATTAACAAAACAAAGTTCATTTAACAAAACAAAACAAAACAAACAATATCACTCACTTTTGAATTGAGAAAATCCACGAAAAGCCTTCCTTCTTGTTAGATCCAAAACTTCCTCTTGCTCTTCCAAAACAATTCTCAAAATTCTGTATTTTAGTAATGACGGCTGGAAAGGTCTATTTAAACAATCCGAAAATAGGTTTTAGGGTTTTACGACAATTTTGCAAAATAATCCCTTCAAAATACAACTTTATACATATAGTTCTATTCTTGGAAATTCCATCAAATTCATTTTAATTAGGATTTAAAAGTAAAATATACTCGTAAATCTCAATTGGTACTGTTCAAAATGTCCAGAAAATATAATTTGCACTTTAACCCTTAAAAATGTCAATTTTGCAAAAAGGTCCTTCTTTTCTCAAAATTTGCAAATGGTTCCGATTAATTTCAGAAAAATCTGGAAAAATACTAAATAAGTCCCAAATATTAAATAATGATTTTTCATAAGGAAAACTTGATTTTTGAACCTCTCAAGAAAATATTTGCACGTGTTTTGCACGTGCAAAAAAGATAACTCTTTAGAAAATATTTATTAAATCTCCAGAAAATCATTTTAATTCATTTTCTAATATTTAAAATAATATTTGAAAATACGGAGTTCTACAGGCAAGTTGCCCGGATTTCAAATCAGGGATGAAGTGCTGTGGTTTGGAGAGAGGTTGTGTGTTCCGGATCAATCGGACTTGAAAGAAAGTATTCTTCAGGAGGCACATGCTACCCTTTTGTCTGTACATCCTGGGAGTACCAAGATGTATAGGGACATTAAACAGCATTTCTGGTGGTCAGGTTTGAAGCGGGATGTAGCTGAATTTGTGTCGAGGTGTAAGATTTGTCAACAAGTCAAAGCCGAGAATCAGAAACCTGGAGGTCTATTACAGCCGTTACCTATTCCAGAATGGAAGTGGGATAACATCAGTATGGACTTCATCACGGGTTTGCCTAAGAGTCCTAAGGGCAACGATGCGATTTGGGTCATAGTCGATTGACTAACTAAGTCCGCTCACTTTTTGGCAATGAAACTCACTACTTCGATGGACAAGTTGGCTGAGATGTATATTGGTGAGATCGTCAGGCTTCATGGCATTCCGTTGACCATTGTGTCTGATCGAGATGCGCGGTTTACTTTGCATTTTTGGAGGAGTCTTCAGACAGCTTTGGGTACCAAGATGGATTTCAGCACTGCTTTTCATCCGCAAACCGATAGGCAAACCGAGAGAGTCAACCGTACTCTTGAGGATATACTTCGGTGTTGTGTACTAGACTTTGGAGGCAGTTGGGAAAGGCATTTACCTTTGGTAGAGTTTGCCTACAACAACAGTTTTCAGACTAGCATCGGGATGGCGCCGTACGAAGCTTTGTATGGCAGGAAGTGTAGAACGCCTGTTTGTTGGTTCGAAGTTGGGGAGCATCAGATGTTTGGACCTGAGATTGTGCAGCAGACCTATGAAAAGATTGATCTAATCAGGAAGAGGTTGGTGGAAGCTCAGAGTAGGCAGAAGAGCTATGCAGATAACCGGAGGAGGGACCATGAGTTTGAGGTTGGTGACTTTGTCTTTCTGAAGATATCCCCCAGCAAAGGCATGATCCGATTCGGCAAGAGTGGAAAGTTAGCCCCGAGGTTCATAGGTCCATATAAGATATTGAAAAGAATCGGGAAAACTGCTTACCGACTGGAATTACCGGAAGAGTTATCTCAGGTGCACAATGTCTCTCATGTGTCTATGCTGAGAGGTTACATTCCAGATCCAAGTCATCATTTGCCCGAAGTGCCAGAGGGTTTGCAGTTGGATCTGAGTTACATTGAGCTCCCAGTTGAGATTGTTGATCGTCGAGAGAAAGTCTTGAGGAATAAGACGATACCGATGGTCAAGGTAGTCTGGAGAAACCAGTTGGTTGAAGAGGCTACTTGGGAATCGGAGGAAAGGATGATGAAGGATCTTCCCGAACTATTTTTTTGATTTGTATTTTCTTTCCTCTTGTTGTATTTCTGTTGTCCTCACCCTTTAAGTGTAGTTCCGAGGACGGAACTATTCTAAGGAGGGAGTGTTGTAACATCCCGATCTATTATATATATATATATATATATATATATATATATATTCGTATATATTTCATTTTATGAGGATTTGAGACCGTATGTAATTTTGCATACATAATTTCATATGTTTTTCTATAGTCCAATATTTTTCTTCATAGCCTAATAGACTGATTATTCTCTTTGTTTCCTACAAGAGTTATTTTAAAGCCTAAAGAACATCCTAGGCCTAATTCTAGTCCATTATAATTAATTTAAGTATTTTTCCTTGAGCCCATGATTTTTGGCCCAAATTGTAAACCCATTTAATTTATTCCTCTTTTAATCATGGTGACTTGTAGTGTAGACTCAATGGTAGACAATTAATAAATTAGTGCATGAACAACTTAAGAATGAGGGACACTAGGGTAGCACGTGCATGCAATATAGTGTGCATTGCACACTTTTCCTATTAGGCCAGATTGGATCCAAGAGAGAGGGAGAGATGGGAGTAGTGGTGAGGTAGTTTCTCAAGTCATGGGTGGTTGTGGCAACTCCATAATTCATCCTAGCCTTTAATCCCTAACTAGTTGATCTAATCCTAGCCATCCAATCCATCCAAAATTATGTATAAATACCTCATAGTTTCTTCTCATCTTAATACATTAGAAAATTTTACTAGAAAGAGAAAAGATTAGAGTGAGAAAAGATTGAGAGTTTTTTGGGAGGAAAAGATTGAGAGTTTTTGGGAGAAAAAGATTGAGGAATTCTTGTGTGGGTGTTCATCCAAAGGTCAGGAATTACTCGGTTTTTGCTACACCTAGGAGGAGAAGGATCTATTTGTGCATTCTAAAGGATTTTCTAAGAGCTTTCTATTCGTGTATCTTCAAAAAGGTGGGTGTTTCTCATGACTTCTAGAGTAGAAATCATGCTAGGGCTGAAATTGAATTGTCATTTTGTGTGTGTGTTAAAGTTAGTTTGATTGAATGATTGTTATAATGAAATCTCTCATGCTATATACATCATGTGAAAATTTGAATGAATGGAAAAGAACTAAAGACATTGAAAAACTAGCTGTACAGTCGACCGATCATGTTGAACAGTCGACTGGTCTGAGAGAATGAAAGATACCATGCTAAGTTTTGTATTAATTATACAAGAATAAACAAGTGAAATTTTTGCTCTTTGTGATTTTAAATGAAAATGGAACAGAAGTGTGATTGCATGAAACGAATGGGTGAACCTAATGAAATGATATGATTAATGTATGTTATTCTTGATTTTTATCTAGCATACTGAATTGGAATAAATGTTTATCTCTGTAGAAAAATGATGATTATGGGAAAAATACCCTTTTTTTGAAGTCGTGGTTGTGTGGAAAATACTAGTCGTAAGAATCCCTACATTATTTAGCAAACTATGCATGTTGTGATGGTTGTTAAATAAAGTCGTGTATTAGTTTCGAGAAATGAACATATTGTAATCTTAAACTAAGATTTTGTGTGAATCGAAGGAAAGAATAAATGGTTCCTTATTTCAAATTTTAATACTGATCAGTCGTCCGAATTGATGTAGTAGTCGACCGACCTGATTATTAAATCATTCGAGTTAAAACCCTGCAGAACAGCCGACTGGTCTGAGTAACAGTCGACTGCTCCGTACCTTGTACTTTCGAGTTTAAAACCCTGCTGAACAGCCGACTGGTCTGAGTAACAGTCGACTGCCCCGTACCTTGTACTTTTGTGTTTAAAACCCTGCTGAACAGCCGACTGGTCTAAGTAACAGTCGACTGTCCAGACTCTTTGTCAACATCTCAGATTTCTAAATTTGCTTTGTGAAATAAATACATATATATATTGCTTGAAAGAGATTTGATAATAGAAAGAATGGAGATTGGATGTGACGGATTAGAAAAGTGAATTTTATTTACCTTTGCATGAATCGTATATGAAGTGAAGTGAATTATTCTGCTGAATTTATGAAAAGTTTTATGACTATGAATACTATGAACATGAAAAAGGAAAGTCTTATGTAATCATGAAAAATGAACTCATGAGTTTGAAAGACTCGATTCTTGTGTAATTGTGAATTGAAATTAAGAACTATAGTGTAGCTAAGCCTCATACCGGCATGGAAAAGAAATGAATTGAAATGAAATTTGAAATGAAAAGACCAAGATTTGGGTTGCGTTGAATAAAGAATTAAGACTGGTATAGTGGAAAGGCTAACTCTAGAGAATTGATTTTGTTCATGATTCTAATAAACTAAGGATTAGACACATAGTGAAGATGTGATGAAAGTAAGGCTGGCAATTGATACGAACCCGACCCGAGCCCGATCATGTCCGACCCGTTTTTAGTGGTACTCGGGCCTATTTTTTTTCATTTTTTTCGGACCCGGGCTGAGAAAAATAAGCCCGTTAAATTTTCGGGCCGGGTTCGGGTGCATATTGGTCCGACCCGAACCCAACCCAATTTATCAATATATGAGAAGTCATCAGACTTAAGAGTCAGACTTAAGAGTTAAGACTCTTATCTAAGTGAGTCAGTGACTCTTAACTAAGTGAGTCTCCAGAATTTCGACGCTTCGAGTTTGAGATCTCCTCGCCAAATCCTTTCATCTTCCTCCAAGCTTCGATCACTTCGTCTTCCGATCGCCAGCACCCATTCCCATTCATGGCAGCCCCCACTCCCAAGCTCTATTTATATGTAGTTTTCTCTATTTCTTTTTCATCATCAACCCTAACCCTAGCTCCCAATTCAATTTCAATCTCATATTTGTGTAATCTGAATAGGGGATCTTAATTCATCATCTGCCAAGTTTCGATTTCAGGTAAAATTGTTGTTTCATTGATTTCATTAATTTTGATTTCATTAATTTTACATTGTTTCATCGATATCTCTCTTTCTTCGAATATGGCAGATCATATTCATATACAGACTAATTAGAAAATTTGAGGTGATTAATAAATATTCGGAATTGTTTGTTGATCCAACATTAGCTTTGTTCTAGTATGTGCTGATTTTCTCATTAAGATTTGAGATGTCTATTAAAATTGAGACTATCATACTTCATTCTAGAATTTGATAGGCATATCAATCAGCAATATTTGGCCATATACTTGAGTTTACGCAAAGGAAGGAGATGTTGTAATTCAGAGAATCAGCACGAGAAAAAGAACACTATGCATGTAGCATAGGGCCATATCATATCAGTCAAAATAAAGTTTAATTATTCTAATTCTTCTACTGTTTACAGAATGCATAAAAAGAAAATGTGATTTCCTTTCATAGATATATAAGTAAATAGACATGGAAAAGTTTCTTCACAGAGTTAGGAACCAAGACATACTATAAACATGGAAAGAAGAATTTGAATCAAACATTATTATTCTCGATATAGTTTTAATATTGATCTGTACAAACATTAAAGGATAGTAGAACACATCTGTATTAGCAAAAATATCAGTACTGATATTTACAATTCAAAGCACAGTAGATCATAACTACTGCTGTTTTAGATATTTTGCATTGCAAAGGATTTTACATGGTAACATGAATCTTAAAAAAAGTGCAATCCATTTGCAGTTTGCAACTCCATTTCACAATTGATTACACAGTCAAAAATTCCCATTTTTTCAACTTGCACGAAAACTGGTAGCGATGTCAAATATTAACACTTCAACTTGGCATAGGTTTTAATAAGCTGGGTTGCTGGTGGAATATATTGGAAGTATTATCTTCACACTGTAAAAGTAACCACTGAAAACAATTGTTAACTCATGTTTTGCCTAGATTCAAGATTTTTTTTAAAGATCTAGTTAACTTTGTAGAAATCTAATGATATTATGTAGTCAAATACTTATTTTGATTTTAATACTCGGCAGTTACCTTTTACATAAAGGAAATCTAAATTATAAAAAATAATTATGGCATATCCATATGAATAAATGGGAAATTTCGGGTTCTAAACTCTCAAACAGATGCATATTTAATATTTTCCAACTAAATTATTGCCTAGGAACAAAGATGGGTTAAGGTGCCAACCTCCTTTCTTCACGGATCAAAGGAAGGAAAACCTCTAAGATCTCCTAATCCTGAAACAACATCTACTTAAGCAATGGTTTGAATTGTGATCTTCAACCCCCATGAGCTCAATATTACCAACACATGGCCTACAAATAATGATTTTTTAGTCTGCATAATTCATTGCCAACATGGTGTGTTCGATAAAAAGTCCACTAGTCTTTTTCAGAAAATGGCCTAATAGGTTTTTTTTAATAAAGTTAAGAATTATGTGGAGTGCATTTTAACGAAAAGTTATACTACTTTTTTTTTTATATATATTATAGTACAGAATTATAAAGCGTTCATTCTAACTAATATCGATGTAAAACATGCTCTTAAACTCTGACACTTCATTTGTGTTTTGCTTCTCGTAGGTTGTGGGCAGATTCTATTTGAAGTTGAAATGACTGATAAGGATATGGGGAAGGATAAAGATAACATGGAAGCTACTAATGTAAATGTGGTAACTTCTGAAAATCCTCAAACTATCTCTGCTGAAAATGTTAATACTGAAAAGGAAAAAAAAGAAAAGAAATTGAAATCAAAAGTTTGGCTAGAGATGACCAAACAAAAAATTGATGGCATTGAAGTAGCAATATGTCCCTATTGTCATCATAAATTTACTGGCGCTAGTACTAGTGGCACTAGCCACTTGAAGAGACACTTAACAAGTTGTCCTAGGAAAAATTCTAAAGACATTAGACAACGACTGCTGACGAGAAATGTAAGTTCTTTGGGGGGGGAAGGTTCAATAATCAAGTTCGAGTTTAGTCAAGCACGTAGTAGAGAGCAACTTGCTCAAATGATTATGATTCATGAGTATCCTTTCTCTATTGTTGAACACTGGGGTTTCAAGAGGTTTATAAGAAATCTGCAGCCGGAGTTCAATATGGTCTCAAGAAACACGATTAAAACTGATTGTATTGGGGTATATGAGCAAGAAAAGAAAAAACTTCATGAATTTTTTGATAATTTTTCTGGCCGTGTTAGCATCACTACTGATATGTGGACATCAAATCAAACTTTGGGATATTCATGCTTGACTGCTCATTTTATTGATGATGGCTGGGTTTTACAAAAGCGAATAATTAATTTTCAAATGGAGCCATCTCCACACACAGCTGAAAATCTTTGCTCATCCCTTTATAAATGCTTGCTAGATTGGAACATTGATAGGAAGATAATGTCAATAACTGTTGATAACTGTACTACAAATGATTTAATGGTGGAGTTGTTGAAAGACGAGCTTTCTAGCAATCTTTTATTGGAAGGTGATTTATTTCATGTTCGTTGTTCGGCACATATACTTAATTTAATTGTCCAAGATGGTCTTAAAGCTTTGGGTGATGTTGTTCGGAAAGTCAGGGATAGTGTCAAATACGTGACGGGTTCGCAAGGGAGGGAGCAGTTGTTCAAAGACATATGCAAACAAGCAAAAATTAGTTGTGATAAGCGTCTCATTAAAGATGTTCCAACCCGCTGGAATTCTACATATAAGATGTTGGAAACAGCCTTGATTTATAAAGATGCATTTCAACGTCTTGAACATAGGGATTCTGTTTTTAGACAGAAGGTTGCAGCTTCTGAAGATGAATGGCAGAGGGCCAAAATTGTTTGTGATTTACTTGAAACTTTCTATAATGCATCAAATATGTTTTCAGGTAAATGTTAGACAACGACTCTTATTTTTGATAAAAGTTATTACATGATTTACATTAGATTAAAATTATTTCGTCAAAAATATTTTTATAATGCATCAATTCTATTTTCAGGTTCAAATTATCCCACTGCTAATCTATTTTTTGATGAAATTTGTGAAATAAGATTGAAATTGCATGAAGAGGCAGGGAGATATAACTTTTTGCAGCCAGTTGTTGCTTCTATGTTGGAGAAGTTTTTGAAGTATTGGAAATTTTGTCACTTACCCTTAGCATGTGCAATTGTTATGGATCCAAGATTCAAGTTGAAATTACTTGAGTATTATTATCCAAAATTATATGATTCTTTAACTGCTAAGGAAGAGGTGAAAATGGTAGTTGTTAGTATTAGTAACATTTATAAGGAATATCTTGCTAAGGGCAATATTTCTACTAAAGTTGGCTCAAGTGAAAGTAGTAGTTCTAACTCAATCTCAACTGCAAAACGTACAAAGAGATATAGTCAATTCCTTACTCAAAGCTCTTCAATGATGCCAACAAAGACCGACTTAGATCTTTATTTAGAGGAAGCAGTTTTTCCTTTAGAAGAAGATACATTCGATGTGCTAGCTTGGTGGAAGTCTAATGCTGCAAGGTATCCTATTCTCTCTTTGATGGCTCGTGATGTCCTTGCAATTCCGTTATCTACTGTAGCCTCAGAATCCGCATTTAGCACTGGTGGAAGAGTGTTGGACCAATATCGTAGTTCTTTGCACCCAAAAATGGTTGAGGCCCTCATATGTGGCCAAGATTGGTTAAAGAACTCTATCAAAGGTACTAACTAGTTGAATTTTTTGGTTTATAATCCTAATTTTTTATCCTTAGACTTTATTATTATATTGTAGGACAAGATGGAGCCTCCAAGTTACAAATTCATGATGCCGCTCTGGGTTCAGTGATAGTTGATGAAGAGAAAGATGATGCATGGTACAATATTTTATATTTTATTTATCAAAGTACTATTATAGATTTATGCCCTTTATATATATTTTGAATCCACAATTTTCAAAATTGACCTGGACAAGATTCCATAAGCTCAACAACAAAGTTCAATTCTCAACCTGGACAAGAGTACGGAACAAGTTTATATATGTACTGTGAATATGTATATGTATCTGTATATATATAGGCAGCTGTAGACGATAAAATCTGTAGGAAAACTGAGGATTCGTTCGGAGCTTTTCATTTCAACATGATTAGTCTATAGTGTCAGAGGAAACTCTTCCTCATAAAAATCTGGTAGTCAGCTACAGATCATCCATTGCGCTTCATTCACTTTATCCTGAAATAAATTTTCAGAGTTAGAAAAGTTTATGACAAGGGTTCGGAGGATGGATAACCAAATGTTTAAATAATTAATCAAAAAAAGAAAAAGAAAAAAAGATTTCGTGTTCAAACATCCCACACTAATAGGTTTTGTTTATGTCTGATGGGTGCAATATGAAACCAATGGCTAAATCCAAAGATCATAGGATCAAAGCTAGAAAATGTTTTCCTAGTAAGTATAATTCCAGTATTCCACACTCATCTCACATTGTACCAAAGATTTTGTATTAATTTTAAAGATAAATCAAAGACAAGGAAAATCCATGCTGATTTGGGAGTCAAAGAAATGAAATAAAATAGGTAGCAAAAAGAGTCACACCTACAATTTTCCAATTTGAGAGAAAGTATCAATTCCTTTGCTTGAACTAGGTTCAACCATATTTTGAACTTGCACAAGGACCGCAAAATGTCATATATCGATTATAATGATCATGGCATCATGCAATAAACTAACGTTAGCTCAAGAAAGATTCATGAGTTGCTATAATCAGGGTGATTTGGTCCAATGAATTGCTATAATCAAGTGTATAGTGAAGATAATCAGACTTACTGCTGTGGAATAATTGGACTTTATTATTTTAATGTAAAATTTCCGGCATAGGGAAATAATATGATAAGATGATGTTGGTTACAAGTCATAAAAAGTGCAAATGATGTAGAACAAACTACTCTTCAGACAGTCAAGGGGCATGACAGCATCGCCAAAATATACAATTCAGCATCACTAAAATATACAGAACAAGGGAAATTGCTTTCGAGGTTGCTCATTTAGGAATTGTAAAGTTAGGATGGATAAATGATGGAAGCCCATAGCTAGAGTACTTCATCTGTAACAGTTTTCTTATTTATTTTATGTTTGTTTCTTCTTCCTTGTTTTAGTAACCATCTTGTAATATTACCTTACATTCTCTTGTATTTTGAACTAAAATTTGTCTATTCTGTATGTCGTTGTTCTCAGAATTCTTGATAGCAGTGTGCTTTTGATAATCTGTGAATGTTTTATGTTGGATATCTGCTCCTTTGAACCAACTATGATTTACTTGTTTTGCATATTGAAGCCATCTCAGTCACTTCTCGTTGCAAAGTATTTTATCCAATTTTACAAATTTCATCGTTGTACCACCAAACAATCAGATTTTTAGAGATTTCATGAAGAATTTATTCATCTTTCCTTTCTGAAGCCTTATGCATTTATGCATTTAAGCATTTGAAATTAGGCTAAAATAGAAAACAAGTAAGGTTACTGGCAGAGAAATGAGATATTATATTCCTCATTTTTGTGGTTGGATAGGATTAGAATTTGATTCAGTTTCAGTTGCTGTAAAGTTTGTTGTAGTGGCCTATAAATTCACGGATTGTACTAATGGCATGTAATATGCAGAATAAAGTTTCTGAAGGAGGAATAGGTGCACACCTGAGTTGATGCTTGAGCATGGTGATTGGTGAAGGCCAGGGTATTGACAATAAAGATTGCCAAAAGTAGGATTTTGCATCATATTGGAGCCGCACGTATCCGCAGAATTTGGTGCAGAATCAGTCATTGCTACATTTGTCGGTTGAAAGGATGGCACTAGTGGGGGTCGTAGATTAGCTGGATGAGCTATGCTTTCATGTTATCTTGTATTTCTTTTTTATAAAACAATTCATGTAATTGCTTTTTTTAAATAAATCGGACTGGAGAAAATATGTTTGTATGAATGATTATTCCGACTAGCTATGTTCTCATGTTGTCTTGTATTACTTTCTATAAAGCAAACCATGTAATTGTTTTTTTTTAAAAATCGGGCCGGGCTCGGGTATTTTTTGTTTATTCGGGTTCAGGCTTGGGCCCACTTTTTGGAGCCCAATGTAAATTCGGGCCGGGTTCGGGCCACACAAAAAAAATTCGGGCTCGGGCTCGGGCTTATATAAGTCCGGCCCTAACCCGGCCCATTGCCACCCTTAGATGAAAGTAAGAGAAAAACACGAGTATGAGGTCCATCGGATTGACAGTGTGAGAGTGATCCACAGACTGCCTGCTAGATGCGTCATGACATGGTGTGGGCACTACTCCGGAATTATCTTCCCGGTGACGATGCTTGTGGGGTGTTTTGGTGGCTACGGGTGGTGCCATTATTCCATGGCGGATGCTGAATTGTCCATAGTCTGCCTGCTTGATGCGTCATGTCAGTGCGTGGGATTCCCCTCCAGACTGCATGAACATGGGCTCGTAGATCATAGAACATCTAGGATACTTACCGTAGTAGTTTAAGTCATGGCGAGGGATCGAACCCTAAAAGATGAAGTACGATTAAGAGCTTGCCCTCGGACCTATGTAGTATGGGATGCATAGAATCCGAACAAGTGCGCATTAGTGTCATATAACATAACAACTGCATTAAGGACTAAGTGCACAGCATGACACGACATCAATAGGATAGTCCCTTTAGCTTTGTTTTTGTGAACAAGTTTGTGATTTTGTTAAGAAATGAGAATCGTTATACTGTTTCCGGCATTGAGAGGATGGCCGTGTATAATTTTCGTCGGTTGAATAAACTGACGTACCCACAATTTTGTATGCAGGATAAATGGTCTGATAAAGATTAAAGGAGAATTGATGCTTAAAGATCATTCAAATATTGTTGTACTTTTATATAAATGTTATAAATTGCTTCCGCTGTAAAATGTAAAGTGTAAAGATTCCATGTAACTCTGATGTAAAGTGAAAAATTTTAAATTCCTTATAAAATTGTACGAAAGAAGCGTAAAGATCCTTTGGAATCTCGAATTCAGTTGTGTTTTGAAATTCGGGGTGTTACATGCGCGGTCGGCGCCGGAGACGCGAGGCAGAGGGAGATGCACGGGAGGATGGGTTAGCATGGATAAAGGAGATGAAAGGAGAGAGATGAGAGCGGGAGAGGGATGGGTATAGGCGGCTGGGTAGAATTAGGTTAGAACAGTGAATTAGATTTAGGGTTAGGTTTAGTTTAGGGTATTTATATAGTGGGTTATTGGGTTTGGGTATTTGGGTAGCTAATCTAATGGTGAATGGGTAATGGGTTTGGGTTATTACAATCTATAGGGTTTAAAATCCAATAAAATAAATAATAAGATTTGGGGTTTAATTAAAAGATCCAATAGGAGAACAAAAATAATTAGCATTATAGGATTTTTAAAATGTACATATAAACATACATCAAATCACACAATAAAATACAATTAAATAAGCATATTCGGGCTTTACAAATAATAATAATAATAATAATAATAATAATAATAATAATAATAATAATAAGATTTATATAACAAAATATACATTTATCAAAATAACACAACAACAACAACACCACATTTAAATTTAAATTGAGTGAAAATACAAATAACCGATCAAATAGAAATAGAAATTAAAATATGCCATTATTCGAACAAAATATAATTTTCGATTAGAAAACTCTTTAATAAAATATCCGAAATAAATTTCAAAACAAAGTGAATTTATAATTAGTCAAAATACAGGAAATATTCAGAAAATATGTATTTGGGAAAACAGGGCTTACACCATCTTTGCTAACTTATTGAAAATAAGAATATCAAGAGACACATCTCTAAGAATTCCAACGAATTTCACAAAGTATCTAGTTCCACAAAAGAACTTAGTACAATTCATAATTAGATTAGCATATATATAATACAAGCATCATAATCAAGTTTCTTTAATAAAATAAAGAATTAGAACTATTATAGCTTCTACACAAGAACTATACTATGTTTCATATTAGAATGATAGAACGGTCAAATCAATTATGGTTAATTCTGATGATGGAATTATATATATAACACTTAAGCAACATGCATAAAACATTGATGTCATCCTAAATCATGTTTCTATAGATCCAGATCGTAATCATGTTACTAAAAATTCTTTAATATAAAATCATAAATCATGTTTCCATAGATCCTTTGCTCAATCAAAAGAAAAAGAATATAAAAGCGGAAGCACTAACCTGAAGCCATTGATGGAGATTGCACAGAGGGTTTGGATCTTCCTATATGATACATACTTTTATAAGAGGCCATCTCTCTTCTCTTTTCAGGAATTGGATCCAACAACTTCATCTTATTGATCTCCCCTTGGCAGGCAGAAAATTCACATGGTCCAATTTAAGAGCCAACCCCTCCCTTGCTCGACTGGATCGTTTCCTCATCTCCAGTAACTTTGAACAGCTCTTCCCAAACTGCCTTCAACTGTCTCTCCCTCGTATTGCTTCGGACCATTGTCCACTCCTTCTTGATTGTCAAGCTATTGGGCCTCGAACACATTTTTTCAAATTTGAAAAGGCATGGACCACACACCCAAGCTTCCTTTCAATCGTCAAAGATTGGTGGGGATCTTTTACCTGTTCAGGATCTTCTGTTGACATTTTTGCTCATAAGCTCACTCTGCTCAAGCGGAGGATCAAGAGGTGGTGCAACGAAGTTTTTGGCCACATCCCTATTCGCAAGAAGAGTCTCCTGGAACATATTCATCGTTTAGACATCCTGGCTGATACTCAAACTCTTGATGATTCTCAAGTAGCTGAACTAGACACTACTCATAAGGAATATCAAGCCCTGATTAAGGCTGAAGCCTTATACTGGAGGCAAAGAGCTAGAGTGACCTGGATCAAAGAAGGGGATTCTAACACAAAGTTTTTTCATGCAATCGCCAACGGCAGAAGGCGTAGAAATTATATTTATTCTATTGTTCATAATGGAGATCTTATAACTGATCAACCCTCTATCCACTCCTGCTTTGAGAAACACTTCTCTGATATTTGTGGCTCTTCCTCCTGTCCTGACTTCAAAATTGAATGGGAAGCCCTCTATCCTCAGCCCACCAACAATCTCTTGGAACTTGAGGCACCCTTTACTAAGGAGGATATCCATCGAGCTGTATTCGACATGAATGGCGATAAGGCCCCTGGTCCCGATGGGTTCTCTATGTACTTCTACCAGCAACACTGGGATGTTATTCAAGACGATGTTTGCCATATGCTCATTGATATTCAAGAGGGGCGGGCTATTATCAACAGACTCAACTATTCAAACATAGTTCTTATCCCAAAATGTGAAGGTGCCAGTGCAATATCAGACTTTCGCCCCATTAGCCTGCTCAACTGCTCTGTTAAAATCTTCACCAAAATTTTGGCAAACTGCCTCAGTCCAATTCTTCACACCCTTGTTTCTTCCTCCCAGAGTGCTTTTCTTAAAGGAAAATCGACAGTTGATTGCATTCTCACCGCTCATGCAGCTATTAACCTGTGTTGCTCTAGAAAATCAGATACTGTCATGCTCAAGATTGACTTTCAGAAAGCTTTTGATACCCTAAGTTGGGGATTTATTGAAGAGATGCTTACTGCTCGAGGATTTGGTCCCAGATGGCGTAATTGGATTACAAGCATTCTCCACTCTACCAAATCCTCTGTTCTTCTCAATGGGGTAGCAGGTAGGACCATTTGCTCCAAGAGGGGCCTGAAGCAGGGAGACCCCCTATCACCCATGCTCTTTATTTTAGGAGTAGATGTTTTAGCTCAAATGTTGAAACTAGGACGAGCTCATGGCACATTTTCAAATCTCAACCTTCGAGGAGCTCTATCAGAACTATCCATCCTACAATTTGCAGATGACACTCTCATATTTTGCAAGGGGAACGAACAAGAGATTCTGCACCTTAAGCTTCTTCTTAATATTTTTGTCAATGTCTCTGGTCTTCACATCAACCTCTCCAAATCTTCCCTAGTCTACTTTGGTAACTCCAATGCAAAACTACAGGCGTTTGCTCATATACTTGGTTGCAAACAAGACACTCTACCCACTAAGTACCTTGGTATGCCACTGTCCAAAGGCAAACTCAAGAGACGAGATTGGCAACCACTAATCCTCAAGATTGAAAGACAACTAGCAACTTGGAAGGGACGACTTCTTTCCAGAGGAGGGAGACTCATTCATATCAATTCGGTCCTCAGCGCACTGCCTACTTACTTCGCCTCATTCTTTAAACTCCCCCAATGAGTTATCGCCAGGATTGACCAAATTAGAAGCAGATTCTTCTGGACTGGAGGGGACTCGAAGGCATCTGGAGCCTGTTCCTCTTGGAAATGCATGTGCCAACCCAAGCTACAGGGTGGACTAGGAATTCTTAACCTGAGCCAATTCAATAACGCTCTTCTCTTGAAGTGGTGGTGGAAGATTCACACAGAGCATTCCCTTTGCACGAAGGTCCTCAAGTCTCTCTATTTCAGGAAATCACAAAACTCATTCATTTGCCCAACCAAATCCTCTGACTTTTGGAAGAGTATATACAGACTTAAGGAGCAGTTTGATCTTTGCACCTCTTGGACTCTTGGCAATGGCCATTCTATCAAATTTTGGACCTCAAGATGGCTGGAAGGTCACAGTATTGCCACACTATTCCCTGCATTATTCATTGCTTCTTGGAACACAGATGCCTACTTGACTACCGAGGGTTATAGAACACAGGGCAGATGGACTTGGAAGCCAGGCCTACACTCTTCCACCTCTACTAGTATCATCTATGAAAAAGGTTGTCTACTCAATCTACTTCAAAACATACATCCCACCTCTACACCAGATAGCATTTCTTGGCGTTTTTCCACCGCTGGCGTCTTCTCGGTCAAGTCTGCCTACCAATTCTTCAGCATCTCAGGTTTGATTACTCCCTTCTTTAAGGCGTATTGGGAATCATTGGTGCCACTCAAGTGCAAAATCTTCATTTGGATGTTGAGTTCGGAAGTACTCAACTCTAAGGCTCGTCTAATCTCCAAAGGATGGAACGGTGATCCGGCATGCACATCTTGCACATGTCCAATGGAAACCACATACCATATATTCTTTGAATGCCCAACTGCTTGCCAATTATGGCGACACTTCATGCAGCGATTTGACATCACACACCTCCCCTCCTCTGTCACAGAATGCTTCTCACAATGGTGTTTTGACCACTACAAACACAAATTCTCTTCCTCATGGCACCTGGTTGTTATTGCATCGTGTGGGAGTATTTGGAAAGCTAGAAATGCTTCTGTTTTTCATGCCAAATCTATTACATGTGAAACACTAGTTGCTAATACTAAATTTTGGATTTCTCATTGGCTAGATGCAAGCCGCGATTCAAAGAAGAAGCGACAGATTCTCAAGGAACTGCAAGACACCGGCGATACAGATCTTATGATACCGATAGCAGCAACACCATCCCAGCCAAGTCCCGAAGACGATCAAGTGTGATTGTAATTCCTTTTCTGTTATCACTTTTGTATGTTTTGGAGGCTTGTCTGTTGCCTCAGTTTGCTTTGTGCTATATTTTGTGGTTGATCTGGCCTTTTTGTTTCGGTGATGGGTAATGAGGCAAATAAGTGATAGGATCATAGGGTTGAGCTAGTTGAGGTGCAAGACAGATGTTCGCTGCCCTCTCTACGTCCCAGCCCTATGCAATCCTAATCTTCTTTTGCTTCATCACCCTATCGCCCTGGCCTTACGATCAACATCAGCCTGTAATGTTATGACTCTATTATCTTTAATATATATTTTGTGAGGTAGGTTTAATCCTACCTTTTGCCAGTCAAAAAAAACAAATAGAATAGAATGAACGTATATATAGGGGACCACAATCCTAATAAATAATTAGCGATTTCCAATTTTGCCCATTACAAAATTAAAAATTCTCTTTACAGTTTCTACACGTAATATTTCACACTTTATTATTATATGCTTTTAACCCATCACTTAACCTTGGTTAGATCACATTAATTTGGGTTAAGCTTTAGAATTGCAATTATACATTTAGTCACATATGTGAGCTCACATAGATTATTTTCCAGTAATCTCCCACTTGGGCCACATATGTTACATCTTAATAATGTACATACTTTATGAGCTCAAAATTTTGCTATCATAACCAAAAGCATAGTCAAACAATCTCGTCCATTAATCATGTAAATATAGGATCAAAGCAATTTTCGTTACATTTATCGTAGCTAAATTCATCAATGGTCACATATATCAACATAATCAAACGACATAGATCAAGTGTGAATGTGTAGCATGGAAATTTCATGCAATGTGATTTATATACAAGCCTATTTCCAACTGGTCCTCTTAAACTTAAGTGAGGTCACAATCAAACATAACAAAAGAGTGAAAAAACAGAACATTGCATTTCTAATCAGAAAATAAATAAATGTATAAATGTCTCAGACAAACATAAAGCAAATAAAATACAAACTCCCACTAAATCATGATATCGTCAAACAATGCAACACCCATATGAGCAGTGTGCTCATAAAAGACCTTGGGTGGTAATCCCTTTGTGAGTGGATCCGCTATCATGGAGTTTGTCCCATTGTGTTGTATGGATATCTATCCACTCTACACTCTTTCTTTCACAACTAGGAACTTTATGTCAATATGCTTCGACTTTGTTGAGCTCTTGTTGTTGTTGGAATACATCACTGCTGACTTATTGTCACAAAATAACTGAAGTGGTCTTTCTATATTCTCCAAAATGCGCAGCCCAGTGACAAAGTTCTGCAGTCATATTCCATGATTCGATGCCTCATAGCATGCTGCATACTCTGCTGCCATAGAGGAAGAAGCTACAAGTGTATGTTTGACACTTTTTCAGGATATAGCTTCTCCAACTAACAGGTAAATATAGTCTGATGTAGACTTTCTACTATCTTGGCACCCAGCAAAATTAGAATCAGAATATCCTATGATCTCCAAATGATCTGATTTCCTATATGTGAGCATGTATTCTTTTGTTCTCTGAAGATACATCATAACCCTCTTGGCTTCTATCCAATGGTCCATACCAGGTTTGCTTAAATACCTGCCTAACATCCCAACAATGTACTCAATATCCGGACGCGTACATACTTGAGCATACATTAGACTCCCAACAGCTGATGCATAGGGGATCTTTTGCATTTTCTGAATTTCAAGGTTACTTTTAGGGCACTAACTAAGACTAAATTTATCTCCTTTAGCAACAAGAGTATCTCCTGGTCTACAATCTTGCATGCCAAACCATGAGTACTTTATCGATATATCAATTTTGTAATAATCCAAGAATACCTCGAGAACGATATCGGTGTATCTGAATTCCTAATACAAAAGAGGCATCCCCAAGATCTTTCATCTCAAAATGCTTGGATAGAAACCTTTTGGTTTCATGAAACAAGTCTATATCATTAGTGGCAAGCAATATGTCATCGGCATACATAACTAGGAATATATGTTTACTCCCACTGAACTTGTGATACACACAATCATCAACAACATTCATCTCAAAACCGAATAACATAATTACTTAATGAAACTTGTGGTACCCTTGACGAGAAGCCTGCTTGAGTCCATAGATTTCGTCAATTTGCAAACCATATTCTTTGGGTTTCCCGACACAAGGTTTTCTAGTTGCACCATATAAATCGTCTCGTCAATGTCGCCATTGAGAAACGCCGTCTTGACAGCCATCTGATGTAGCTTAAGGTCAAGATGAGCAACAAGTGCCATAATTGTCCTGAAGGAGTCTTTCCATGAAACTGGAGAGAGTCTCTGTAAAATCGATGCCTTCTTTCTAAGTATAGCCTTTAGCTACATGACGTGCCTTATAACTTTCCACATTACCATTTGCATCCCTCTTAGTATTAAATACCCATTTACAACCAATTGGTTTTGTACCTTCTGGTAATGGAACAAGTTCCCAAACTTTGTTGTCCTGCATGGACTTATACTTCTTATTCATAACACTCATCTAGTTTTGAGAGTTATAACTTTTCATGGCCTGATGAAATGTGATTGGATCATCTTCCATCATTCCATTGTCATCCTTATGTTCTTGGAGAAATACAATGTAATCATCCAGAATAGCATTCCTCCTTTCTCTCGTGGATCTCCTTAATGACACTGGTTCTTGAGGTTGTTGAGTTTGTTCTTCTAGAACAATTACCTCATTTTGAATAGGGGGTTGTTCAACATTGTCTTTTTAAGGTTCCAGATTCACTTCTTGATCAATGATAGGTGAGAACCTGAATATTGTCAAAAGCGATAGTAGGATTTGGGTTTGGAACTGAATCCAAATCCTCCTCAAAAGCAATGTCTCCAATCTTATTTCTCCCCCAAAACTCAATTTCCTCAAAAAATGTTGTAGTTTCCATCTCAAAAATATTCCTAAGTGTGTGATCATAAAACTTAAAGCCCCTAGATCGCTCAGAATAACCAATAAAGTAGCTGCTCACTGTTTTGGAGTCCAATTTATTTTCATGTGGCCTGTAAGGCCTTGCCTCAGTTGGACATTTCCAAATGTGAAAGTGCTTTAGACTAGGATTTCGACATGTCCAAAGCTCATAAGGTGTTTTTGCAGCTGCTTTAGTTGGTACTCTATTGAGAACGTAAGCTGATGTCTTTAATGCTTCTCCCCATAGGGACTCAGGTAAGGTAGAATAAGCAATCATACTCCTTACCATATTCTTAAAAGTCCTATTTCATCTTTCAGCAACACCATTCATGCTAGGTGATCCTGGAATGGTGTACTGTGGGACAATACCGCATTCCTCTAGGAATTTAGCAAACGGTCCTAGACGTTGTTCACCTGAGCCATCATATCTACCGTAGTATCACCACCACGATCAGATCTGACATTTTTAATCCTTTTGTTAAGTTGATTCTCAACTTCAGCTATAGGTCCAGAGACTGTGATTTTTCATGAATGAGATATAGGTATCCATAACGTGAGTAATCTTCTATAAACGATATAAAATATTGTTGACCATTCCAAGATGCCGAAGGAATTGGCCAACAAATATCTATATGAATCAATTCTAAGATGCCTGGAGATCTATTGGCACCTAATCTCTTAGTTTTGGTCTATTTTTCCTTTATGCAGTCTACACAGACATTAAAGTCTGTGAAGTCCAGGGACTCCAAAATGCCATCAAACACAAGACACTCAACTCTACCTTTTGAGATATGACCTAAGCGCTTATGCCACAATGACGTCCAATTTTTCTTATTTAATTTACGTTTAGTACCACGTGACTCTACATGCAAGGTTTCATTATAGGATGCAATTTTTTCGAGCAAATAAAGGTTGCCATAAGCATTCAAATAACCAGTTCCAACAACATTCGAATTTAAAAACAAACTACACTGATTGTTTCCAAATGAACAATAATATCCAAATTTGTCCAAAAAAGAAACAGAAATCAAATTTCGTCTAAAAGACGGTAAAACAAAAGTGTCTTTCAAATCCGAATAAAAACCAGTTCCTAACAACAACCTAAAGTGCCCAACTGCTTCCACTTCTACCGATTTTCCATCGCCTACGAAGATGTGTCTTTCACCATCATTTGGCTTTCGGCAGCTCAAGCAACCCTGCATAGATACACTTATGTGAGTAGTAGCACCAGAATCTATCCCCCAAGTGTTTCTAGGTACTGAAGATAAATTAACCTCATAATAGACCAAAGTAAGAAACATACATTTTTTTGCACGCCATGCATGATATTTGGTACATTCCTTCTTCATATGTCCAGGATTGTTACAAAAGAAACAACTCCCTGTATCATTATGTTGTTTCTTCTGAGCTGGACCCTTAGCTTTTTCATTCTCAGATTTTCTTTTCTTGCCCCTGTCCTTAGAGGCATTATCCAAGTGAGCACTTTTAGTCTTATCTTGTTTCTGTAACACCCCGCAAAATAAGATGATTTATTTTGCATTACTAAATAATATTATATTGATAAAGTTGACTATTTTGACTATTTTCTTGAAATTGCAAACGTGCAGAGTTAGGAAATTTTGAATTCTTAAAATTTTATGGTTAATGATTAATTTTCCTCATTTATTTATGATATTTTAATTTTCAGATTTATTTGAATTTATTTGACTATTTTATGAATTTCTCAATTTTACACGTGCAAATATATTTTTTTTGGTGAAAATCTCCACTTTTAGATTTATGGATAAATTCTCCTATTTATAATTAAGTATATCCTAAATTTTGGGATTTTTCTGAATAAAGAAACTATTTTTGTAAATACTTCGAAAGAGAGGGGCTTTTATGTAAAAAGCCGTTTGGATCTCAAACAAATAATGAAAATTCGTTTTTACTGATTTTTGGGCTTTTCATGGTTATCATTGAAAATAAAATCTATTTAAGTTTTATTTAGAGTTGATTTGGTAATGATTTAAACAATTATGGTGTTTTTGCAAATATGGAATTTAAGTAGATCTTGTGCAAATGTTTTCTTGGGAATTCAAAGCCAAAAATTATTTTGGGAAAACTCATTATTTATTGTTAGATATTATTTCTGAATTTTCTGGATTTTTACGAATATTTTATGACATATTTGCAAATATTACAAAAATATGGATTTTTGTGCAAAATTACCACTTTTAGTACAAATCTGAATTTTTTAATTTCTGGGCTTTGATTGATGGTTGGATAACTCAGCGGTAAAAAGATTTGGTTTTATTTTAATTTATTTAACTTATTTAACTACTTTTTTAAAGAAAGGTTTATATATGTAAAGTAATAATTTGTTAAGGGATGTTTCCATAAACTTGTAAAACCCTAAAAACTCTAGATTTCGATCTATATTATGGCCACTACAGCCGTCCCTCTCTTCTGACAAAATAAAATACATTTTTTACTCTTAATTTCTTGGAGTTTCAATGCAATGATCCTGGATTTTGCAAAAGAAAGGCCTTTTCTCATTCTTTATTAATTCGATTGATTCCTTCATAAGGTGAGTGATGTTCTTATCCCTTGTTCATTCCATATCTATTGAATGTGAAGATTTGTTTAGTATGATGCATGCTATGAGATCATTTGTTGATGAAGTAAATAATTTGGATGAATGAGTAGTCAAGTGATATCTTTCATGAATAAGAACATTAGTCGATGAGTAGTTCTATGCATAGATGGTTCAAGAAACCTTTGGAGATTTTAGTAGCACTCTGGAAGTTTTATTTCCAGCATGCTGCACTTGTATGGTCACGTATGCATATGCCTAACTCATGAATCTATACTTGCTGTTGCACTGATTTATTTTTCCCTCTTAAGGATTGATCATCTGTTGAGGCTCTAAATTAATAAGTAAAAGAAAATCTGATTTAGTAACATATGTGTTTGTGCATAATGAATCATTTAGTGTGAATTTTAGATAAAACTTTGAAGTAAGACTCTTCAAGTTTGATATGCAGGTTGAGTTTTTTTGTGAACTGAGTTTTCGAGTGAAATCTTTGTAAGATTGGATTGGTTGAAGTATGAACTAGAGAAACTGGATAGGATATGTCCATTGTATTATTGATCTATTATATATACACTGTTTTCACAATGAAAAAGAATTTTAGAAACCCATTTGTGCATGTGCACTGTGTAGACGCACGAATCTAATATAATTTGATTATGGATAGTGATGTGGCTAAAAATAGGGGTTTAATCGAGACCGTCCAAATCGGACACGAATCCTGAGGTCCATGGGTAAAACAGTAATTTCACCTACAAACGGGTCTGAAGCGGGTACTGGGTCTCCTTCTCACAAATCCAATAACCTGCGAACAGATCCACCACGACTGGGTGTGGGTTTCAACCCGCAACAAACCCGGTCCAGCAGGATAGAATTAGGGTTTCTGATTAATATTAATCAACGGCCCTGATTCATATCTATCCTTTCACCGGGATCAGGGATTACATTCCTAATCTGATTACAAGGAGAATATTCCTTATCAGATCACAGGGATCACATTCCTAATCTGTTCCCTAAGACGCCTATAAATACCCCCCACCCATCTCCATTAAGAGGTAATCAATCTTTCTCCAGTTTTTGCACTCTCATAATCATTTCTGGTTACTGACTAGAGCGTCGGAGGGTGCGTCGCCGGGAACAACCCCGGTGTCTTGCACTTTTTGCAGGTGTACGGCGGGAGCGACGATCATCCCCCACGGAACAGGTATACAGGTTTACTATTCAGTTTCCCTAAGAATCCACAAATACTATCTGTTTGCCCCCACACCAAATTTAGCGGCAACAGATTGGCGCCGTCTGTGGGAAACTAACGAATAGGGACCTCTCCCCTTCCTGGTGAACAGATCCTCTCCAACCATGCCTCCTAGGAAAGTCAGATCAAGGGGGTCCAACCGAGGACCCAACCCTGATCAGCAGCAAGAAGTCCCCCCTAATCCCGCTCAACAACAAGGGCAACTTCCCCCTACAGCGGAAGACCCGCTCCAACAGGACCTTCCTCCTCCTAATCAGCCGCCTCCAAAGGGTCCTAACCCTCAGAAACAGCCTCTTCATCAGGACCACTTCTCCATCCACAACGCCTCTTCGGACTCCATGGCCTCCCATCATCCCCGAGCCTCCGGTCAGCACAACACCGTCCTCAATCGCCAGAAAGATGACGATCTACGCCGCCACCTGGATGAAAAGCGGGCCCGAGAGGGAACCTCCCGCCAACACCGTCCGGGTGAGCGGTCTCCTCGCCACCGAGAACACAAAAGGTCCCCTGCCAGGAGGGGACGGAGAGAGTCACCCGAGCATCACAGAAGAAGACCATACTCCCCCGCGGGTCGGCAACAGCCTAAGAACAATGAGGCACCCATCACCCGTGCCGAATTCCAGCAGTTCCAAGTGACCGTCCTGCAGGCTCTCAACCTCCGTCGGAACCCTAATGAGCCAAACTCCCCATCTCCTCCTCCAGTCCGAAGTCCTCGCCGACGATCACCATCTCCTCCTCCGGTCCGAAGCCCTCGCCGACGGTCCCCATCTCCTCGTCCTGCTCCTAGCAACTCCCGGCGCACCCCAAGTCCTCGTCGCTCCGAAGTTACCATCGCCGTAGCCCTCGCTCTCCCTCATACGAAGACGAGTCTCGAGGCTCAGCTGATTTTCGTCGGAGGGACGACACCATGTACCGCCGTCTTCATGAGGTAGAGAGGCGCCTGGGTCAGATAGACCGAGAAGAAGAGCTTAGGGGGAGGACCCTACGTCCTAGCCGACCCCCTTTCTCCCGAACCATTGTGGATGCACCTGTGCCGTTCGGCTTCAAACCTCCCCAATTTGAGACTTACACCGGGGAGACCGATCCCGTTGACCACATCGAAAGCTTTAAGACCTTGATGCTCTTCCATCAAGCTTCCGATGCTCTCCTCTGCAAAACCTTCCCCGCAACTCTCAAGGGCCCGACTCGAGAATGGTACTCTCGCCTTGCCCCTGCCTCAATATTCTCCTTCGAGCAGTTCGAGACCCTTTTCGTCACCCATTTCATAAGCAGCCGTAGGGCTGAGAAGACCAGCATCTCCCTATTGCACCTCCACCAGAAGAAAGGGGAGAAATTGAGAGAATATGTGAAGAGGTTCACAGCTGAAGCCAGATCCTTAACATCCCTCGATCAGTCGGTCGCTGCGGCAGCATTTTAATCTAATGTCCTCAATTCCAACCTCCGCTCCTCCCTCGCCAAGAAGCCTCCACAGAACTTTTCCGACCTCCTCCTTCGCAGTGAAAAGTACATCCGGGCCGAAGAGGCCGAGCATCGACCCAACTGGGAAGGGTCTTCCTCTGGATTTAAGAGGAAGGGAACAGAAGAGGAAGGAGCCAAGAAGCTCCAAAAGGATAATGCCGGCCAGCGCCGACCGCCCCCCAGATTTGAAAAGTTCACTCCCCTCACCACTAACGTCTCAACCATTCTGATGGAAGTCGAAAAGGAAGGGATCATACCTCCTGCTCTGAGGATGAATACCCCCGCCAAGAGGAGAGACAAAGAAAAATGGTGCCGTTATCACCGGGACCACGGGCATGACACCAACGATTGTCGCGCCTTGAAGAACGAGATAGAAGCCCTTATCCAGAGGGGGCAGTTGACCAGGTTTGTAAGAAAGGACCGAGCCGAACTTCCTCCCCCGCCTCGGGGGCTAACAAGCGTCCAGAACGAGAAGAGACGTCTGACTTTGAGGAAGAGCGAGTCCTCCACCTCATCCATGGGGGCCCAATGGGGGGCTCCTCGAACTCCTCTCGGAAGGCATTTATAAGAGAAGTCAACTCGGTCCGAACCACCCCTCCTCCCAAAGGCCTCAGAGTGCCTGTCACCTTCTCCGACGAAGATCTTGAAGGAGTTCGCACCCCATATTGTGACGCACTCGTCATCAGTCTCCACATGGAAAACTTTAAGGTGGAGAGGATCCTAGTGGACAACGGCAGTTCCGTTAACATCCTCTTCCTCGCCGCGTTTAAAGGCCTCAAACTCTCCCGAGACAAACTGAAGCCCGCCGGGTACACGCTCCATGGGTTCACGGGAGTGCCAGTGACTATTGAAGGGGTAATTACCCTCAACGTAACCGCTGGCAAAACTCCTACTACCCGAACGGAGTCGATGGACTTCATGGTCGTAGATGTCCCAGCAGCCTACAATGTCATTTTGGGTCGGCCCGGCCTGGCTGCCCTTGAAGCCGTCCCTTCTGCCTACCATCTCAAAATGAAGTTTCCCACTCGGTTCGGAGTGGGAGAGGTAAGGGGCAATCAAGAGCAAGCCCGCAAGTGCTATATGACTTTTACCCTCGGACCCGTCCTGTCCTTAGAGACTTTGGAAATCCCCCAAGAAGCTGCCCGACCAACGTCCGAGCCGATGGACGAGTTGGAGGAAGTGCTCTTCTCTGAGCAGGATCCGACCCGCAAGTTCTTTGTCAGCAAGACTCTCCCGTCCGCCCTATACTCAGATATCACACAATGCATCCGAAGCAACCAAGACCTCTTCGCTTGGACAGCAGCAGATATGCCCGGCATTTTCGAAGAGCTTTCAGTCCACCGCCTAAGCATAGATCCGGGGTCCAAACCGGTTCAACAGAAGAGGCGTAAGTTCGCCCCCAAGCGTCAGCTCGCCATTAAAGAAAAGGTCGACAAGCTCTTGAAGGCCCGGTTCATACAGGAGGTGAACTATCCGGAGTGGTTATCGAATGTGGTGATGGTGAAAAAGTCTAATGGGACTTGGAGGATTTGTATTGATTTCACCGACCTCAACAAGGCTTGCCCCAAAGACCCCTTCCCTCTACCGAGTATTGACACTCTGATTGATGCAACCTCAGGACATGAGCTCCTCAGCTTCATGGATGCCTTCTCAGGTTACAATCAGATAAAAATGTTCCCTCCGGATATCCCGAAGACATCTTTTGTGACCGACCAAGGCCTCTATTGCTACAGAGTCATGCCGTTCGGTTTAAAGAATGCAGGTGCAACATACCAACGCCTCGTCAACAAGGTTTTCCAGGCTCAGATCGGCCGGAACATGGAGGTATACGTTGACGACATGCTGGTGAAAAGCATCCGAGGTGTTGATCATGTGACCGACCTACAAGAGGCGTTTGACGTCCTAAGAAAGCACAATATGAGACTCAACCCGAACAAGTGTGCGTTCGGCGTTTCATCAGGGAAGTTCCTCGGCTTCATGGTTAGCCAACGAGGATTTGAAGCAAACCCGGAGAAGATCAAGGCCATATTAGACATGGCCCCACCCAGAAATGTAAAAGAAGTCCAAAGGTTGACTGGTCGCCTAGCCGCCATAGGGCGCTTTCTGTCAAAGTCCGGGGAAAAGTGCCTCCCGTTCTTCAAAGCCCTCAGGGGGGCTAAAGGGTTTGAGTGGGGGCAGCAGCAGCAAGACTCCTTCGACCAGCTCAAAGCTTACCTCGTCAATCCACCTCTTCTCAGCAAACCAATACCTGGCGAACCCCTCTACCTCTACCTGGCAGCCTCCGAGCAGACCCTCAGTGCAGTTTTAGTGAGGGGAGAAGACCGGGCCCAGAAGCCCATCTACTATGTCAGCAAAGTGCTTCGGGACGCCGAGCTCCGATACCCGAGGATAGAAAAAATGGCTTATGCCCTGGTAATGGCCGCAAAAAAGCTTCGCCCGTACTTTCAGTCCCATTTGGTGGTCGTTCTTACCGACCAGCCGCTGAAATAGGTCCTCCACAAGCCCGAGACTTCGGGTCGCCTTATGAAATGGTCTATCGAGCTGAGCCAGCACGATATAACTTATCAGCCTCGGACCGCGATCAAGGCTCAGGCGCTAGCCGAATTCATAGTTGAGAGTACTATCCCCGAATCTAGCCAAACAGTGAAGGGACCACCCGTCTGGTCGGTTTATGTTGACGGATCCTCTTGCAATGAGGGAAGCGGGGCGGGGGTCATCCTGGCAGGCCCAGATGACTTTATCCTCCAATACTTCCTCCGTATAAACTTCAAAGCCTCGAACAACGAAGCCGAATACGAGGCGCTAATAGCCGGTCTTGGAATGGCCCGAAATGCAGGGGCACAATGCCTGCGGATCTTTAGCGACTCCCAGCTAGTCGTCAATCAGGTCCTCGGCGAATATGAAGCACGTGATGACAGGATGGTCCAAAGTCAAGAGCCTCATGGCGCTGTTCGAAGAGGCCCTCATCCAAAGGATCCCCCGAGAAGAAAATGCTCAGGCCGACGCCCTATCCAAATTAGCCTCCTCTTACCTTCAAGGTCTCGAGCAAACCGTATTGATTGAAGTCCTCCTGAAGCCGAGCATAGAGGACGAAACACTGGATTCCGTAGAAACACTGCCTGTCCTCCTCGAAGACAATTGGATGAAACCCCTCGTCGAATTTTTAAGGGACGGACTCCTTCCCGAGGATCCGAAGGAAGCACGAAGAGTAAGAACCCGAGCTGAGCGCTACACACTAATCGGAGGCATCCTATATAAACGCTCCTTCACCCAGGTGGACGGACGACCCTACCTGAGGTGCCTCTCCCCCCAGCAAGCCGACTATGCCCTGCAAGAACTTCATGAGGGCATCGGCGCGGCACATTCTGGTTCCAGAGCCCTAGCGCGCAAAGTGTTGAACTACGGTTATTTTTGGCCCACTCTCCTACGGGACGCTGAGCGACACGTTCGGCAATGCAGCTCCTGTCAGAAGTATTCCGACATCCGACGCCTTCCACAAACACCACTCACCTCCCTATCAAGTCCGATTCCCTTCGCAATGTGGGGGATGGATTTACTAGGGCCATTTCCACCAGCCCCTGGACAGCTTAAGTTCCTGGTCGTAGCGGTCGACTATTTCTCGAAATGGATAGAGGCCGAGCCCCTGGCCACGATCACCGAACATAAGGTCGTCCAATTCTTCTGGAAAAGTGTGATCTGCCGATTTGGCGTTCCCAGGGTCCTGGTTACGGATAACGGGACGCAATTCACCGGGGCTGCCTTCCGAGCTTTATGTGAAGACCTCGCCAAACAACACCGTTTCTCCTCCGTCTCTCATCCTCAGTCAAATGGCCAGGCCAAAAATGCCAACCGACAGATCCTTTCAGGCATTAAGAAGAGGCTAGACAAGTGTTCCAAGGGCTTATGGGTCGATCAGCTGCCCAACGTGCTGTGGAATTACCGCACCACGAAGCGGACCCCAACAGGCGAGAGCCCATTTAATCTCACCTACGGGTCCGAGGCCATCATCCCCTTAGAAGTCGGGTTACCCTCTCCTCGTCTGATAGCTTATGAGGAAGAGCAGAACGCTAGGGAGCTCAGAGCAAGTCTAGATCTGATAGACGAAATCCGAGATAGAGCTGCCATACGCCAACAAGCTTACCGAAGAAGGATCGAGCTAGCATACAACAAAAGAGTCTGCCCAACGGACCTCAAAGAAGAGGACATGGTCCTCCGAAAGTTGGCCATCTCGTTCCCTAGTCAGAAAAGCAAATTGGCCCCAAACTGGGAGGGACCTTACAAGATTTCTAAAGAAGTCCGCCCCGGTACATACAGACTAGAAGATCTCGAAGGCAGGGAGATTCCCAGGACTTGGAATGCCGACCATCTCTTAAAATACCAAGAGAGAGCAACAGCGCCTCTCTAAGTAACTCGAGATGTCGAACCATTCCTTTCCTGTTACTTGTAGTAATGTTCTTTTATTTTTTTTTCTTGTAATAACGGCTAGCAACTTTAGAAGCAGCCGATCATTGGATATTAATAAATAAAGTTTTTTCATATTTTTGCTACTGTTACATCTCTCTGCTTTTAACTCTTCAATCTAACAATGGTTTGGAGTCCAGCACTCGGCTCGACTTTACTTCCCCGGCTCGTCCGTAGGCAAGCCAGAAGTAGATCGCCGTTCGGAATTGCTCCTACAGCCGTTGAATGGTTCGGAGTCCAACACTTGGCTCGACTCTACTTCGCAAGTTCGCTCCCAAGCGAGCTAGAAGTAGCTCGCCATTCGGAATTGCTCCCACAACCCTTGAACTAATCTAACAGTGGTTCGGAGTCCAGCACTCGGCTCGACTTTACTTCCCCGGCTCGTCCGTAGGCGAGCCAGAAGTAGATCGCCGTTCGGAATTGCTCCTACAGCCGTTGAATGGTTCGGAGTCCAACACTTGGCTCGACTCTACTTCGCAGGTTCGCTCCCAAGCGAGCTAGAAGTAGCTCGCCATTCGGAATTGCTCCCACAACCCTTGAACTAATCTAACAATGGTTCGGAGTCCAGCACTCGGCTCGACTTTACTTTCCCGGCTCGTCCATAGGCGAGCCAGAAGTAGATCGCCGTTCGGAATTGCTCCTACAGCCGTTGAATGGTTCGGAGTCCAACACTTGGCTCGACTCTACTTCGCAGGTTCGCTCCCAAGCGAGCTAGAAGTAGCTCGCCATTCGGAATTGCTCCCACAACCCTTGAACTAATCTAACAATGGTTCGGAGTCCAGCACTCGGCTCGACTTTACTTCCCTGGCTCGTCCGTAGGCGAGCCAGAAGTAGATCGCCGTTCGGAATTGCTCCCATAGCCGTTGAATGGTTCGGAGTCCAACACTTGGCTCGACTCTACTTCGCAAGTTCGCTCCCAAGCGAGCTAGAAGTAGTTCGCCATTTGGAATTGCTCCCACAACCCTTGAACTAATCCACCGAAGGTTCGGAGTCCACACTTGGCTCGATTCTACTTTGCAAGTTCGCTCCTAAGCGAGCTAGAAGTAGCTCGCCATTCGGAACTAACCCCACGACAGTCGAGCCATGTGGACGCGGCACCGACCCTCGTATATGGCGAAAAAACCTCCCGAGGCAAAGTCGCCATTAGATTTCCTCAAAGCGTGCACTAGAATGTGGTGAACGGATCTGATCGCGCCACGTGTTCGCAAAACGACAAGATAGCATTTTCTTGGGACTTGCGTATTCCTTCTCGAGATCCGCACCCTGACAATGATCGGCCATCAGGATCAAGCCACGTGGCCCAACCTCGGAGCATTTACACTTCTACCGAGCCACTGTGACGTACCTGCACGAAAGAAGCAGAAACCCTAACCACGGCTCGGTAGCTACACAACGGCAATCGAGCCGAGCGGACGAGGGACCGACCCTCGTATATGGCAAAAAAAACCTCCGAGGCGAAACCACCGTCAGATCGACTCAAAATACGCACTGGGGTATGATGAACGGACCTGATCACGCCACGTGTCCGCAAAACGAGAAGATAGCGTTTTCTTGGGAATCGGACCCGCCTCGAGATTCGTGCAACCATCCGACGGCCGTGATCACCTAACTTCGCTCGGCACCAAACGCTGAGCGATAGGCAGTCCGAATCAGCCTTCAGCCGCGATCGCTTCGGCCATCGGGCCGTATGAGCACTGCCAACCATACCAAGCACGGGCCTAGCCTCAAAAAGTTCGGATTAAGGTTTTAGGGGACCACCCCCTCGGATTCCGGACTTTGGTCATCACCTCATCCACCATGATCTCCCCTAACCCTGACACCCGCATCGGAGCCGTCAGAGTCAGGAGAAGATCATGGTGGAAGAGCGACCACCTATCCTCCCGAAGCGATCTCCCACTCAGTTCCGGACTTCGGTCACCACCTCTTCTACCGTGATCTCCCCCGATCCTGACCTCCACATCGGAGCCGTCAGAATCGGGAGAAGATCACAGTTGAAGAACGGTGACCCATCCTCCCGAAGAATCTCTCCCTCGGGTCCGGACTACGGTCGCCAACTCTTCTGCCTTGTCCTCCCCCGACCCTGACTCCCACATCGGGGCCGTCAGGAACGAGAGAAGAACAAGGCAGTAGGGTGACCACCCTTCCGAACCTCTCGAGGCAAAAATTTTTCACAAGGCTAGCATCCGCCCCAGGGCAGACGCCATCGATGCCACTAGAGCTCTAGATTGCAGTGACTGAGACTGCAAGGGGGTGGGGTACTTATAGCCATCCCCCAAGGGCGTCATTATGACCCTCGAAAGTCCAACAGATGCTTAGGGAACTGCAGCACCGCGTATTCATTAAAGGGTGCCACTCTCAACGCCCTTGGGAAGGTGGAACGCCCCCACAGATCCCAAAGCACCATTAATGCTATTAGGGAACTGGTTCCATCTTTTCAGAACGACGCTTGAACGACCACCGCAGCTTTAAAACAACTATACCTCGGCCGCCTCAACGAGCCGCGCCTGATGGTGCCGAGCAAGATTCAGGACCGCGGCAAAAGAGTGAGTTTCGAGGCCAAGATGCACGATGAAGCAAACACTCGCCTCGCAGTTCGTTTCGAGCCTACCCTAGCTAACGCAATTACAGCACAACAAGAAGCCAGCAAAGGACAGTTTGGATAAATCAACTCCAATTTTATTAATATAACTTGGATAAATTTACAAAAAGGTTACAACAAAACACGGTTCGGAAGTCCGAAGACAAGACAACCCGTTTACTGCCTCCGCGGAAGGGGGACGCTCCGGTTCAGCGACAGCTTGGGTCGGCGCTTCTTGACCTCTGAGCTCGTCTCTAGACCAACGAATCGAGACGCCCCCTCGCCGCTGACCTTGACAGTTGCTCCAACTGAAGCACCACTTGAAGACACCGCTACCCCACTTTAGGCATCGGCTGCTGACCTACCTATGATGGGGGTTCGGCTCGTGGCTTGATAGAACGAAATCCCTCGCTCAATCTCTTCGCGAGTGCACGAGGTGCTCCGGACGTTAGCCCTCACCGGCTGAGGCTTGAGCCGAGCAACCTCTTCCTCCAGTTCGACGATCCGATCCTTTAGCGTGTCGTCCTTCACAATCACTTTGAATCGAGGAAGTTTCGCCGAACCAGGATACTCCGCGCTGTCGGATATAACACGACGCAAATGGGTCACCTCGATGCTCTTATCAACCGTCACCCTTTGCAACTGTTCTACTTTCCTTGCGAAGTCATCTCGTTCGGCCGAAATCCGAACCAACTCTTCCTCCTTCGCAGATAGTTCGGCCTCAACTATCCGCAAATGGTGCAGCTCGACCAACCGCTCACTGTTCCTCTTCTCTACATTATAAAGTATTCTCCTCGTCAGATGAACCTTGCCCTCGAGAAGATCCTCCCGGGACTGCTGAAATAGCTCTGCGCGGCGCCGAGCCGCCGCGGTGATAAGAGCATGCTCGGCAATCTGAAATGAAAAAGGAGCAACATTGAAGTACTATATGGCCGAACCAAACACTTAGACAGAAGTCCAAATTCAAAAAGCAACACTTTTCATTCATCAAAAGTGGTGGCCAGTCCGCAAAAGGCGTTACACTGTTTAAAAGAAAAAACAAAACAAAAAATTACAATGAATTTTACGAGGGGATCAGGGGTCCACCTGCATCGCCGCCTCGACCACGGGCTCGTCGCCAGGTGGCCCCTCAATCCTCCCCTCGACTTGGGCGTTCGCCACAGGAGGGTCGGCCTCCTCCTCCTCATCCTCGCCTTCGACCTCGTCGCCCTCGACTCCCTCCTCCTCGCTGCCTGAGGGCGACCCTGGCCACAGTTGGTAGCCGACCCGCTCGAACATGGTCGAGTGCCCTCTGATAAGACATCTCCATGTTCTTGGCCATGTGCTTCTTCGCCTCGGCCTCGGCCTCCTTCTCCACCTCAGCCCTGATCTTCGCTGCCAAGGCCTCCTTCTCTGCCTTCTCTTCGGCCAAGGACTTCACCGCCGCGGCCAGCTCCTCGGCAGCCTTTGCGGCCTTGGCAGACTCCGCGTCGAGGCGCCCCTTGGCTCTCTCCAGGTCGGCAACAAGGTCGGCCACCCGGACTTCCAAAGCCTCGGATCGCCTTTGCTCGGCCTCGAGTTCCCGGACCGCCTTGACCTTCGCCGACCGGTATTTGTCGCTGGCGGCCCTCAACTCCTTCTCCTGCTCGGCGAACGTCTCAAGGAGATGGCCAAAGTGACAAGTAGCCTGCGAAGACAAACGGTGAGCGCAATATACAAGCCGAGCAGTAAACTTGAAAGAATTCGCAATGAGAAACTTACCGACACAAGCGACCGAGCCACCTCGTAGGTGTCATCGCCGACCGTCCCTGCCTTTAGTGCGGCTCTGTCCTTCGGGGTCGCCAGGTGCTTAACGACCTGCACCGACATCTGCGAGTTACCGAGGAACCCGTCGTGGTTCTTCACCCGCCAGTTCGGCACAAACAACTGCTTGTGCTGCTCGGTCAGGATCTCCTCAGCAGCTCTAGTCAGCGGCGGAGCCTCGAGCGACAGTTAACATCGAAGGCCCCGTCAACAGGGGCCGAGGCTTCAGGCGCTGATGGCTCCTCAGCAACAACCACCTCCAAAGGCACCTCAGAAGTAGGAGGAGGCGGGGTGGTTGTCGAGGCAGCCTGGGGCTGCGGAGTCGACGAGGCAGCCGCGGTCGCCCTCTTCCTTTTCCTACCCCCGACCAATTTGGACCTATCGGCCATCATGGCGTTGAAGTCGATCTTCATTGATTCTGCATCAAACGAAATAAAAACTGTCAGCAAGACGAGCTAAACACTTTGAAGAAAAACAAAAATAAATGAGATGTCAGGAGCATACTCGGGTCAATGGGGCTAAGGCCGGACCCGAACAGCACCTCCTCCGTCAACTCCCTCCAACTCAATAGGGGAAGGGCCACGATCTTCCTAGCCACCTCCTCTTCGGCCTCAGACAGTACAGGGTCGGCTCTCGCAAATTTCGGCACCTCCGGTTTCCACCGGGTCGGAATGTGCCGTATTGCCTCCCCCCTCAATATAAAATACTTCTCTTTCCAACCCTTAATTGAGTCCGGGTTCTCTATGATCCTAACACCCTTCCTCGGCCCCAAGTAGTATCGGTGCTCCGTCTTGTGCATCCGGTTTATCCGGTACAGGCCTCGGAAGACTGTCAGGTCCGGCTCTACTTCAGCTTTGCGGCACTGAAGCAAGAAGGCATTCACGTGACGCCATGTGTTCGGCATGAATTGGGTCGGCGCGAGGCAGAACCAACCGAGGATTTGGAGGATGAAAGGATGCAGCGGAAAACGTAGTCCGGCATTCAAGGAGTCGAAGTCGAACATGCACATATCCGACGACGACAGCTTAGAATTTGCTCGCATCCCGGGGCCGGGGATCATCAGCTTGTACTCCGGAGGGACGGCGAATCCCTTTCTGATCCGAAGGAGATCCCTCTCGGATAGCACCGAAATGAGCTCGTCGGCTTCGGTGGGAAGGGCCGGGTTAGGTTCCTCGAGGACTTTCGACTTTCCATAGATCGCTTTCTCCAGGAGGTCGCCCTCGTACTGCCTGACCCCCGAATGCCCGGACAGAACAGAGGGATATCGTCCCATCTTGGGGGCCTGCTTCGGATGCTCCACAATCTCCTCGACCACCACGGATTGGGCCGCCACCCTCCTCTTCTTCTTCTTCTCCTTCCTCGCCTCGGTCGCGGACGGTTCGGCGACTTGCTTACCTTTCCTCCGAATCTCCGCACTTCTCCTCTCCTCGGCACCATCATCGCCCGAGGACGAGGCCCCACTCACCGAGTTCACTCGAGACATCTCTAGAAAAAAAAGTTAAGGCTAGTAAACTAACCTTTGAAGTGACGTTCACGGTCGAAATTTGCTCGCCAGAAATCGCCTGGCCCACGCGACAGCTAACGTCACTGCCTTGGAACAAAAGTCGCCGCTAGCAGAGAACTTAGAGAACAAAAGTGAAGTCTTGGGAGTAAAAAGTAAGAAATGAGCTTGGGAGTGGGAGAGTGAAAACTTATAACCCCAAAAGTGTTGGGCCTTCTTGGGAAACGTGAAAAGCCCACTAAGCCAAAGCGCCAAGCGGAGAGTTGCGACGTTTCAAAAAATGAAAGGGCTCCACAAATTGCTCAAGTCCACGACTCGGCCACCGGTCTGCCAAGCCGAGCTATCGAACAGCCTGGCTAAGCAACCGAGCTACTGAATACTTTCAAAGTAGCCAACTCAGCGCCTCAACCAACAACACAGAGGCTCCGAGCCGAGATGACGAGGAACCGATCCTCGTATATGGAGAAAAATCCTTCCGAGGCGAAGTCACCGTCGAATCTCTCCAAAATTCGCGTAAGGATCTGATGGACGGTTCAGATTGCTCCACGCCCACAAAACGACAAGATAACGTTTTCTCGTGATCTGAACCGCATCCTCGTGATTCGCGCCATGATGGACAGACCAGATCCGGCCACGTGTACCTTCCGAACTGCCTGCCATCGGCCTGCCCAACCGAGCTACCGAACAGCTCAGCCGAGCAGCCGAGCTACTGGGCTCGGAAAGGTATAACCATCAAGAGATGCTTCCTTCAAAGTAGCCAACTCAGCGCCTCGACCAACAACACAGAGGCTCCGAGCCGAGATGACGAAGAACCGACCCTCGTATATGGAGAAAAATCCTTCCGAGGCGAAGTCACCGTCGGATTTCTCCAAAATTCGCGTCAGGATCTGATGGACAGTTCAGATTGCTCCACGCCCACAAAACGACAAGATAACATTTTCTCGTGATCTGAACTACATCCTCGTGATTCGCGCCATGATGAACGGACCAGATCCGGCCACGTGTAACTTCCGAACTGCCTGCCATCGGCCTGCCCGACCGAGCTACCGAACAGCTCAGCCGAGCAGCCGAGCTACTGGGCTCGGAAAGGTATAACCATCAAGAGATGCTTCTTTCAAAGTAGCCAACTCAGCGCCTCGACCAACAGCACAGAGGCTCCGAGCCGAGATGACGAGGAACCGACCCTCGTATATGGAGAAAAATCCTTCCGAGGCGAAGTCACCGTCGGATCTCTCCAAAATTCGCGTCAGGATCGGATGGACGGTTCAGATTGCTCCACGCCCACAAAACGACAAGATAACATTTTCTTGTGATCTGAACCGCATCCTCGTGATTCGCATTATGATGGACGGACCAGATCCTGCCACGTGTACCTTCCGAACTGCCTGCCATCGGCCTGCTCAATCGAGCTACCGAACAGCTTTGCCGAGCAGCCGAGCTACTGGGCTCGGAAAAGTGGAACCATCAAGTGACGCTTCCTTCAAAATATCCAACTCAGTGCCTCGGCCAACAGCACTGAGGCTCCGAGTCGAGATGACGAGGAACCGACCCTCGTATATGGCGAAAAAACTCGCCGACCCATATCAGCCGTTGGATCTTGTCGAAAAGCGTGCTCGTCATGATGGACCGCTTAGATCTCGCCACGTCCATTACACGACAAGATAGCGTTTTATGGGAATCTGCGCTGAGATGAACGGCCCAGATGATGCCACGTACCTCGGAGGGTTCGAGCCGAGGAACCATCCTCTGAGCCGAGGGACCAATCCTTCGAACTGAGGAGACGAGGAACCGACCCTCGCACCTCATAATGGGTAAGTCCGAGCCGAGATGACGAGGAACCGACCCTCGTATATGGCAAAAAAATGCTCCGATCCATATCAGCCGTTGGATCTTGTCGAAAAGCGCGTTCGTCATGATGGACGGCCCAGATCTTGCCACGTCCACTAAACGACAAGATAGCATTTCATGGGGATCCACGCTGAGATGGACGGCCCAGATGATGCCATGTACCTCGGATAGTCAGAGCCAAGGAGACAGCCCACCGAGCCGAGGCACTGATCCTCCGAGCCGAGTCGCTGGCCTTCCGAGCCGGGGAGCCGAGGAGCCGACCCTCGTATACGGCAAAAAAGCCTGCCGAGGAACAGAGACCATCTGATTACTCGGAAAATCGCCCTCCGCTCTGATCGATGGTCCAGATTCCGCCACGTCATAAATTAGTATTTAAAAATCGATTTTTATTTATTTAAATCGTTTTATTTATTTAAAAATTGCGAAAAATTGCTAAAAATTCGCGAAAATTAGCTAAAAATTCTAAGAAATAATTAAAAATTCGAGGGGATATTTTGGAGCCCCCGAATGAATAATTATTGCCCAGAATATACTGCTAAGACCCCCGAACGATTAGCTAACACATCGCAAAATTAAATAAATAGCCCGAAAAAATAAATAAAAACCCGACCCGACTTCGGAACATTATATGGCTTCAAAAAAGAAGAAGTTACCTTACCACCCACTTCAGGATTCAAAATCACCCATTCGGACTCCGATACAACTCCACTAGCCACTAAAACAGTCAAACTACTCCTCAAAGACTGATCACCCTCAGCCTTTAGGAGTGGGGGGCTCGTGATGTGGCTAAAAATAGGGGTTTAATCGAGACCGTCCAAATCGGACACGAATCCTGAGGTCCAGGGGTAAAACAGTAATTTCACCTACAAACGGGTCTGAAGCGGGTACTGGGTCTCCTTCTCACAAATCCAATAACCCGCGAACGGATCCACCACGACTGGGTGCGGGTTTCAACCCGCAACAAACCCGGTCCAGCAGGATAGAATTAGGGTTTCTGATTAATATTAATCAACGGCCCTGATTCATATTTATCCTTTCACCGGGATTAGGGATTACATTCCTAATCTGATTACAAGGAGAATATTCCTTATCAGATCACAGGGATCACATTCCTAATCTGTTCCCTAAGATGCCTATAAATACCCCCCACCCATCTCCATTAAGAGGTAATCAATCGTTCTCCAGTTTTTGCGCTCTCATAATCATTTCTGGTTACTGACTAGAGCGTCGGAGGGTGCGTCGCCGGGAACAACCCCGGTGTCTCGCACTTTTTGCAGGTGTATGGCGGGAGCGACGATCATCCCCCACGGAACAGGTATACATGTTTACTATTTAGTTTTCCTAAGAATCCACAAATACTATCTGTTTGCCCCCACACCAAATTTAGCGGCAATAGATAGGATGAAGTAGATTTGGCCTTAAATCTAATATTATTTCTTAGATCACCCATGCAGGAAAGAAGCAATGAAAAATTGAAATCCCTGTTCGAAAAACATGGTTTAGGAACTCATTATGTGCATATTGTGAATCCTCTGCTAATGCTCATGCATGTGTATGCGCTGTTAATATTTTTCTTAATAAAATTTGATCAGTAGTTGGGGCGGGGGCACATAAATGAGATGCAAGAATTGACAATAGACTAGTATGTGTATAACAGACATAAGATTGGGATTTTGATAGGGAAATCTAAAGATTTGAAATTTTTTTAAATTTTGGACCTGCAGGCACGAGCTGAAATTGATCTTTTGTTGATTTTGTGCATGTTTCTGTTGGGTTTTGGGACTTTTCTATAACTGTATACATACCCATTCCTGCATACTTCAAAATCAGTAAAGATATATATATATATATATATATATATATATATATATATATATATACATACTTCCAATCAGTGAAGAGATATATATATATACCCATTCCTGCATAACCTCCAATCAGTGATATACTTCCAATCAGTGAAGAGATATATATATATACCCATTCCTGCATTACTTCCAATCAGTGAAGAGATATACTGATTGGAAGTATGCAGGAATGGGTATATATATATACATACCCACTTGTGCATACTTCACACTCAGTAAAAGATATATACCCACTTGTGCATACTTCACATTCAGTACAAGATATATATATATATATATATATATATATATATATATATAATGCATATCAGTGAAAAGGATTTTTCTACATCTTCTATATTTCTACATATACTTCATATCAGTTAAAGACCATCTTCTATACATCTGCATATGATTCATTTCAGTTAAAGAGCATCTACTATATTTCTGCATATACTTCATTTCAGTTAAAGACCATCTACTATATTTCTGTATATACTTTAATTCAGTACAAAGAGTTTTTCTATATATGTTATTTATACACAGATACTTCATTCCAATAGAAAGGATTCTTCTATATCAGTCATATACACATATGTTCACTTCAGTGAAAGGTTTACCTATATATATATATCATATATATATACATATGCTCCATTTCAAAAATAGTTTTCTTCTACATATTCTGTATATGCTCTATTTCAGTAAAATGAATTTCTTTCTAAATCAATATATACACACAGGCTTATCATAGTGAAAGGGGTTTTCTTTCTATATTATTTATATACCTATATACTCCATATCAGTAAAGAGGGAATTCTCCATATCATATATATATCCTGCATATGTTTCAATTTAGTGAAAGGGATCTTTCTATATCTTATATATATATATATATATATATATATATATATATATATATATATATATATATATATATACACACACACACACACACACACACACATATGCTTCAATGAGTAAAAAGGTTTTTTTATATATATATTTTATATATACATATTATCAAGAGCTGCATACAAGAAAGGGATTTATATACACATTGAACCCACTGCATTTCAATAAAGAGGATCTCCTTATATATATAAACTCATATACAAACAATATGAATGAATGAATTTCTCACTATGAGTAGGTTAAAAATAAAATGAAATGATTAAATGAAAGATTTATTTTGTGTTGATGGATGAATTGTGAGACTCTAGAGGGTGTGTGAGACCCTAGGTACCGACAGTTGAGATTTTGTGGTTTGGCCAGTTGTGGCTTTGTTATTTGATCAGTTGAGTTAAGTCCGGTAGGGTACACAAACTCTAAGAGATTCGAAATAATTAATTAACTTAAAAAGATAAGGACAAGCACTAGATGGTGATATGATGAAATGAGAACATGGATTATGGACCTCAGTATGGCTTGCGGTGTGAGATAATCCCCGGAATAATCGAGGTGTGAGTGAAATAGTCTTCGAAATTACCTGCTGTGTGGGATTGATCTCCGGAATTATCGGGGTCGAGGCGAAGGTCATGGGGTATTCATGTGATGAGGCACCATAGCTTGCGGTGTGGGGGTATTCTCGAAGATTCCCAGGTATGAGTGAAATAGTCTCCGGAATTATCTGTGGATAGAGATTGACCTCCGGAATTATCAGGGTATGGGCTAATACTCACAGTTTATCTATATCTCATAATAGTCATCGTAGTAAGATTAGTTGCATAACGAGATATTAAACCCTATCAAGTGGAGAACGTTAAGGGCTTACACCGGACCTATGTAGAGTGGGACGCATAGAATCCGACAAGTATGCATTAGAGAGTCAGCATATAGAATTGATATTTTCTTGACTTGATTTTATGCATGTTGTTCTTGTTTTTCTACACTTGACACTTAGTCTAGTTTTACTTGATATTTTCATGTTTTATTTATTGTTATTTCTTATTTCATTTATTCTTGCTGTTAATACATGCTGTTCATGACTCTACACTTTATGTTTTATTTATGTTGTATTTATTTTTATGTCACTCACACAGTTATGGCTGACCCCTGTAGTTTTGGGGGGTTAGGGTTATCTCTAGCCTCATTTTTTACATGTAGGTGCCTATAGCTTGGGATTTAGATGCTTGTGGTAGAATGATAATATGGCTTAAACCAATTGTAAAAGAATGTGTTGTAAAGAAAGAAAATCTAATTCAAGGTGTTTTATTTTCCGCTGTACTTTGTAAACAATTAATGTAATAAAAAGTTTAAATTTTTCCTGTATTTGGTTGCTATGTTTATGATTACATTGAAGTTGATTCTGAAAATTGTGCCATGTATTTCTGAGATATTATATTGAAAATTCGGGGCGCTACAGAGTTGGTATCAGAGCATGCTTCAATTAGTAAATTTAAACATAGTACGGGAAATAAACATAAATGGACATTTGATGTGTGAGAACCTAGGCGGAATTTAGATGTGTGAGTACACAAGTGGACATTAAATAGAACCTAGGTGGGCATTAGAAGTGTGAGTACCTTGGTGGACATCTGATGTGTGTGACTTGATTGTTTGGTCATGAAGACTTGTAGTGTGATTTAGACTGTTTGTATGCTTAGACTTGAATAAAATTTCTTTATCGCAAGTGCATTGGTTATTTTTGCATAAAGCATATACTTTCCTCACTAGTTTTTTGACCTTTTTTGTCTGCTTTATGCATTTGATATTTTATTATTACCCCCTCAACTTGTATATTTTCTATCTTACTAATATTCACTATATTTTTTCTATTTTATTCAGTGTGTATAATTTTGGAATTCTATGATTTTCGCTAGTATTATTTTATTCTATTTATTTATTTATTTTCAGTTATTAAATCTAATTATCTTCTTCTACGTTATTTTAATTATTTATCCTCTTGAATTATTTTATTTTTGTATGTTCCTTGGTTTTGTATTTCTCACTCTTGTATCCTATCACTTTTACTATCTTACATTTGTTTGCTTACTAGGTAAACTTTTGTGTAATTAACTTATTTCTACCTTTTATTCGGTTTCTTTTATTGTGAGTGATTGATCTTATTTTTAGTTTCTATATCTCCAACCGAGTTTATATTATTCCTATTCATTAGTGCAAACATTAAGCTTTCACTAATCGTCTTGTTTTTCTTTTAAAATTGTTTCTATGACTTTACTATTGGTTTTTGCTTTTTATTCTTTTGTCCAAATTATTATTTTGCAACTTTTGCTGTAATTTAACGGTGCATCCTTTAGCAGTCACAAGCTCATTTTTTTTATTTTTTGCAACGCTTACTCATTTCACTCTTGACGTTTTTATCCTTCTTACTTTCATGTGCTTTTTCATTACTCGTATATTTTGCTATTACTTTTACATATTACATTAAGTTTTGAATTACTACGTGTTGAGTTATCATTGCTACTCCTATTTTCTTTCATTATTATTTTTTATATATTATAAAAATTTTGACTTTTGCATATTTACTTTCATTTTTATATACTTGGATTTCTCGATACTATATTTTCCATTATTTTGTATTGTCTTATTTATTTTGGAACATTTAAACTTGATTGCAATATTTTACTCATATAAATATGATATACCTCTGCACATTTAAATTTTTATTATTGATTATATTTTTGCACCTTATATTTAATACCTTTATTATTACTTACTGTTGACTGCTTTTGTTGTAATTACTTTTATAGCTACTTATTAATTTTGTTGCTTTATACTTCTCAAATGTACTACATGTACTCACTACTTATATTTTACTTAAATTTAATTATCATTACATTCTTGATTTCTACATGTACTTCCTACTAATTACTTTATATGTACCATATATTTCAACATACTTGCTATGTATATCATTTTACACTTGTTTAATTCCCACGTTACTATATATTTTTATGATATATTTATTTTGTAAATTTGCTACACTGCATATTTATTTTCTCATTCACATTGCATTGTGCTTATGCATGTATTTCATTCCGTTTTTATCCTTACTTTTATAAATCATTTTCACTACTACTATTTTGTACTATTGTGTTTAATATTTATAATCTATACATTTATTTTAATATTCCATCGTGTGACTTTCAACTCCATTTCTTACTTTTTCTACTATTTTTATATCGCGAATTTCAAAACATAACATCATACTTAAATTAAATGTCCAATATCCCTGTGCATATGGAAGGTTACATCTTCCATTTCACCATTTCGGTGCAACTTAATGTCGAGATGGAAATATGCAAGTCGATTTCAATGGAGGCAAATTGCAAATGAATGTCGGGGAGGCAAAATGTGCAACGGAATATCCAGACGGTAACTTGGAACCTGATGTCGTGAAGGCAAAACCTGTAACTTGATGTTAGGGATGCAAGATTTTCTGCCTATTTGCTAATTGATATTTCAAGACTTTTTACTTATATAATGAAACTAATGGTAAAGGAATATTTTTTTTATGACTTTCGTTTATACAAATTACACTATGTTTCCATACAATTTGAACTAGTATAGTTGATTTTACTGTGTTTTGTGTTCAAAAAAAAAATTCAAGATCGAGTACATCAACTATGGTCTATGTTTTCGTTCTTTTACAATTACTATTTATTGCTACCGTTTTCCAATTCTGTAATATTTTAGATTTCTCACTTACTTTTGTTTCCACGTCCTAATTAATGATTTGACGCTTACTTTTGTAATATCCAATGAACTTTTTTTAAGTCTTCTTGCACATATATATATTTTGGTCTATTTTGCTCGTTACCCTTTAATGTGTTTTTAGAGTATTGATTATAATGTCAACATTCACTAAAATACTCATTATTATATATCTTTTACATTCATTGTTATTAATATATTCTTTACTTAACTAAATTTGTTCGTTATTTTTATGTATCTTGACTGGTTATTTTTTCCAAAACTATTTTTTTTTATATAACCTTTAAGTTTGTGTTTCTTCGTTGTTTGTCTGGTTATCAACCTTTTTATATTTGGGTTTCATATCTTCACTTTTGATAGATAGAATAAAATGATACTTATATATAGGGGACCACAACCCTAATAGATAATTAATGATTTTCAATTTTGCCCATCACAAAATTAAATTTTTTTTTTACGGTTTCTACACGTAATATTTCACATTTTATTATTATATGCTTTTAACCCATCACTTAACCTTGGTTAGATCACTTTAATTCGGGTTAAGCTTATATATTTAGTCACATATGTGAGCCCACATAGATTATTTTCCAACATCTAAATCATCAAAATTGGAATGAAACATGAGTCCATAAAAGAGACATATCATCAAAATTGGAATGATATAACAATATTCTAAATATTAGAAACACATCGACATGTTTTCACACTTTCTTTTGGAAAAATAAGATGATTCTAAGTAAATTATGATAATATTTAACATTATCAAAATTGGAATAAAATTATATATTAACAAAATTTACATAGAACTTTTTAAATTACTTAAAGCATGTCAACTGCCTAAAATTAATGCTTAAGTTGGAACTTCTCTATGGCTCCAATTGCATTTTCATTTTCAAAACAACTAGGATATTAAAACTTTTGGCTCAATAGCTTTTAACTCCATTTTCCCCACACTTTTGATAATTAGATCTGTAACCCCCTATACTGTCAATAAGTATTTTCTGTGTATTTTCTATAATTTGATTTTTTATAAACTTTTTTTGTGCTAAATTCGTTTTGGATCTTTTATTAAAGTGTTTTCTAATCAAAAAGTTTATTCTTTTCGAATAATGGTGTATTTTAATCTTACTTTCTATTTCTTATTGATCGGCTATTTATAATTGAGCCTAAATCAAATATATTATTATTATTTGATTATTTTAATAAAATTTGTCAAACCCGAATATTATTTTGTTGTATGATTTTATTATTGTTATGATTATAATAATTAATTGTTATTTCTTGATTATCTATTTAGAATTCATCTATCGTAATATTTTATTATTGTGCTTGATCTGATTTTCTTAGCGAATTCTAATTTATTTTCAAGCCCAATTTATATTCCTTTCATTGTATTATTTATTTATTTAATTGGATTTAAATTTTCGTTCACGAACTACTCTCATTCTTCTTGTTGGGCTATTTTCTTGTCGATCCTATTTTATTTATTTATTGTGAGTATTTTATTTGAACCCTATTGTCTTCAAACCCATCTCTTATTGAACCCAAAACTCAATTGCGATTTTTTCTTAACCCAAACCCATGATTATTGGATCCTAACCCATTAACCCAATAATCCACTTGTATTCTATAAATACAACCCTAATACAAACCCTAAAAACACAAAAATATAATTTGTACCCGTCATATCCTCTCTCCTCTCTCCTCTCTCCTCTCTCCTTTTTCTCTCTCCTCCTTGGTTTCTCTCTCCTCGATCTGAACCCAACCCCAACCCCGACCAATCTCCGCCGAGCCCCCTCCCCATCCCGTCGAACCCCATCTCCGACAATCCTCCTTCTCCGTCGAGTGCCGCCCCTCCTCGTCGAGCCGCTCCATCCAACACCACCGTGAACCCCCTAGTTGAAACCCCCCTCTACTGCTCTTCCCTCCCCATCGATGCCACCAATCGATGCCGCTCGACGTCCCGCCGCCGTCGTCGACGTCAGCCTCATCGGCGTCAGCCCCCGCTGACGTACGCTGCTTGCTGCTGCCCCTTTGCTGTTGCTGTCTCTCTTGTGGTTTGATTGCTGTTGCTGTTGGGTTCTCTTGAACGTAGAGTGCATGTGTTATTTTCTGGGTTCGTATGTTCGTTGCTCCGGGATCCTCATCCCGTTATTCCTTGGTATTCAATTTCATCGTCCATAAGGCAAGTCACTTTCCTCCTGAATTGAATCTTGTATCAAATTCAAGTTTTATTGAAATTCTTGCAAGTAGATACAATTGTTCATCGTATTGTATATTGTTCATCTCTTTCGTTGGGTCTATTGAGGGTTTACATGAGCTAACCCCAATATTCTTGACTTCGTGCCACTTTTGACTCCAAAGATTGAATCTTTCATGCATTCATGTAGAATTGATAATAGCGTTATTCATATAATCGCTACACAAATAATCTATTATAGAAACTAATGCTAGGTATATTTGAATGATCGATTGATATTTAGTTGTTGTTAAAATAGTGTATATGTGTGTTTTTAATTGTATTTACCATGATATTACACCCATCATGCTGATTATAAGATTTATTGACTATAGAATTGATACTCATCATGTTTAATTAATTTATTTCATAAAAAATACCTACAAATCTGTATGTTGTTGTTGTCTATATTTTGCCTGATGTTTTTGACCCAGTAAATGATCTTAAAATAAATAACTTTCTGAATAAGAGTTGTAGCCTCATGTTTCTAGTTTTCAGAACATCTTGAATAGCTTAATTCCGAGTTGTATTGCAAAAGTTATGATCGTTTTACTATTGCTGTATTTTATGTCCAGAATTTCATTTTCCAGTTTTTCTTAATTCAATTATTCCTATATCATAGTATTGTATGAATTTAAGTATATATGTTGCATTGCATGATCCTAATATCCTATTGTCATCATTCTAATTATCTTATTCAATGTTACCATCCTATTGTTCTCCTATTGATACTATTGTTCATCCACTGTCTCCAAATTGCATATTGTATTGTTGCATCGATAAATAATTAACAAGTCGGGGTTTAAGGGATTGACTGGAGTAGTTGATGATATAATGACTGTACTCGGAAGAGGGACCCATGTTTCCCTAAATATTGTATCAGCTATTGTCTTATCGGTTGATTGTGGCTTACGACGGTGACCCAGTCTATCGCGTATTGTATCGTGGCCAAATTATTGTATCGTGCACTAAATATTAAATTGTAACTATTGAATATTGATTATCATTTCCGAGTACATGATCTATAGAATCTTCCACTTTAGTCTAAACGAAATTGATTATATACATCGAACCTGTAGAATGGGATGCAGTAGTACATGCATTAGTGTAACTCCCTGTTCCAGTTATACGTATTTTATTACGTGAATTTTTGTACTTCAATTTTCATATCAATTTTATTTTTCTTCTCTTTAGATTCTTTATCTAGAGCCATAACATTTTTCTGATCAATTGCATAATTTTGTGATTTGATCGGAGTCTAAATACAAATTCTAACCCTGATTAATCCTAATTCTTAATCCAACAGCTAACCTAACTCTCCTACACCTTATTTTCTTCCTCCCTACACTTCTTTTTCTCCCTCCCTATAATCCCCACTTCTGCATACGCCAATCTCTCCCTCCCATTTTTCTTCTACAGCCTAACTCCTACTCCTAACTTCTCCTCCTTGTTATTATTTTCTAACCTAATCCCCACAACCCCTCTCATTTTCCACACCTAACACTACACTACCTATATAATAATATACATGCATACACTTGCATGCATATTATATATATATATATACACACACACTATGCATGCATTCATCATTTTGTCTCTCTCCCTTTCTTTCTATATATATACATATGCACATAACACATAAACCCCTCATCTCTACGTCTCATTCTTCATTCTTCCTCTGCCTTCTTCACACCGGAGAACTCAAACCAACACCTGAGCTCCACTTTATCCTCCACCTTCGACCCGACGACTCTGCTTCTACAGTCCCGTGAACTATGAAAAACAACCCAAACTCAATCCCAAACAACCCGATGTCGCGCTATCTTCTCGTTATTGTTGTCGCTCATCGCCGTCACTCACCGTTGTTACCGTTGCTCGCTCGTTGCTGTCTTGTTGCCATTCTTACCGCCGTTGTGCCGCCGTCAGTTGCCGATGTTCTTCTTCTTTCCATGGTTAACACTACCATCGTAATCGTCACGCTATAAGGCAAGTATCTTGTACACTCTTTTTGTTCTCGTACAAATATTTTTCTTGAACTCGTGACAAGTAGTCTAGTTATCATGTTTTATTGTCAAATTCTATTCTAGTCGCTGGTTCCATGCTATATCAACTCAAGAGTGAACCGTTAACACAATTCGAATCGTGTTATCGAATATCGAATATTCAACTTTGCTATCTCTAAATTTCTTGGCCTTGCACTAAGAATTTGACCATGTTCCCAATACTAGATTGAAGATTTTCTACGTGAAAATCGTAGTCCATTGAATCCCGAATCCAGAACATTTTACGGTTTCTCAATCCGATGTATAGATTGTGAGATATCACGATTTTAGTACTGTCATATCGTAAATTCCTGAACCTGCACGAGATCACTAACTGGTCTCTTGTACCGAGAATTCGACCATGTTCTCGATACTGGATCGAGAAACTTTCTACATGAAAATTGTACCCTTCAAGTCTAGATATTCAAAATATCTTACAGTTTCTCAATCCGATGTATAGATTCTGAGATATCGCGATTTTAGTATTGTGACTCTGAATTTCCAGAATGCGCACGAAACATCGAAACCAGTGAAGAATGAATTTATACGCATAGCTACTCTCTCTAGAATGTATCGTGTGAATATGTGTTGGAACCGAAAGAGAGTCTACTTTCTAGAATCTCTGACGAAATCAGATTTGCTTTTCTGTAACAACGGGAAAGTGAATTTGAATGCAGATATGTCAAGTTGTCTAAAAATTCATCTATATGTTTTTGCATATAAACCCGTTATTTTTCATATTTAATGAAATGAACTATATGTATTGTTGTTCTTATAATAATAACTTGATAGATATAATAGGTTGATAGATTTTCTCATATAATGCATTTTATACCACTTGATAATTTATAATAACTACTCTCGATACATGTACCCGTTTCATCTCATACCATAATTACTGTCCTTGATATTTTTTCTTGATTAAACTGTCTTGATTACACCGTTCTACTATTCGTACCAACTGCATGTTCATAATTAATTATAAAAGAATAATAAGTCGGGGTTATAAGGGTACGGCTTAGTAATGGACAATATAGGGGAGTATACTCGGAAGGGGGCCCGTATTTCCCGAAATAGTGATTCTTGATTCTTGATTCTTGATTACACAATTCTTGATTACACAATTCTTGATTACATGTCTTGATACTATCACCGGAAGACCTGAGTACATAATCCTATAGAATTCACTACTAAGTCTAAACGTCACATGATTGATATGCACCGAACTTGTGGTATGGGACACAGGATTGCGTGCATTAGATAAGTTAATAAAACAGATAAACTCAAGATTTCCACTAAGCATGATTCTTGATTACATGATTCTTGATTACATGACTCTTGATTCTTGATCACATGATTCTCGATCACATGACTGTTCATTGCATGACTCTTGATTCTTGATTACATGATTCTTGATTACACGACTCTTCATTACTTGACTCTCGATTCTTGATTACATGATTATTGATTAACTGAAAATTGGTTATCAATTGATTATACTTTGAAGTCTTGATTACACTAGTTTACGGTTATTAGTTACAAGATCATATTGTCCCAGTTTCTTGCTTATTTCAATATTGTATTTGTACTTCTAATTCTTGTTTCTTCCATATTATATCTTGTTATATTACTCTTTTTACTGCTTGTTGCTACTTGCTGCCCGAAGCTTGCTCTAACGGGTACTTTTTCATTTTTCTTTGAGTTAATGATTATACAGGTACTGATTGACTCGACAAACAAACTCTCTAGACGATCGTTGCTGCATTATTACTACTTCATGTTGTTTTTCTTTCAGTCACTATTTTATCTAGTTGTTATAGCGAACTATTTATCATACTGTTTTAATTCTGGCACCTTGTATTTCCGGGCATCTTGACCCGATGTTGATGTATTACCCAGATAATGGTTATTCTATTTCCAGCTCATGTGATCATTATATTTGTCTGTGTGAATGTGTTATAAATATCTTGTTGAGCTTATAATTGTACAGCTTATGGATGATGTATATCATTCGCTGGACTTCAGTTGCGTACCTGTATTTCCGTATAGTGGGAAGCGGGGCGTGACAATTAATTAGGTTGAAAATTGATAGACCTAAGAATCACACAACATTGACATTGCATATTGAACAACCTCATTGTTTCTATTGATATCGAATATTGTCTCGGTGTTATTGACATTGACCATTGAACATTGACATCGAATATTGATAACCATTGCATCGATTACCGTGATATTGATTATTGATTATTGTCTCATGTTATTGACTCCTATTGATCCATTGAATTCATTGTTATATCATTACTCCATTGTTCCTTGCTTTCTCTACTTGTTGTCCATGACTTGCTTTAAGGATAATTTTTCTCCTCTTTTTAGATGAAGTGTTCACAGGTGATCATGGAGTATTATCTGCTGGAATTGGAGAACAAGCTTTCTAAAGATTTAATATTTTCTAGTTGCCTATTATTTTATGGACTTATGTATTGAGACTTATTATTATTGTGTTGGGATTTATTATTGTATTGGGATTATGACCCGAATTCTATTTTTATTTCCAGAACGTTGATTTATTGTATTTGGATATTTCATATTGCTTCATTCGAAGTATTATTATTCATGAGATTATCATTATTACCTGCGCAATTGTTCTGTATTAATTATATTGCTGAGTTGATCGGATAAACAGCTTATGGTTGACGTTAGTCATTTGCTGGGCCAATGTCATATATTCGTATTCTGTATTTTTGGGAAGCTGGGCATGACAAGATCACTTTCAAGTCTCTTAGCAAGAGCATTAGCCATATTTTATCTTAGTTGCACTTTATTTATGAGAAAGTTTAACTAGGCTTCTATCAGCCTTTAATATACTCCTCTGACTATTATAGAGTGAGTTATGAGCTACAATACATTGTAGTTTGATAGTCGACGAATAGAATAGAGAGTTACTTAAACTTCTTAATGGATGACAAGCAACAAGTTTTTCAATCCACTCAGTCGCTTCCCCTGTAGAGGATAACACATAGAGGTCTAATTTCATGGATGATAGTACAGTGCTTGTTTGCCTTTTAATTTTCATAATATTTTTGTTCCTCCTAGTGTAAACACATATCCACTAGTTATTGACTTCCACTAAATTCTGAGCATTATAATGAATCAAATCATCCATTCATTCCTGAAGAATGACTAGAGTAGCACCAAGCAAACTTTTGAGTACCTCTAAAGTATCTCATTAGCCTCTTAGAACTCTAATATGTATTAATAGGACTACTACTGAATATGCATATCATACCTACCTTAAAGGCTATGTCTGTTAGTGCAGATCTTTGTATATATGAGACTTTCAATAAGTTTAGAATGATCTAACTGTCTCATAGTTGCACCATCATTAGGTGTTGACCTTTATAGATAAATCTAACTGTCTCATAGTTGCATCATCATTATGTGTCAACCTTTATCATAATCATAAGGTGTTTCAAAACAGACTTTCAATCACTCTATCCACACTTTTGAAACACATTATTGATTTGATGAGTTTGACTAAGGGTTATCCCTTGCCAACCGAAACACATCCTTATATCTAATATGGTATCCACAACACCTAGGTGTTTCATGTTGAATTCTTTGGATAGCACAGTTTTAACTTCATTTATTATAAATAGGTCACTTCCAATCAACAAGCATGTCACAATATACAAATAAATGAAGGTAGTTATATTTGACTCACCACGGAATCAAAGACATTTATCTGAATTACTTGATTCAAATATAAGCTTTTTTAAAAAAATTCAAATTATTCGTGCCTCAATTTTAATAATTTTTTTAAAACATACAATGACTTTACCAATTTGTAAATCTTGTTCACTAAAAATATTAGTGCAAACTTTTCCGTACAAAATTGTTTAGTACAAAACTTTTCAATACAAAACATCAAGTACAAAACTTTTAGTACAAAACCGTTTAAACATCTTTCATGAATAACAATATTTTCAATAGATGTAAGAGCAAGAAGAATACTTATTGTAGCAATATGACAGACATGTGAGTGGACTTCAAATAAATCTTCTCCACTTATCTCAGTCAATCCTTTAGCTGCTAAAAATGCATTAAAATTGCTACAGAACATTTCAAAACTAAGCTTCCTCTACAAAACCCCACTTACTTACTATAGTTTTAGCACATTTTGGCAAATCAACTAAATTAAAGTATTATTCAACAAATTCATTTCATTATCTACTAAAGACTCTTCTTGACTCATCTGTCATTGAAATTTTAAATGTCACTAAGGACGCTTCTTGATTCTAACTGTGAATTATTGACCGTGTTTATAGAACTAAATAATTTTATATATTTATCTTTGATGAACACATCCTCAAAGAATTCTGCAAGTCTAGATTCTTCTAACACAAATTAGATAGATCCAACGTCTGTCCATAGAACTACATTCTGCACTTTCTAAGTACACACAAATATTTGTTATAGGTCATACTTTAGGCCTTCTAGCGTTATGTACTCTAACAAATGTATCACAATACATGTTTACAATTTAACAAAATTATTTATGTTTTTATGCCATAATCTACAAGGCGTATTCAATTTAGATTGTAGTAACATATTAGGAATATGATTAACAATACAACATCACCCATAGTAACACAAAGTCAAACAACGATCAATAATATAGAATTCAATATTTCACTAAGTGTTTGGTTCTAACTTTTCTCAATACCGCTTTGACTGTTGTAAATATACTGCACGAGAGATTATATCAAATGTAAACTTCTCTAAAATTATTAAAACATATTTACCACCTCTATCAAAACTGAACCCTTGATCTTAACATTTAACTAGATTTTAATTCATTAAAATAATGAGTGCTTCTTCCTCCATATATATGAAAAATATTCAATAATCATCTATATAAGTGATTAAATACTTCTGACTAATCATTATCTCAACTAGTCACAAAGCTACTGAGAATTTCAAATATCAGAATGTATTGATTCAAGAAGTTGTGTGCTCCTAGAAATCATACCAAATGATTTTTTTAGTAATCATAATATGAGCACAAATTTCACATTTATCAAATGATGTGTTATTTAGTTGAGTAATGAGTTTTTTTAACAAGAGCAAAAAATTTAATCTGTAGTTCACATGTCCTAGCATTTTATGTCGTGTTCAAGAACTGCAAAAATTAGAACTACTATTATCAATCGTTTCGTTTATTAAACCCAACTTTCACATGCCAACTATACAAGCACATTATAAAATAATAACTATGTGAGTTAATACAAAATTACTCTACCACATTTCACAAAACTATTTGCTTTCTCACGTGGTCCTAACAATGTCCATATGCTCAAACACATTGAGTGAATAGTTCATATCTTTATTCGTTCTTCATCATCTTCGAAACACTAAACAAGATAATAAATAACATGTTATAATTCAACTTTGCACACACAGTACAACGAACGAGAAACAACAAAACGTAACTAATGGAGTCATATCCTGCATTAAAAGATGCTCTCTCCTAAGTTACAAACATTTGTTATACATCTTATACATCAATCTTTATTAGAGAAGCAAACATAGAATCTCTCACAAACTGCAAACGATGGACTTAGTCAATATTGCTATACACATAGTATGACAAAGCACACTAAACAATTTAAAACATGCTAGTTTTCAAAATGAGAATAATTATGATCTAAATCTCCTAATAATGTGTTCAAACTCACAAGACATTAACACATTTATCACATGAAAATATTGAAAAATTGAATTAGAGTATGTCATACCGACACTTTAACTTAGAAGTGTTATCCAAATTCGTTGGAGAAGTCTGCGGAGTGCAGACTTATTTTACCATGACACAAATCCATCATCTCCAATACACATAATTTGTAAGTAACTTTGAAGTTCCTGCATTCATCAAATTGTTAAAGATTAGCCAATTAAACGTATCATTATCACTATTTAATTCTAACAACAATTTTATTGGAGATACAAATTTATTGTCAAAAGCTATAATTTGACTTATCAAAATAAATATTTGATCCTCAGCACATAGTCAGAACAGCTGTTCAAACTTATATTTAATTAAATAATGCTTAACACAGTTTTGAACTTTAGCACTTAGCAATAACAGATAGTTAAAATATATATGCAGGTAAATAACTTATCTTTAATTTAGATCTGATCCAGTCCAATCAATCTTGGATCTAGTTCAAATAATATCCTTTCTGCCTACACTATCTCCAAAAAATTTATCCACATCTCGTATTGTGCTTTCTTCTTCAAATTGTTAAATTCAGAAATATCGAACGTCCCTAGTTTCGGAATCCTGTATGCTCGATTTAGTTTTTTCATCTTAAGGAATAAACAGTAAATTCCAAATCTAGAGGGTTTATTCTGAATAATTACTACTAGCATAATTTCTATAAAACTGCATAATAAATAGTAAACAGAAAAAATAAATCAATTCAAGCAGCACAAATCTTAAAGTTTAGAGTGGATCGAAATTTAATAAAGATCAAGAGGTGTTGGATTTCTGGATCTGAAATGTAACCCAAAATTGTTTTAATGTCTGGTCCCAAACACACAACACCAAGCCGGGGTGGGGACGTCGTGATTAGGATAATTTGGACTAGGGTTCGTGGAGGAAAGGGTATTGAATTTTGGATCGGCCGAACAGGGGAGGAGTTGGGATTTGAGATGGAATTGGATTATTTAGAAATTTTCAATCTACCCCTATCTATTCAGTTTATTTACTGATATAATAGCATTTTTAAAACGCCATTAAAAGTACAACATTTCTAAAATACTATCGTAGCTAAGAGTAAATTTCAAAATTAATTAAAAACATTATTTACTTGAGAAATGCTATTATTGGTCACAATCAATAGCATTAATCCTTAAATGCTATAATAAATTTATTGTAGAAAGCTATATATGTTGTAGTGGTTTTTGTTTTTTGGATTTTTTTTGGGAGCTTCTAAATTTAGAGAGAGAAACTCTAAAAATTTAGGCTTAGTATTATTATTTCTAATTTTTTTGGCCTCTGCTTAGTTTTCCTCCTTAATTACTTGGGCAATTATCCGTGATTAGATTTAGTTTCCCTCCTTGAGGACCTCTTCATTCTTGCCCTCGTGCTTAGTTATTTTTTGACGGAAGTCTTGCTCTTTAGCTATCTCCGATAGCTCAAATGTAGCTTAAACCTCTCCAACTTTCCCTCGTACTCTTCATCTATGAAAAGCCTCAATCTTTGATTTTCTTTTGTTTTAAAATTGAATGGTAAGATCAAATGTTTCATCTTTATAATTATATTTTAAAAATGGTGGCAGAAGCTTTCTTATCTTTGTTGTGATGACCTCACGTCTCCCACAGTTGATATCATCCTTTAAACGTTGGTTTGGGAACGGGTTCGGTCTTGCCAAATCCATGCACCATAAGAAATTTATAAGCCATATTTATAAGCCATGTACATATCTATTAGAGCACTACAGTTGTTGGCAATATACTTTAAAAAAAATTAAAATGGAAAAGAGTGAGTTTTAGTCGTTGGCTATATACTCAAAATTTAGGTTTTGGATGAACAGTATAACGTTGCTATATTTTAAAGCTGATATGGTATTTGAAAAAAAAAATAGCCGACGAAAGATGATCTTTCGTTCATTTAGTCAGACGAAAGATTATCTTTCGTTGCTTTTTTTTATTTAAATATTGGACGAGAAATGATTTTCCGTCCGTTCAATTTTTTTTAAAAATTCGACGGTTGATTTACCGTCAGTCCAATTTTTTAAAATTTTTTTAATCGAGTACGGACGGAAAATGATTCCCCGTCCTAGCCCATTTCTATGAGATGTGGTAGAAAAAATTATATAGACTACCCTATAAATATTTCTATGTATACATTAGGTTTTAATTGAAATTAATTAAGATTTAAGATTTATTTAAGATTTAATAAGATTTAATTATGATTAATTTAACGGTAAATTAGAAATTAATTTTTTTAAAATTCTCATATGGAAAATGATTTTCCATCTGTTGGTATTTTATTTAAATAATAAAAATAAAAATTAATAGACCAAAAATCATTCCTCGTTCGTCGAATTTTTAAAATTAAAATCTAAAATTTGAGTTAAAACGACTACAACTAAAACTCATAATTTCTATTTCAATATCTCAAATACCTAAAATTTGAGTTGGAACTACTACAAGTTTTTACCTATCTTTTTTTCAACCTCCATACCTACATCTTGACCTGAGTCCATCTTTGCTCAGACCAACCCACATGGCTTAGCTAAATTGATCCAATTGCGCTTTTATGGCCAATCCAACCGTACATTGACACGCTGAACCCATCATGTAGGTGAAAACATTTATGTAGTTCAATAGCTACATAATTATTTTTGTGAAAACATAATCTAAACGTAAACTAGTTTTTACTTCAACTTATGATCTTTTGTTACAGTTCCCCAAAGATAACTTAAAAAAATCAGAATAAAAGAATCCTTCCATCGATGTGTTTAATTGATTAACTGACTAAAGGTTAAATGTGCATTTAATTAAAACTAGTATCATGCACATGCGATGCACGTGGAGGGAGAATGAAAAAGACAAAAAAAAAACAAAACTATCGACATGTGCGCTGCACGTGTTGATACACATACACAGAAAAATAAAAAATTGTTTATTTGTTTATCAACCCCATCTCTCCCATTATAATAGTTATATTATAAATGTCATCTCGCGTACAATTAGGTTATTAAATTTATCTCTAACAAATGTAGTATTAGCATTTTATAAATCTAATTTTAATGGTAATTCGTAGTTTATATTTATAGTGACCAGTAATTTGCATTTGTGATCGTCTTAATAATATTATTTTAAAAGTAAAAACTTTGACGTAGTACCTCGAACTTGAGACCTCCTTTATATTAGTTATGCGTGCGCAATACATGTAAATTTGTATGTTTACAAACTCCAACTCCAACTCTCCTATTATATTATTAGAGATTAGAGATAATGAGGTTAATGTCACCCCATCCAACTTAACTAGGGAAACAACTCAAATTCATATTTTGACCATCGAAAATAAAAGTTCAACTCAAATTCATATTTTGACCATCGAAAATAAAAGTTCACACCCCTCGATATGATATACATTTAAAAAGTATGTGTGATGAATGAATTCTACGAGTTTATCCACTCATCGTCTGACCTAAAAATTGTGAGTAATTTTTACCCTTTATAGAATATCAATTTTTCGATTACTTGGTAAAAGATTGAGGTTGAAATCAGGCCAGCCCCCACCTTGAGGCAGGTGAGGCGGCCGCCTCAGGTTCCCAATTTTTTGCAATTTTAAGGGCCCCAAATTTGTAATCCCTTTATAAATATAGATATGTATTTTACGCGTAAAAAAATTACATTGTAATTAGGGACCTCAGAAAATAATTATTTGGACATTTTGCTTCGAGCCCCTGGGAACTCAGGGCCGGCCCTGGTTGAAATACTCCTAATAATGGTTGAGGTCGGAATACTCCTTTCCTTGGACACTTAACTATTACACTGATGTCACAATTCCCATTTGGTATACACAAAAAAAGATTGTTGCTACTCCTTTCCTCCGCCACTAAGACCACTAAATCCGCCCTCGGCAAGAAGTAAAACCATTTCTGCCCTTGCCAATGATAGAGCACAAAGTTAGCACACATATATATGGAGAATTTTACTCTTTTTCTGATTGTAATCTTCCTGTAATCCTCTACTCATTTAGTTGCACTTAGTTTCCCATTGTATAGCCTAGATTAGTGGGATTGATTCTATCCTGATTTAATTGATTTAGTTCCGCATTGTATAACCTATATTAGTGAGATTGATTTATCATCCTGCTATATATATATATATATTATGTAATCACCTTTGTTAATAAAACGTAACATCATTCATAAAAAAAATTATGGTATCAGAGCCTTCTCTGTCGATTGAACAGAGTTTGATCCTCTGCCTACCCTAGTCATATGACTCATATTCCTTTCTCCTTTACAACTGCAATGAAGAACTCTCAGGCGTCTACTACTACACTGACGGCTTCAGCAACCGTTTCTGCAGAGCCGGTGATTGTCACAACACCTACAAACCCACAGCTCAAGGTAATCTTCTTCCTGCCAATGGAAATCTGATATTCCTTAATGCCTCTTCTCAGATTCCATTTAAGCTTGCAAACAATGGAGGAAATTATACACCATGGAAGCCCCAAATGACCAATCTCCTCTTTAGTTATGGAATCCTTGGTTTTGTTGATGGGACTCATCCATGTCCATTGCAGATCGACCCTGAACATCTTCTCTGGACTCGTCAAGATCGTCTTATGCTCCCTGGCAGCCACTCTTTAATAGCACAATCTGCCCGATGATAAATAATTGCACCACCTCTACCGATGCCTGGAACAAATTGGAAACGAGCTTCGCTAATCGTTCCAAATACCCGGATGCTTTCTATTATGTCATCCCTTATGTCAAACAGTAAGGAAGAAAATACCGTGGCTGCTTATATTAACAGGGTGAAAAGCCTTGTCGATGATCTTAGCTCCCATTGGGCATCCTCCAAATGATGCTCAAATCATGTCCTATATTTTAAATGACCTGGCCGACGAGTTTAAAGAATTGACGGCAGCGGTTCGTGTTCGTGACACTCATATCTCTTTTGAGCACCTCTATGATAAATTACTTCATGAGGAATTGATTCGCGATCATGGAGAGCCAAAGGAAGAAGAAGTACAAGTCACTGCACAGTTTACTCAAAGGCGGACCAATCATAAAGGCCGTGGTGGCCGAGGAGGATATCGTGGTGGCTATAATAATACCACACACGGCTAGGACAACAACCACAGTAGCCAAAACTCTCAGCCTAACCACCTACAATTCAATCGGTAGCAACCTCCCTACGGCCGAGGTATGAGTTCTTCGAATTTCCAATCATACTCACCTTCATGGACTTCAAATCTTTATCAGGGAAACCAAGGCCAGCCTCACATTGTTTGTCAATTGTGTGACAGATAGGGACATAGTGCAAAGCTTGTCGTTCTAGCGGCCAACCATCATCTTACTTCTCTCAGCCTCAAGCGAATATCGCTGAAGGGGTACTTGACTTAGGTGTCACACATCATATCACTTCCGACCTCCAGAATATCTCCATGCACTCGGATTATGTTGGAAACAAGGATGTTGTAGTCGGTATTGGTAATGGAATCTCTATCTCTCATGTTGGTTCATCTTTAATTGATTCTCCAATTGCCTCTTTTACATTAGATAATGTTTTGTCTGCACCCCTGATAAAAAAGAACCTAATATCTGTTTCCCAATTTTGCAAACAAAATAATGCTTCCATTGAATTATTTTCTAACTATTTTCTTGTGAAGGATTTGAATACGGTGGCAGCCTTGGCGAAAGGCCGGAGTAGGCACAACTTGTATGAGCGGTCATCGTCAGCTTCACCTGTCAAGCCGTCCACCCTCACTCCTTTCGCTTCAGTTGTCTCTCCTCTCAACTATGGCATCAACGTCTTGGTCATCCCTCTCCTCTAATCCAAAAGAAAATTCTAGCTAACAATAAAATTCCTTTACCAGATTCTTCTATACAAATAAAGTGTGTGACTCTCGTCTTTGTATCAAAAGCCATAGACTATCATTTAAAAATTACTCTATCAATTGTGATAAACCATTTCAAGTCGTTTATTCGGATGTTTGGGGTCCAGCCCCTGTGACTTCTTTTACAAATTTTTGATATTATGTTATTTTTATTGATAATATCACAAAGTACACTTGGTTATGTCATTTAAAGGTCAAATCTGATGAGTTTAGTGTTTTTGAGAAATTTCACAAGCTCATAACCAATTTCTTTCACACCAACATCAAAACCATATACACAAATGGTGGTGGCGAGTACCAAGCACTTTCTCACCTTTTAACCCAACATGGTATCCAACATCTCACCACTCCAGACTCCACCCTATACACCTGAACATGTTGGCTCCTCCGAACGCAAACATCGCCACATCGTGGAAACTGACCTCATGCTTCTCCACAATGCTGCCATACCTCTTCGTTTTTGGTCCCATGCCTTCCAAAGTGCCATTTACCTCATTAATCGAATGCCTTCACATGTCCTCCGCCATGATACACCTTATCACAAATTATTTGGACCCAACCCCACATTCACTTTCCTTCGGGTCTTTGGTTGCCTAGTTATCTACCCACAAACTCGAACCTCACTCCCGAGTGGTTCTATAGGATCAAGAGGAACCCTGATGGTTCTATTGCTCTCTGTAAGGCTCGTCTTGTGTCTAAGGGGTTTCATCAACGCCCTGTCATTGATTTTACTGAAACCTTTAGCCCGGTTGTCAAACTACCCACTATTCACATTGTTCTTACCATTGTCGTGACTCGTGGTTGGTTTTTGAACTAATTGGATGTTAATAATGCCTTCTTGCAAGGCACTCTCTCTGATTGTGTCTTTATGCAGCAATCTCAAGGTTTTGTTGACTCCCGGTATTCCTCTCATGTCTGCAAACTACACAAAGCACTCTATGGTCTTCGTCAAGCCACACATGCATGGTACTGTAACACCCCGTAAATTAAAATGAATTATTTTGAATTATTAAATGATATTAAATTGAAGTATTTGATTAATTTTATTATTCTCCTTAATTAATATTTTTTACTCCTGCAATGTTATAAAAAAATTAAATTAGTAAAATTTTGTTGTCGATAATTATTTTCTCTCATTAATTTCTAATATTTTTATTTTTCAAATTTATTTGAATGAAGGAAATTATTTTTGGACATTTTGTAAATATAAATTGAATATATATGATATAATTTGATTTTTGGTTATAATAAAGCCCAAAAAATAATTGCGAACTGATATCAGAGGATAATTGGTATGAACAAATTAATTTTCAAATTATGGATTCATGAGGACTTTTATGCAAAATTTCTCACAAAAACCCTAATTGAATCTCGGCCTTATATATAGAGGGCCGTAGGGGTTTTGGGTTTCTTTTCTTTTATTTGCTTTGGTGGCTTGGAGTTTGGGATCGATTTGCTTAAGGAGGAGAAGGACTATTAGAATTTGTGTTAATCTTCTTCAAGAGGTGGGTGTTTCTTCATCTCTCTAGTTGTGTTTTTCATGTTTATGATGGTGATGAGAATGTGTAGTTATCATTAAAATATTTTTGTTGTAGATCTATGTTTGCTTATTAATATGAATGCATGATTTTACTATGAGATGTTCATAACAATGAATGATATATTGTTTATATTGGATTACATGAGTTAAAGTTTAATTTTTATGCATATTGATCATTATTAAATTATTCTTGATCAATAGATGTCGTTAGCGCTTGAAAGATCTAATTTTTATTCGTGAAATTGATTGAATGATCCTAAAATATTATTGTGGTTGATTAGAACTGTTACATAAATTTTTAAAGCATGACTACATAATTTAAAGATGAGATCTTGAATGTCATTTACTATTTTTTGTTGATTAAACTTTTTGTAATTTGAATTCAAGACATTATTGTACATGAATTAATATGTTTGGAGACTATTTCATATCGGGTTTGGAGCACTAGGGTTTCGGTTGACCTAGGGTAGGGGTTCAACGGTGAAGGGGATAGGGCCTCGGTTCAGCTGCTCTTTTGGTGGTGCCTCGTGTTTGATGTGGGGCACAGGTTTTGGTGCCGGGGTTTAGGGATAAACCCAAGGACATACGAGTATATGTATTGCACTATTAATCTAATTGATCATATGTAGTTTGATTGATTTAAATCATCAAGTTTTGAAGAATCATATTTCAGATTTTTATAATGTTAGTTTCAATTTTTTTTGAAATAAAGTTTCAGCTTTATGTATGTTTGAATTGCAAATCGTGTAATAAAAATCTATGTTTTGAAGGAGTATAAATCCTAGATGTGAAGAGCATATGTTTTAGCTTTGAACGATATACTTTCAGATTTTTTAGAACATAAATTTCAGATTTTAAGTGATTAAAATTTCAGATTTTTAGAACATGAGGTTTCAGATTGAGGGATAAATCCCATAATTCAAAGTGAGTTGGTTTCAGATTTAAATAGATTAAAATCCCAGAATTTATATGGTAGTTTCGTATATGGAAAGAAAAATTGGGAATTGAGTTATGGATGTGCTGTTGAATTAAATTGGTTTCTATAAATGAAATTATCAATCATGGAAGTGGATGTCCATTTATTTTGAGAAGTACGATGCTTATAACAATCTTTTTGTTAACCAAAATTTTATGTTTTGATGAGATGAATTTAATTGGGGTATTGATGTATAAATTTGAGATTATGTGGAAAGGTGTATTTTTGGAAATGAGTAAAAGAAGGAATAATTGATTAATGAATCTAGTTATGGATTCGTATGAGAAGTTAGGGTTGTTATTGTAACGCCCCGAATTCCAAATAAAGCCGAATTCGAGATTTTACAGGATCTTTACTTCACTTCGTACAATTTTATAAGGAAATTAAAACTTTTTCAATAACATCAGAGTTACATTACACTTTGTTTACACAGCGGAAGAATAAAAGATTACAATATTGAAAACAAAATACAACTTGTACAACTTTATCAAATAAGTCATTGATTGCATCATATTGGCTTTATTCCTTCATGAATATTCCATTACCTGCATATCAAGCTTTGGGCATGTCAGTCACTTACAACTGACAAAAATGCTATACTCGGCTATACTCTCTATGCCGTACATATAACGATCTCATTACTTTAACAAAAACCACATAAGTTGAATGAAGAATAAAGTGCTAAATTGTGACTATGCTAAACATGTAAATGCATGCCATGCCTTGATGCCTAATACATACAGTTTTATACTAGGATGATAGGATGATACTAATGCTCACTTGTTCGGATTCTATGTATCCCATACTACATAGGTCCGAGGGCAAGCGCCTACGTACTCTACAATAAAGGGCTCGATCCCTTGCTATGAAAACTACCCGGTAATAAAATAAGGTTTAGATCATTCCAAGATTATGGGTCCCAGCCCGATGGCTATTATAATGGTTCCCTCATCATGCGAATCATCCCGCAAGTGCCTCCCTAGCCCTGGTATACGTATATAAATTGGAGACAGTAAACTATCCACCCGACTTCACCAAGTCCCGAATTTAAATATAAGCAAAACCCGTCTTCCACAGAGCAACCTCAGTCCGCCGACTAGGTCTATAGCCACGAAGATCCACCGCCGACTATATAGAGGCAACCCACTTACGTTTGCCTAGGCTTACTATATCTTCACCTAAGTGCCTAATTATTTTAGTTCAAGACATGAATGTGTTATCAATCCTAGAATCAGTTTTTACCTCCTACCGATCTTAATCACCAACACCGAGATAAATCCACAACCATATCTCAAAATTATATCTCAATTCTTTTTATTTCAACATTGCCGGTAACGAGGTCTTACTAACTCTAAATCTTAACATTTCATGTACAAGAATTATGGGTACACATACCCTTTAATAAGCATGTCTTAACTCAGAGTATTCATTATCTATTTACAACTTGTTATATGTCTTGTTTAGCATCATTCATTCAATTCAATCACTATCTTTCTAAGACAATAATTCTTTTCATGAGTTTATAGCGTAAATCCAAATCTCTTTTGGGAAATTAATCACATAAAAGTTCTTAACTACAAACAAGCATATTTACATGATCTCGTCAACAAATAAACATGATCTTGTCAAGTCAAAATAATTTGTAAAGAAATTCTTTTTAAACTTTATATGAATTCACACAAACTTTTAATCTCATATAGCATTCTTACTCAACGAAAGGGTTGTTTATGACAAGAATCTTATTACATATTTTTCTTCTTTTCAAAAGAACTATTTATTCAAAATAATAATTTTGGAAACAAAGTGCATTTCACTATTTCAACTTCTTTGTCACCAAACAATATAAGATTAAACTTAAAAGTTATTCTTAATGGATCTTCATGTGAGTTTAGAATATACGAAAAAAAATGAAAATTTTCCCAAACTTCCTTCGGGTCAGAAAGTGTCCAAAATAATTAAACAAAACATACAAAAAAAATAATAAAAGGGACTAGCCAGTTTCGAACCTGGGTCTGCCAACCACTCACAGCAGAGCCCAAAGTCCAATAGGCTAGCCACTAAGTCCATTGTGGACTTGTGTCATGATTCGGATAAAAATCACTTTATACCAACAGTACCGATTCAGATTTTTATTAAGTAAAATAAAATAAAAGTTGACTATCAAGATTCGAACCCAGGACCTATTATAAAAGAGTGCCCTGTAGTACACTGGCTAACCAGTAAGTCCAAGTGTATTTTCTATTTAGAAGTTATATTAGTGTACTTTTGTTTATACTATTCTAAATTTGGTTTCTTTTAATAAAACTTGTTTACCCAATAATCCAATCATTTAGACATTGGAATAAACCTCACTTTTGGACTGAGATGAAAACTTAAAAAAGAATAATAATCAACCATTTCACACTTGTTTTTGGCACATAACTTCATTCTCTAAACAAATTTTTTTTTCTTTATAAAAATTTGCATTTTCTCATCAATACTCGAAATGTAGAAATCATGTTTTTCTAAAAAACTAGTTTAAGTCCATTATCATACAAATTAAAATTTTTGTACAAAAAACCAAATGTATCTCTAAATCAACCATGGATATCTCAAGTGTTTCTTCATGCGAAAACTAGTATTTTTAATATATGTCGACATGTCAAAATAACAAAAATTTATCTTTATCTTTTCTTTCTTCTTTTTAAGCATTATGTCACAATAAAAATATTGTTTAACAATTACTCATACTTATCACACAAATTGACCAACAAGAATTTGCAAACATTCTAACATGATCCATATGATTATTTCTCTACTTCTTAATTAGCATGGGAATAATTTGTTCACTAACTTTCAACAAGATCATTGTATATTTTGCTAGCATGGATTCTACATATATCTCATTCATCTTATATTACTCTTGTAACTAATTTAGCATGCAAGTTCTACTTTAGAAAGCATGAGAATACCCACCTTAATTGGAGAATGAAAACTACTAAAGAAAATGACTCTTTCTAGCTCCTAGCTCCACAAGCACTTCCTTGCTCCTAGCAAAGCTTCCTCTCCTAGCAATGGCTTCTCCTCCTAGCAATTCCTCCAAGCAAAAGAACTCTCACTCTTTCTTTTCTTTCTTTCTTTTCTTTCTTTTGATTATGTTTTTGGTGCAAAGGAGATGTAGGAAAGGGGGCTCTATTTATAGGGTATGGTTAGGGTCTATTATGCATAATTTTACACCTAATAACTCTCAAATTAATTCTTACAATTCTTCATGTTCTAAACTCCTAAAACCTATAAGTCTTCATCTCCACACTCTTCACAAACTCAACCCCCAACCCTTCTTCTCCCCCTCTCAAAAACCGGCCTCCTCTAGCCCATAAAACTGGCCAAGTTCACATGTGTGTGCAAGCACACATGCACATACAAATATGAACACATTTCCATAACTCTAAATGTGTACTAACATTTATAACTTGTCATGTAATAGTGCATGTTTAACTAAAATGTGATTTTATTAGTGGGCTTGCTACATGGGCTCAATTCTATTTAATCAATTTAATTATCTAGTGGACTCTTCTCCTAATGGGCTAGATTTTATTCTATAGGTCCATAGATCAAAAGAAGGCTCAATAAAACTTATGCATGCTAAAAATTTGTAAAAGAGAATAACAATATGAGAATAAAAATTTGCACGTGCATCACATGTGCAAAATTCAAAAAAAATACATTTTATTCAAAATTGGGGAAAATGAATTTCTGTTTTATAAAACGAGTTTGAACATGTAAAATAAATAGTCAATACACATAGAAATATCACACTTAGTGATGAAAAAATACGCAATTGATACATGTATTGAAAACACATAAAAAGTACGTAAAATACAAAGATTCAAATATTATATTTTTGTTGACTCAAAATAGGGTAAAATCAACATGGAAAATACATAAATAGTCGGTAACCAAATGTGTAGTGAAAACATGTTACAAAATATATGTGCGTAACACACAAGGGCAAAATTGTCATTTTCAATTTTGCGGGGTGTTACTGTTATAAAGAACCCTAGAACAGAATTGTTGATATGTTGAGTGTGTGAGCTCTAAAGGCCAAGCAGGACCCAATATATCGGCATTTGAGATTATTTGATTTTGGAAATTAGCCAATGTCGGCTAGTGTTCCAGATTGGTTGAGTTAAGACTGGTAGGATGAGCTAGCTCTAGGTGGTTGTGGTTGTCTATATTTATAATTAAGGATGTGCACTAGTTTGAGATGTGATGAAGTAAGATCAAACATGAGTTGGGGGGGTCTGTATGATCTGCAGTGTGAGATTATCCCCAGAATTATCAAGATATAAGTGGAAGTGTCTCCAGATCATTTGCGGTTTGGGATTGATCTCCAGAATTATCGGGATCGAGGAGACACTCATGGGATTAGGTGGCACGATGACTCGCAGTGTGGGGGTATTCTCGAAGATTCCTAGGTGTGAGTGAAATAGTCTCCAGAATTATCTATGGATAGAGATTGACCTCTGGAATTACCGGTGCATGGGTCAGATACTCACAGAATGTTTAAATCTTAAGTTAGTCACGGGTATAAGTTTTGCATAATGAGAAATTAAATCCTATAATGAGATGAACGCTAAGGGCTTGCCCTCAGACCTATGTTGTATGGGCGGCACAAAATCCGAACAAGTGAGCATTAGTGAGCATTGTGTGCATTTGTGTTTTCTTGGACATTGTTTTATGTATTTTTTGCTTTTATTATCATAACACATAGTTTAGCTTCACTTTTTGATTTATGAATCTTTCCATTATTGTTTTATTTTTGTGCAACAAGTTTGTGGTTGCGAGACTTTGGAGGATCGCTGCTTTAATCAGCATTACGTCAGTTATATGTGACTGACGTAACCACATTTTAACAGTTTTGCAGGATTTGAAAGTGAGTGGCTTGAACAAGAGTTAAAACTTGGATTTATGTGAAGACTAGAGTTTAATTGTGGGAACAAGTGGTATTAATTGTGTATTAATTTCTGCTGTGCTTTGTAATGAGAACTGATGTAATGAAAGCTTTTATTTCCCTGTATTTTTATGTTGTGTTTAAGTTACTATGAAGTAATATTTGGGATTATGTCTCGTATTTTCTATATTGAAATTCAGGGCGCTACAGAAAGTGGTATCAGAGCACACTTCAAAAAGTAATATTAAATATGGTATAGGGAATGAACCTAGGTGGACATTACAGTCTGAGTACCTAGGTGGACATTAGAAGTGTGTGTATCAGTCTTAGAGTCATGAATGTGTAGTTGAATTAACTCGCATTTATGTTACTCTATTTGTGTACTGATGTTCTTTCCCTTTTCTGTAGGATGGCGGATAATCAAGTCCTATAGAAAATGTGGAAGAAGATGATTTCTTCAATGACTCTTTAGATGATTCCGAGGAAGATCTGGAGGAGGAATCTGGAAGGGGAGTCTGAAGAAGAGCCAGCAGAAGTGGAGGAACCACAGGAATCACGGGAGATCACTCCCCCTCCTAAGGAACTTTCGGGAGAATTATCAGATGAATCACCTAAACTAACCAAGAAGGATGTCATCGCCTCACTTGGACGTGAGATGTATGTTTACCAGCGGTGTGTTACCCATTTGGAGAGGCATCTTGTGTAGAACCAATGGTGTATTGGATCTATGAAAGGGAGGATAGATGATCTCGAAGAAGCTTGACATGCAGCAAATCAGCATTTCACCGATTTGGACAAATATACTAAGTGGGGAAAGAATGATTTCAGACGACGCTGTGACGAGTTGCACATAAAACTTGAGGAATTGCGAGAGGAACTCAGAGAGGCCAAGAGGCGCTGTCACATTTCATTGCTGTTATGCTTGTTTTTATTTTCTAGACTTGAATGAAATAAAATTGTATCGTTATTTTCATAGGTGCTATTTTGAATAAATCAGATTAATTATTTGTTACTATTTTGGTAAATGTATTTTTGGCAAATGAATAAAATTTTATATTTTGAGCAATTGATGTGGATTCTTATGAGGTGTTGCTTTCTGTAACCAAATGGTGTGTTTTGTAGACTCAGAAATTGCAGGGCCAAGAACTAGAAATGGCCACCACAGAGAAGGAATTAATGGATCCAGTGAGGGTAGGCTCGATCTAGAGACTGAGATTGCTAGGGTTTATTAGACCTTGAATGCCTTCATGACGGTTGGTGTCGGCCGGAATAAAGGAGCAGGACCAGCAACTCCAAATTCGGATCCCATCAAACAGGTGGAGTATTTCAAGTGGATGAAGTTGTCGTGTAATGCCCCAGAATTTTAAATACTATACTTTGAATTAATAAATAAATTTTAAATCAATTTATTTAATTATTTTGGATTTTTGTAAAATCGACATTTTCACACGTGTAAAACACGTGCAAATATTGTTGAGGTGCAAATTTTCACTTTTAAATTTTTGAATAAATTCTTCTAATTATAATTGAGTATATTCTAAAATTTGGGATTTTTCTGGATAAAGAAACTATTTTTGTAAATACCTTGAAAGAAAAGGGTCTTTGTGCAAAATGTCGTTTGGAGGTAAAATTCGAATTCAATTTCTTTTTTTCCTATTTTGGTAGGCCGATATGGCAGTGGAGATATTGGGGGGATATACTTTATCCCTCTAATTTGATTTGATTTGATTTTATTGAGTAAAAATATACTTATGCAATTTTGGGATTGTTGGGGCTTTATTGCAAAACTGTGATTAAAACCCTAATTTTCCAAAAATATTATCTTATTTAGGTCTTAAGTATGTTTTTGGAATTAATAAATAAATTTTGATGAATTTTCGTGATTTATTAAGCATTTTTCTAAAATTTATCATTTTTGTACGTGCAAATTTTTTTCCTGGAGGATAAAAGGTGAGAAATTTCATTTGGAGAATCTAATATTTTTTAGTGGGTAAGAATTCTAGATTTTCTGGATTTTTATGAATAAATTATAGCATGTTTGCAAATATGTCAAAGTGAAGGACTTCTATGTAAAAATTTGCCACTTGGAGGTACATTTTGAATTTTGAAAATTTCTTTCTGTATTAGGGGGCCGTTCAACTAGGAGTGTTTATTACCCTAATTGATTTAATTAAATACTTTATTATATATATATATATATAATATATATATATATATATATATATATATATATATATATATATATATATATATATATATATATATATATATATATAGACACACACATAATATTTGATTATTGAAGGGGGGATTTTGTAAAATCTTCGCAAAACCCTAGGATCTAGACCCCCGGCCTATATTTGTACAGCAGCAGCCGCCCTCCTCTTTTGGTGAACCAAAAATATTATTTTCTTTATTAATCTTGGAATTTGAGGCTTGGGTCTTTGGATTTTCACAAAGAGGAAGAGCTTTCTTTCTATTATTATTATTCTTCAATTGATTTTCTTTGAGGTAGGTGGTACTTCTTATCTCTTGATGTCTTTTATTATATTATTATGATGAACCTAGTAGAGATCATGCTAGGGCTTGTTGTGAATTTGTAGATCTATGTTTTGATAGTTTGATCATGATTTAAAAAATGAGTTGATAGTTGCTATGCATGCTGAATAAACTTTTAGACGTTTATATGAAATGAGTTGATGGTTGCTATGCAATTTTTATGAGAGATGATCATGTTTTATAAATCATGAATGTTAAATTAATGATTTATGATGGATCCACATTTTTATCTATAGAATTGATTGGTTGTTCATCGGTTTAATGGTGGATGATTATAATCTATTGTATGTTGTATGAGACTTGTATGAGTCGTGATCTTATCTGGAAAAGATCTAAACCTTTTTTATGCAAGTTTCTTGCTTTATCACACATAATATCGTGAGTAAATTAGCATTTGGATTAGCTACTTGTGTTCATATATGTATATGTGTGAATGACGAATTAACACTTATTGTTACCCTACTTGGATTTTTAAATGAGAATTTGTTATCGATTTGGGATTGGATTTAACAAGTAAAGGAGATTTTGAATTTAAAATGAATATGCCAAGGTGTGATGGCCATACTAGGATAGATTTGGAATATGATTTGAGTTTTATGCATTGAATATGAGGCAAAATTTCATATCTGCATTTGCAGATCGAAGATTTCAAAATTTGAGTTTTCTTGTGAAGGTTGTTTTTTTTTCTTCTATTGAATGATTTAGGTTGATGTTAAATTAAGATAAATTGAATAAGATTTACTCATTTCATTTACTAATGGTCTTTTATATGTGTGCATATGTTTAGGAGTGTAACATCGTGCACAGTTCGTATGGTTTTCGTCGATTCAGTCTCTTGTAATTACTGCAGCAGTCACTGCAGGTTGCAGCAACTGCGATGGTTGACTGCAGCTATGCTACAGTCGAACGCAACAACACTGGAGACTGCAGCTGCGTGCTGCAGTCGATCGCAGTTGCCGCTGTAGTCGACCGCAAGCTGAGCGGCGGTCGCAGCAGCACTGCAACTGCAGCTGCCTACTGGAGCTGATTCTTTTCATTTTCTCATTTTTCAGAGCATGATTTGATATTGTGTCTTCTTCGTTTGTGCACACTTTTGCACAGTGTATACTTCTAAATGGCATAAAGTTTTTTTTTTTGATGAAAAGGATAGTGCCTTACGGCACTAGCCAACCAATCATATTATATATAAGAAATCAACGAGAAATACAATGACTCATTTTACAAGCGGTAAAACAATGCTCTGACACGACGCTGTAAACAAAGTACAAACTAGAAAGATAGGCGTCCAGATCAAAAGGGCAAACGAAAATGAAAAACAACAAGCTGTTCTATACACAACGAGAACACGTCCGCTGGCCGCTGCCAAAGATGGAAGACACCAAGGGATGGCAGAAGAACAAACAACTCCGAGCCGTGGGAGACCATACAGGCAGCGCAGAGGACCTCGCAATGGGGAAGGGGGAGAATGGCCGCTTTAGCCAAGACACCAGCTAAATGCAATACCACCCCACGCCGCAACCAGAAGAAAAACGCATCCAGCACTGGATTACGGGCACGCTGGAGGTCAAAGCCAAACGCACTCCAGAAACGATCGAACAAAGGAGGGGACTGAAAGAAAAAAAACCCCATTGCGAGACTTTTAGTCATAATAAACATTCAGATTTTGGGTTGTACGCTCATAGATTTTAGATTTTGATATATATATATCTATAAATAGAGAGATATACTCAGATTTTTGCAAGCAACGATTCTCAGTTTTTTCAACAGTGTTTAGTTTCTGAAATCACTGTTTTCAGTGAGTAGTCATTCTCGGATGTCAATAGTATTAAATTTCAGATTTTGGGAATAAAAGAATTTTAGATTTTTTGGGACGACATCCCATATAATTATGAGGCTTGTTTCAGTTTGAATTGATTGATTTCCTGGTTGAATGAATTAAACTTATGGATGATTGGAAAGTGAGATTTAAAAGTTGATTTTTAAAGAATTTTCGTAAAGTGATTATGTTTCCATATTTGAAAGAGTCTTTTGTGGTACTATGAGTTGATTAAAGGAAATGTGATTTATAAAGAGTTTTATATATTAAACCAAGTCGGGTTTTGACTTGTGAGTTAGGGTTGTGATGAGAACCCTAGAATTATTGTTGCAGATTTCGAGTTGTGAGACTCTAGAGGTTGAGTGAGACCCTAGTATGCCGACAAATGAGATTTTTTGGAAATTGGCCAGTGGGGCTTTTGTTCTTGATTCAGTAGAGTTATGTCTAGTAGGGTACACCAACACTAGAGGGGACTGTGATTTAATTGAACATAATAAACATAAGGACATGCACTAGTTGGAGTTGTGATGAAATAAGAGCAAACATGGGTAGGGGGCTCATATGATTCACCTTGGGAGATAGTCTCAAGAATGATCGGGGTGTAATCACTTGCGGTGTGGTTTTCAATTTCCAGAATTATCAGGGTGTAAGGGAGTGTACCCAAAATCACTTGCAATGGGAAGTTGATTCTCAAGAATGATCAGGTGTAATCACTTGCGATGTGGGATGCGTCTTTAGAATTATCAGGATCGAGGCGACGCTCATGGAATATTCGTGTGATGAGGTACCATTTTTCTTGCGGTGTGGGTTTCAATTTCTAGAATTACCAGAGTAAGGGAGTGTACCTAAAATCACTGCACGGTGGGAAGTTGGTTCTCAAGAATTATCGGGGCATGGCACTAAATACTCACAGAATAATCTAAATCTTAAAGTAATTACCGTGGTAGGTTAGTTTCATAACAAGGGATTGAACCCTATAAAATGGAGATAAGGGCTTGCACCGGACCTATGTATTATGGGATGCATATAATCCGACAAGTATGCAATAGAAATCATCATGTGCATTTGGGTTTCTTGACTTCTTTTATGCATGTTTGCTTTCTGTTTTCATCTCATACACTTGACACTTAGCCTAGCTTCACTTATTGTTCTATATTCCATTTATTATTGCTTATGTATCATTTATTATTGTTTTATTAATATTCATCAAGTTTATGATTGTGAGATTTAGAAGTATCACTATTACTATAGTTGACGTTCGTTGCATTTAACTGACTTGCCCACTTTTCAATAGACTTTGTAGGGTTTTCAGTTATGGATAGCATAGATGTAAATCAAGCTTTGAGTATAAATGCAAATTGAAGATTCTATGTGTTGTAAAGATTTGTAATTAATGTATTTAATTTCGCTGTGTTTTGTAAGAAGAAATGATGTAATAAAAAGTTTTAATTTCGCCGTATTTGATACTATGTTTATGATTACAATTGAAGTTGATTCTGGAAATTGTGCAACTTATTTCTAATTTTATTTATTGGAAATTTGGGGCGCTACACATCGGTATTCGAAGGGCAGGCCGATCCTAATGCGGCAGATGAATGGATAATGCAGATGGAGATGGTCTTTGAGGTTTTGGAGACCCCTACAGTCAGTAAGGTGAAGTTGGCCACAATACAATTGGAGAAGGATGCCGGTGTGTGGTGTTAGTCTGTGAAAAGAATCTTTGGTGAGGAGCCTCTGACTTGGGAAGTTTTCCTGGAAGAGTTCAGGGATCATTACTTCCCTATGGACATACAAGAGAAAAAGGCCATGAAGTTCATGAGCCTACAATAGGGCAACATGTCTGTGAGGGAGTATGAAACCAAATTCACGTAATTGTAGATGTATACTTCTGAGCTAATTGTGGATGAGTCAAGGAATGCAAGGAAGTTTGAGCAGGTCTTTAGGCCAAACTTGGGATCCCGAATGATACCGTTAGGGATCAGGAGGTTTGACAAGCTGGTCAGAAGAGAACCTATGGAGGAGGCACACATGGAGTAGTTACAGTTGAAGAAAGAAACCTGGAATAAGAATAAGGGGACGACAGTGACAAATCAAAGTGGAAGGAAATTCCCAGAGAAGAATGGCAGATTCAATAAGCCTAGTAGAGTAGCGCCAGCTTAAGGAGTAACTTGTTACAACTATGGAAAGTTGAGCCACTATAGGTTAGTGTGTCCTAAGCCAACAAGAACTCTGACTTGCTTTCAATGCGGCAAAGAGGGGCACATTCGGCCGAACTGTCCGCAGCTGAAGCAACAAGGTGGAAGCGGGAACCAGCCGTGGAAGAAAGAAAAGTCTCAGAGGCAACAAGTTTTTGCATTGACAGAGGAAGAGGCAGATGCAGAAAACTCTGAAGATGTGATCACTGGTATGCAAGAATTTTAGTAAATGGATGAAGTGTATCAAATAAAAACTTTGTATGAGAATAATGTGAAGTATTGAGTTTACGACTCTTCATGTAATAGGACATGTTTTGATTAATGGAATAAGAGTCAAAGTTTTGTTTGATACTGGTCATTGCATACATTTGTGTCCCCCAAATTTGCGAAAGTGTTAGGTGTTGGCTACGCCTTCGGAAGAGACGTTGACTACTGATTGATATTATGCGGGTTGTGATATCGAGATCAGAGGAAGGCTTTTGGGGATCGACCTCATAGTGCTGGAAGTTTTGGGTGTCGATGTGATTTTGGCATAGATTTGATGGTGATCTATGATGCTACTATTGAGTGCAAGAATAAGAAGGTATTAGTGATGGCACTAGGAGGACCCCCAGTGACTTTTCAAGGAAGAAAGGAAGCACGAAAGTGGTGGCTGCCATATCGAAGATGAAGATTCCAGAGGAAGTCAAGGTGATTCCAGTAGTTCGAGATTTTCAACAGTGTTCTTGGATGATCTACCGGGATTACTTCTGCATCGTGATGTTGAGTTCTGCACCAACATTCAGCTGAGTAGTCCTTATATATCCAAAGCTCCTTACAGAATAGTTACTATAGAGCAGGATGAAGAGAAGAAGTAGATCAAAGCGCTGTTGCATAAGAGATTTATCAGATCAAGTGCTTTGCCATGGGGTGCAACTGTGTTATTAGTGAAGAAGAAGAATGGGTCAATGAGGATGTGCATTGACTATCATGAACTGAACAAGGTAACTATTCAGAACAAGTATCTGATTCCACAAATTAATGATTTGTTTGATCGACTTCAGGGAAGCAGTGCTATCAAAGATTGATCTACGGTCCGATTATCAAGAAGTTTGAGTCAAGGAGGAGGATGTACAAATGACAGCTTTCCGGACTCGACAAGGGAATTATGAGTTTTTTGTTATGCCATTTGAGGTGACGAATGCGCCGACAGAACTTATGGACATGATGAACAAATTTCTACAACCATTCATCGTATAACATCCTGAATTTTTATTTACAAGAGTTCGTGATTTACGTGTTTTGCACGTATAATTTCATATGCATTTTCTAGAGACAAATATTTCTTCATAACTTAAGCTATTAATTATTCTCTTTATTTCCTAAAACATCTATTTTTAAAGCCTAAATGAAATCCTAGGCCTAATTATCTCTCTAGCCCATTATAATTAATTTATTAATTAATTCTTTTGAGCCCATGGTCTTTTGGCCCATTAGTGAGCCCAATTAATTTAATTTCTCTTTTAATTAACCTAACTTGTAGTGTAGACCAACTTAACAAACAATTAATTAAATGTGCATGAATAAAGTTTGGTAGGGGGTACTAGTTTGCATGTGCATTGCACTTGCACGTGCAAATACACCTTGGAGTGTAGGCCGGATCGTGCAAGAGAGAGGGAGAGATGGGTGTAGTGCTGAGGTGGTTTCTCAAGTCATGGGTAGTTACTACAACGCCCAAACTCATCCTAGCCTTTGATCCCTAACTATTTGATCTAATCCTAGCCATTCAATTCACTCAAAAATATGTATAAATACCCCCTCTCATTTACTCACTTTGGCACTTGGAAAAAGAAATAAAGAAACATAAAAGTTAGAAAAAGATTGAGAGAAAGTGAGAGAAAGATTGAGTTTGTGTGCTAGTGTGTGTGTTCATCCCTTTGGAGGCCAGTCGAATCAATAAGGAGCAAGGGGAGCTCAGGTTCCATCAAGTACAAGGAGGAGAAGGCAATTTACGACACAATCTAGGTAGAGAAGAATCGCTCTTTGTTCAAGGAGATTTCTTGGAGTTCTTTCTTTTGTTTTCTTCAAATAGGTGGGCAATTTTCTCCAACTTCTAAATAGATACCATGCTAGGTTGTGTTTTGATCATGCTCAAATAAACAAGAAAAAGGAAATATTACTTTATGTTAGTACCATGTTTAAGGAGAAAATAAACATGTGTGAAATTGCATGAAATAAGTAGTAAAATCGTTTGAATGATATGAATAGAAATATTGTGGTGATGATTTGAAAATATGCTCGTTTACTAATTAAGAAATTATGAACTTTATGTTTGAGTTATTCATGAATGTGGAAAAATGCAATGGGAATAAATGTGTTGTTATATGATGTGAACTATGAGAAAATCTCCTTGTTATGAAAGTAGATTGATTAAAAAATCATGCATGCCTGTCGTTAGTAAGATTGATTCCGTTTCCGTACAAACAAAAGAATAGTCTTTTATATAAAAATGAGAGTTAAATGGTTTTTTTGAAAATTTAGAGTTACCGTATAAATTCCAAATTTCGGATTTTAGTTGCTGAACAGTCGACCAAATATGCGTTAACAGTCGACTGTCCTGACTGTTTATTTTCGAATATTAAATCATCGCAGAACAGTCGACCGACTTTGTCTTAACAGTCGACTGTCCTGGTTGTTTATTTTCTAGTTTTAAATCATCGCAGAACAGTCGACCGACTATGTCCTAATAGTCGACTGTCCTGACTATTTTAATCTTCAAGTTTTAATCCTCGCAGAACATTCGACCGACTATGTCCTAATAGTCGACTGTCCTGACTATTTTAATCTTCGAGTTTTAATCCTCGCAGAACAGCCGACCGACTATGTCCTAATAGTCGACTGTCCTGACGATTTAATTGATATCCAGATTTTATGAGATAATTTTCTATAACCCTTGGCCTAGTGTAAAGGAGAAATTGAGACTATTTTGCCAGAAAGAACTTAATAGAAATTTTTATTTTAAAGTGTCTTTGGATAAAGAAAATTGTATTGCTAAAAAAAAAGAGTTTGAAAAGAGATTTTTGATAAAAGGAAAATCGAAAGTATGAATGTTTGATTTAGTATTGGTAAAAGAGAATAAGAGAATGATGTGGAAAGAATGAATTAATAATTTATTTGTCTTATGCATAAAATTGAACATGAAAGTGAAATCAAATATCATGATGAATTATGAAAAGTCTTATGAATATGAATACACAAATTCTATAGACATGAAATGAGATTTTGAACAAGAGGGTAGCTAAAGTCCTATTACCGGCAAATGAATGAATTATAATTGTTGAGTTGAATTATTGAGATGAAAGACCAAGTTGGTCATGTTGTTGATTAAGACCGGTATAGAGGAAAGAGCTAACTCTAGGAATTGATTTTATTCATGATTCAAACAAACTAAGGATTAGATAAGTATGAATTTTTGATTTAGTATTGGTAAAAGAGAATAAGAGAATGATGTGGAAAGAATGAATTAATAATTTATTTGTCTTATGCATAAAATTGAACATGAAAGTGAAATCAAATATCATGATGAATTATGAAAAGTCTTATGAATATGAATACGCAAATTCTATGGACATGAAATGAGATTTTGAACAAGAGGGTAGCTAAAGTCCTATTACCGGCAATTGAATGAATTATAATTGTTGAGTTGAATTATTGAGATGAAAGACCAAGTTGGTCATGTTGTTGATTAAGACCGGTAAGAGGAAAGAGCTAACTCTAGGAATTGATTTTATTCATGATTCAAACAAACTAAGGATTAGATACATAGTGGTGATGTGATGAAAGTAAGAGAAAAACACGAGTATGAGGGCCATCGGATTGGCGGTGTGTTTGAGTGATTCACAGACTGCCTGCTTGATGCGTCATGACATGGCGTGAGCACTACTCCAGAATTATCATCCTGGTGGCGACGCTTGTGGGGTGTTTTGTGACTACAGGTAGTGCCATGGTCCATGACGGAGGTTGAATTGTCCATAGTCTGCCTGCATGATGCGTCATGTCAGTGCGTAGGATTCCCCTCCAGACTGTCTGGACATGGGCTCGTAACTCATAGAATATCTAGGATACTTATCGTAGTTACCGTAGTAGTTTAAGTCTTGGCTAGGGATTGAACCCTACAAGATGAAGAACGATTAAGGGCTTGCCCTCGGACCTATGTAGTATAGGATGCATAGAATCCGAACAATTGCGCATTAGTGTCATATAATATAAATAACTACATTATGGACTAAGTGCACAGCACAATACGACATCTATAGGATAGTCCCCGTAGTTTTGCTTGTGACAAGTGTGTGCTTTCTAAGTAGGAGAAAATTAATGTTTTATATCCTTGCGTCAGTTGAATGAACTGACGAGCCTACAGTTTCCATGCAGGATAAAGAGGTTGACAAGATTAAAGTATGCATACTGATTAAAGAACGTTTCAAGTGTTGTACAGTTTATTCATGTAATTATTGTAAATTGCTTCCGTTGTTTAATTGTAATTCAAAGATGTAACTCTGATGTAAAGTAAAGTTTTAAATTCCTTGTAAAATTGTACGAAGTGAAGTGTAAAGATCCTGTGGAACTTCTTAGCGATGAAACTCACTTCGTCTATGGACAAGTTGGCCGAGCTGTATGTTGGAGAGATCGTCAGGCTTCATGGTGTTCCGTTAACCATTGTGTCTGATCGAGATGCGCGATTTACTTTGCATTTCTGGAGGAGTCTTCAGGCAGCTTTGGATACCAAGACGGATTTCAGCACTACTTTTCATCATCAGACCGATAGGCAGAGCGAGAGAGTCAACCGTATTCTTGAGGACATGCTTCGGTGTTGTGTACTAGACTTTGGAGGTAGTTGGGAAAGGCATTTAGCTCTGGTGGAGTTTGCCTACAACAACAGTTTTCAGGTTAGTATTGGAATGACGTTGTACGAAGCTTTGTATGGCAGGAAGTGCAGGACACCTGTTTGTTGGTTTGAAGTTAGGGAGCAGCAGATGTTTGGGCCTGAGATTGTGCAGCAGACCTCTGAAAAGATCGATCTGATCAGGAAGAGGTTGGTGGATGCTCAGAGTAGGCAGAAGAGCTATGCAGACAACCGGATGAGGGACCTTGAGTTTGAGGTTAGTTACTTTGTCTTTCTGAAGGTTTCACCTAGCAAGGGTGTGATTCACTTCGGCAAAGGTGGGAAGTTATCACTGAGGTTCATAGGCCTATACAAGATATTGAAGCGAATTGGGAAAACTGCTTACCGGTTGGAGTTGTCAGAAGAGTTGTCTCAGGTGCACAATGTCTTCCATGTGTCTATGCGGAGAGGTTACATTCCAGATCCGACTCATCATTTGCCCAAAGTGCCAGAGGGTTTGCAATTGGATCTGAGTTACACTGAGCTTCCGGTTGAGATTGTTGATCGTCGAGAGAAAGTCTTGAGGAACAAGACGATACCGATGGTCAAAGTAGTCTGGAGAAACCAGATGGTTGAAGAGGCTACTTGGGAATCTGAGGAGAGGATGATGAAGGATCATCATGAGCTCTTTGTTTGATTTGTATCGTTTTTCTTTTTTCTCTTCTCTTATCTACTTGTTGTATTTCTGTTTTCTCGCCCTTTAAAGTGTAGTTCCGGGGACGGAACTATTCTAAGGAGGGAGTGTTGTAACATCCTGAATTTTTATTTACATGAGTTCGTGATTTATGTGTTTTGCACGTATAATTTCATATGCATTTTCTAGAGACAAATATTTCTTCATAACTTAAGCTATTAATTATTCTCTTTATTTCCTAAAAAATCTATTTTTAAAGCCTAAATGAAATCCTAGGCCTAATTATCTCTCTAGCCCATTATAATTAATTTATTAATTAATTCTCTTGAGCCCATGGTCTTTTGGCCCATTAGTGAGCCCAATTAATTTAATTTCTCTTTTAATTAACCTAACTTGTAGTGTAGACCAACTTAACAAACAATTAATTAAATGTGCATGAACAAAGTTTGGTAGGGGGGTACTAGTTTGCATGTGCATTGCACTTGCACATGCAAATACACCTTGGAGTGTAGGCCGGATTGTGCAAGAGAGAGGGAGAGATGGGTGTAGTGGTGAGGTGGTTTCTCAAGTCATGGGTAGTTACTACAACTCCCAAACTCATCCTAACCTTTGATCCCTAACTATTTGATCTAATCCTAGCCATTCAATTCACTCAAAAATATGTATAAATACCCCCTCTCATTTACTCGCTTTGGCACTTGGAAAAAGAAATAAAGAAACATAAGAGTTAGAAAAAGATTGAGAGAAAGTGAGAGAAAGATTGAGTTTGTGTGCTAATGTGTGTGTTCATCCCTTTGGAGGCCAGCCGAATCAACAAGGAGCAAGGGGAGCTCGGGTTCCATCAACCACAAGGAGGAGAAGGCAATTTGTGGCACAATCTAGGAGGAGAAGAATCGCTCTTTGTTCAAGGAGATTTCTAGGAGTTCTTTCTTTTGTTTTCTTCAAATAGGTGGGCAATTTTCTCCAACTTCTAAATAGATACCATGCTAGGTTGTGTTTTGATCATACTCAAATAAACAAGAAAAAAAGAAATATTGCTTTATGTTAGTACCATGTTTAAGGAGAAAATGAACATGTGTGAAATTGCATGAAATAAGTAGTAAAATCGTTTGAATGATATGAATAGAAATATTGTGGTGATGATTTGAAAATATGCTCATTTTCTAATTAAGAAATTATGAACCTTTATGTTTGAGTTATTCATGAATGTAGAAAAATGCAATGTGAATAAATGTGTGGTTATATGATGTGAACTATGAGAAAATCTCCTTGTTATGAAAGTAGATTGATTAACAAATCATGCATGCCTGTTGTTAGTAAGATTGATTCTGTTACCGTACAAACAAAAGAATAATCTTTTATATAAAAATGAGAGTTAAATGATTTTTTTGAAAATCTTGAGTTACTGTATAAATTCCAAATTTCGGATTTTAGTTGCTGAAAAGTCGACCGTATATGCGTTAACAGTCGACTGTCCTGACTGTTTATTTTCGAATATTAAATCATCGCAGAACAGTCGATCGACTATGTCTTAACAGTCGACTGTCCTGACTGTTTATTTTCTAGTTTTAAATCATCGTAGAACAGTCGACCGACTATGTCCTAATGGTCGACTGTCCTGACTATTTTAATCTTCGAGTTTTAATCCTCGCAGAACAGTCGACCGACTATGTCCTAATGGTCGACTGTCCTGACTATTTTAATCTTCGAGTTTTAATCATCGCAGAACAGCCGACCGACTATGTCCTAATAGTCGACTGTCCTGATGATTTAATTGATATCCAGATTTCATGAGATAATTTTCTATATCCCTTGGCCTAGTGTAAAGGAGAAATTGAGACTATTTTGCCAGAAAGAACTTATTAGAAATTGTTATTTTAAAGTGTCTTTGGATAAAGAAAAATGTATTGCTAAAAAAAAACAAAGTTTGTAAAGAGATTTTTGATAAATGGAAAATCAAAAGTATGAATGTTTGATTTAGTGTTGGTAAAGAGAATAAGAGAATGATGTGGAAAGAATGAATTATGAATTTATTTATCTTATGTATAAAATTGAACATGAAAGTGAAATTAAATATCATGATGAATTATGAAAAGTCTTATGAATATGAATACACAAATGCTATGGACATGAAATGAGATTTTGAACTAGAGGGTAGCTAAAGTCCTATTACTGGCAATTGAATGAATTATAATTGTTGAGTTGAATTATTGAGATGAAAGACCAAGTTGGTCATGTTGTTGATTAAGACCAGTACAGAGGAATGAGCTAACTCTAGGAATTGATTTGATTCATGATTCAAACAAACTAAGGATAAGATACATAGTGGTGATGTGACGATAGTAAGAGAAAAAACACGAGTATGAGGGCCATCAGATTGGCGGTGTGAGTGTGATTCATAGACTGCCTGCTTGATGCATCATGACATGGTGTGAGCACTACTCCGAAATTATCGTCCCGGTGGCGACGATTATGGGGTGTTTGGTGACTACGGGTGGTGTCATGGTCCATGACAGAGGTTGAATTGTCCATAGTCTGCCTGCATGATGCGTCATGTCAGTGCGTGGGATTTCTCCTCCAGACCTGTCTGGACATGGGCTCGTAACTCATAGAATATCTAGGATACTTATCGTAGTTACCGTAGTAGTTTAAGTCATGGCCAGGGATTGAACCCTACAAGATGAAGAACAATTAAGGGCTTGCCCTCGGACCTATATAGTATGGGATGCATAATCCGAACAAGTGTGCATTAGTGTCATATAATATAAATAACTGCATTAAGGACTAAGTGCACAGCACAACACGACATCTATAGGATAGTCCCCGTAGTTTTGCTTGTGACAAGTGTGTGCTTTCTAAGTAGGAGAAAATTGATGCTTTTTAATTCCTTGCGTCAACTGAATGAACTGACGAGCCCACAGTTTCCATGCAGGATTAAGAGGTTGACAAGATTAAAGTATGCATGCTGCTTAAAGAACGTTTCAAGTGTTGTACAATTTATTCATGTAATTATTGTAAATTGCTTCCGTTGTTTAAATTTAATTCAAAGATGTAACTCTGATGTAAAGTAAAGTTTTAAATTCCTTGTAAAATTGTACGAAGTGAAGTGTAAAGATACTGTGGAACTTTAAATTCGGTCTGTTTTGGAATTCGGGGTGTTACACATCGACTCATTCATCATGGTATTGATCGAAGACATTCTTGTGTACTCGAATTCAGAGGAAGATCATGCTGAAAACTTAGCAGAAGTGTTGCATAAGTTGGGAGAGCAGAAATTGTATGCCAAGTTATCCAAGTGTGAATTTTGGAAGTCAGAGGTGCATTTGTGTGTCACATCCTTTCTAAGGAGGGAGTGGCTACTAATCCTCAAAAGATCGAGGCTGTGGAGAGTTCGCCTAAACCGACTATGGTGAAGGAGATCCGAAGTTTCTTGGGGTAGACAGGGTACTATTGGCGTTTCATTCAAGGTTACAGCACGGATAGCAGTTCCGTTAACAGGGATGACTAAGAAGAACGTGAGTTTCAAACGGACTGATCAGTGTGAAGCTAGTTTTCAGGAGTTGAAGGAGAAGTTGATCACAACACCAATACTGGTATTACCACAAGTAGGTAAGGACTATGATATCTATAGTGATGCATCTCACAAAGGTTTGGGTTGTGTTCTGATGCAAGAAGAGAAGGTCATTACTTATGGATCAAGGCAGTTGCATCCTCATGAGAAGAACTTTCCGATGCACAATCTAGAGCCTGCAGTAATCATTTTTGCCTTGAAGCAGTAGAGACATTATGTATATGGAGAAAAGGTCAACATGTATACTGATCATAAGAGCTTGAAGTACATCTATCAGCAAAAGGACCTGAATCTTTGACAAGTGCTAGAAGACATTCGTCTTGAGATCAAGGATCACCCGGGAAAGGCGAATATGGTGGTCGATGCACTCAGTCAGAAGGAATAGTCTGACTTGTTTGATTACAACACAGAAGGAGTTGGCAAAAGAGTTGGATCGGGAAGGAATTAATGCTGTATTACAGAGTTGGGGGCATCGTTGGCGCAGTTAAGACTTCAACTTACATTGAGGGAGTAGATCATTGAGGTCCAGAGGTCAAATGGAGAGATTTAGAGGATGAAAGAGCAGATTTCCGTCGGCAAGTTATAGGAATTTCCGTTTCAAGATGGAGTTTTATGGATGGGAGAGAGGTAGTGTGCCGGAAATAGAAGATTTGAAGGAGAGCATTATGCAAGAAGCACATACAACCCTGTTGGATCCTGTAGGCAAGGCAAGAAATACTAAGGGGGGGGTGATAGTGTTTTATAAAAATAATTGCGGAATTGAACTTTCTCTTTGGTCCAGTCGACTTTAAAAGAGAAACCAGTCGACTGGGGCGACAGTTAAGAAGAGTATTTTAAGACGAGTCTGATCAGTCGACATATAGAAGAACCAGTTGACTTACCAGACAAGTTTTCAGAGAGAATGTAGTACAATTCTGACCAGTCGACTTAAAAAGGTACACAGTCAACAGTCTGGACAAGTTTCACAAGAACTTAAAAAGCAAGTAAATGAAATGCAAGTTCAGAGAAATACAACCACAGAGTACACACGATGTATCCTGATTCGGTCCTCCCGACCTACATCTAGTCCCCAAGCAACCCACTTGAGATTTTTTCACTATTCTTGAAAAATTACAAGAATACCCTACGGCGTTAGACAACAACCTTGTCCAATCCGTAGTCCTCTCTCACCACTAGAGAGAGCACCCCACTCTTCCACCAAGTGTGAAAACCTGACTCTACACCCTAGAGCTCTACTCTCCAACCGAGAGAAACCACTCTCACAATCTGAGAGTGAAGAACAACAACAAAATGTTTACAATCAACCTATAGCCTTGTTGTGAATGTGATTTTGTGCGTGGCTATTAGGTCAACTTCCGAAATCAGTCTAAAAAGAAATCACTGTTATACTAGACTGATTTCAGAGAACCAAGACTTAGAAAGTGAATGCTTTTAGAAAGTTTTTTCTTGTCAAAACCAAAAGCTTGAGAACTTGAGAAACAAAATGCTTGAAAAAAAATTGTTAACGTTTGTCAAATGATCTCTGTACTCTTTTTATAGAGTTAGAGACGTTTGACCGTGGGAAGGTTGAGTCCCAACTGCCATACAATGGCAGTAAAGATTTGATTTTGAAAAACAAGTTTAAAAATAGAAAACTGTCGAAACAGCTTGAACAGTCGACTGGGTTGCCATAATGAGTCGACTGGTCAGAGTTTGAATGAGTTCAGACAGTTTCGTACTAGACAATCGACTGGTGCCAAATAGTGATCGACTGGTACTTAACAGCTGAGCTTATTCAAGCTTGTTTCGATCTTTTTAAGTTTGTAAAACACTCAATTATATAAAGATATGTGTGAGTGTGTGTGACAAGGCTATTACAGCATTCTAAGACTTAAAGAAATAAAAGAGTTACAACTGTTACAAGACACTTAATACAACACGTTTAAGCATAGGTCTTGTCTTGAGTCTTGAGTCTTTAGTCTTGAAATGGAGCTTTAGCCTTTGTTTTTATTTTTGAATCTGGCAACCTTGTAGCTTTCTTGATCAGTTAGCTTTGAGAGCTTTGTTTGTAGCTTTGCTTGATCAACTTGTGCTTGTTTGAACATTTTGCCTTTGTGTACATCCTGTAATATTTAAGAAGTAGCCCAACAACTTTACATTGTGCTGTAATCATCGAAATCAAGAATCAACATACCTTACTATCGGTACACCCAGGAAATACGAAGATGTACAACGACATCAAGCAATAATTTTGGTGGTCAGACATGAAGAGGGATGTAGTAGATTTTGTGGCATGGTGTTTGATTTGGCAGCAAGTCAAGGTGCAGAATCAGAAGCCTGGGCGATCATTGAAACAATTACTTATTCCAGAATGGAAGTGGGAGAATATCGACATGGACTTTATCACGGGATTACCAAGAAGTCCGAAGGGAAATGACTCGATTTGGGTTGTTGTGGACCGATTGACCAAATCGACACATTTCTTGTCTATGAAAATTACATGGTCATTGGAGAAATTGACAGAGGTATACATAGAAGAGATCGTGAGACTTCATGGAGTTCCTGTAACAATTGTCTTCGATAGAGATGCAAGGTTCACGCCTAGATTTTGGAAGAGTTTCCAAGCAGCATTGGGGACTAAAATTGACTTCAGTACGACTTGTAATACCCCATAGTTTTAAATATAATATTTTGAATTAATAAATAATTTTTAAATGAATTTAAATTTTTGTGAAATGATCGTTTTGGACATGCATAACACGTGCAAATATTTTTGATATACAAGTTTTAGAATGTTGATTTTCTAAATAAATTATCTTATTTATAATTGGATATATTTTAATTTTTGGTATTTTTCTGAATAAGAGAAACTACTTTTGTAAATAGTTCAAAAGAATGAGACTTTATTGTAAAAAGTTGTTTCGATATAAAATTTGAATTTAATTTTTTTTAGCCACATTGGGGGCCGATTTTTTCAGTAGAGATATACTGGGATGGATATTTATCCATATTTCATTTGATATAATTGGAAACATTGAGTAAATAATTGAATAATGCAATTTTGGTTTGTAGAGGGACTTTTTTGCAAAAACTCCCTCAAGAAACCCTAATTCTGAGCTGACCATATATATAGGAGCAGTAGAAGATTTCGGCCTGCATTACTTTCCCTATTTTTCGGTGATTTCTTGAGTTCTTGAGGAGTGGATCTATTGCTTGGAGAAGAAGGCTACTAGTTGTATCAACTTTCTTCAAGAGGTGGGTAACACTCTAACTCTCTTGCTATATTTTATCTCATAAATATTTAGTATCATACTAGGGATGAAATCTTGTTAGTCATGGATTGTATGTAGTATGATTGTAGCACTTGTAGAGATGTATGTATGATATGAGATTGTTGATTATGAGGCATAAGGATTGAATCTTGATTGTGTATGGATCAAAAATAATTTGTTCTTGATTAATGGAGTTTTCAATGCAAGAAAGATCAATTTTTTGTTTGTAGAAATAGATCTAATGAACCTATATGTTATTGTAGATGTGTAGATCTTAATGTATGATTAAAGAAACTTGATTTGAGTAATTAAAAGATGGAATTCTTATGAGTTATTCACTGTTTTAATGCATTGATTTTATGCATTGATTTCATGTTAAAAACTCATCGAAAAATATATGTGAAAGTGTAGAGCACTAGGGTTAGGGTTTTGGGGTTAAACCCTAGACCTAGGGTTAGAGATGGGGGCATGGTTTTGGGGGTCAGAACAGTGCTGTCTGCACTGTGCTGACCTCGGGTCTGCATAGTGCAGACAGCGGCTGTTTGCACTGTGGGGGGCTCGGGTTGTTTGCCTTTTGGTGTGGGTTTTGTGTGTTAGGGTTTGAGAACCCTAGTATGCATATAGATCAGTATTTGTATGTGTATAAATCTAGTGATTGTATGATGATTAATTGATTCTTTTGATCAAGTTTTGAATGTGCAAATTTCAGATTTTTGTGAAATCTACCACCCAATTTTTAAGAGTTTAAATAATAATTTTGATGGGTACAAAGCTATATTTTTCTAGATAAAAATCTCTGTTTTGAGGGGATATATATTTCAGTTTTCAATGATGAAAACTCGAATTCTAAAGGGTTATTTTTCAGTTTCTAAAGAGATGATATTTCAGATTTTTAGAACTAAAGAACTTAAGATTTTAGGGGTTAGATCTCAGATAATAAAGATACTTATTTCAGTTTAAGTTGATTGGATTAAAGAGAAATTTATTGAGTTTTATGTAAGTATGTAAAGTGAGATCTAAAAGTTAAATTTAAAGGATTTTGTGGATTTGATTTTGTTTCCATATAAGGAAGAGTCTTGTATGGTAGCAACGGTTTATGTGAATAATGAAGAGATTGTGGATGAACAAAGGTTTACAAATTTTGAAATGAGATGTTCCTGTTTGAGATTTTGATTTCACAGCTGTGGTATTGTGGGAAAAGTTTTATTTATCAAAAAACAGAATAAAAATAATATCTTGAATGATCGAACCAAGTGGGGTTTTTGATTGTGATTAGGGTTATTATGAGAATCCTAGATGGCCGCTTGAGGCGTTGAGTTGGGAGCACTAGATATTGAGTGAACCCAAGAGTACTGGCAGTGAATATTTTGATTTTAGGAAATTAGCCTGAGGGGCTAGTGTTCCGGGAATTGCAAGTGAAATTCAATAGGGTAGAGCTAGTTCTACGTGGCTCAAGTTGTTATTATTACAAATCTAAGGACAGACACTCAGTTGGGAATTGTGACGGAACTTGGGAAACGTAAGTATGAGCTCAGTTTTCAGTCGGATAGATGTATTCTGGGACTATGTAGTTGTTGTGTCTTTTTAGTATGTTTGCACGTCGAGGGTCGGTAGGCCTATTCGCTGAATGCCTAGAAGTGAGACGGATTTGGTATGTTCGCGCGTCGAGAGTCAGCAGGCCTATTCGCAGAACATACGGTATGTTCGCGCGTTGAGGGTCGGCAGGCCTATTCACGGAATGTACGGTGTATCTGCGCATTGAGGGTCGGCAAACCTATTAGCGGGATATACGGCAGGGAGGTGATTCTCTAGAGTTAGAGCGATGTTTGCGGGATGTTTGCATATTCACACTTGAGCAGCTTGGCAGATTGCATACCGGGGCTGGGGTCTATTCGCGAAGTGTCTAATCTTGTCTTTATCACGGGTGTAGTTTTCATCGTGAGGGATTGAACCTTAAAAGGGTGGTGAACGCTAAGGGCTTTCCCTCGGACCTATGTAGAAGTGGATGCATAGAATCCGAACAAGTATGCATTAGTGTGCATCGTGTTTTCTTGAACAATGTTTTATGTATTTTCCCTTTGTTTTTTCCGACAAACACTTATTCATTTAGTGTAGTTTCACGTGTTGATTTTATGAATTTTTTATCGGTATTTTTTTTATGTTGTGCGAAAAGTTTGTGATTGTGAGACTTTGGAAGGTTACTATTATTATGGTATTGTGTCAGTTGTATTCAGCTGACGTGCCCACTTTTCTGGTTAGTTTTGCAGGATTTACGAGTAAGTGGCTTGAGCAAGGTTAAAGTTTGAACTTCGAGATGACTGAAGTCAAATGTTGAGATGTGTTGTAATAAATATGTTTAATTTTCCGCTGTGCATTGTAATAAAGAACTATTGTAAAGAAAAATTATATTTTTCCTTGTGTTTATACTGTGTTTGGATTACATTGAGTTAAAAATTCTGGAGTTGTATCTCTTATTTCTATTATTGAAATTCGGGGGGCTACAGAAGTTGGTATCAGAGCATGCTTCAATAAGAAACACTAAACATGGTATAGGGAAACCTAGGTGGACATTAGAGTGTGTGTGTTAGTCTTAGAGTCATGAATGTGTAGTTGTTGAACTTGCATTTGTGTTACTCTATACGCGTACTAATGTTTCTTTTTTTTCCCTTTTCTGTAGGATGGCTGATAATCATGATCCTATGGAAAACGTGGAAGAAGATGTTTTTCTCGAGGACCCCTTAACGGATTCCGAGGAAGATCCAGAAGAGGAATCAAAAGAAGAACTAGTGAAAAAGGAAACACAGGTGTCTCGGGAGATTACTCCCCCTCCTAGGGAATCTTCGGGTGAATCTTCAGATGAATCACCAAGGTTGACCAAGAAGTATCATGTTATCGCGTCACTTCGATGTCAAGTGTACTGGTATAAATGGCGGGTGACCCACTATGAGGAGCTTCTTGCGAAGGACACACAGATTATCATGGATATGAGCGTCAGACTGGAGAGGCTAGCAAAGCGTCGACGTCGGTCAGGGCGGCATTTCACATAGTTGGACAACCGAGCCGATGGGGAAACGAGATCTTAAGAAGCATTGCATGTTATTGGAAAGTGGAGTCAATGCATTGCAAGAGGAAAACCGAGAGATCAAGAGGAGCCACAAAGATTAGTTATTATCATGATTGTATTATTTGATTTTTCTGAAATTTGAATAAAGCTGCTTAGTTATTTTTCAACAGATGTATGCACCACTTTGGTGAATAATTTATTTATTTTGATATATGAAATTTTTGGCTGTGTTTTGTGTTCTGAACATGATATGAATTTTTATGATTTTATTCTGCTAACCAGATGGTGTGTTTTGTAGACTCAGGACGATGGCAGGACCTCGAACTAGAAGAAATGGTGATGGAGTAGAAAACTCCAATAGGAGTAGACTTGACTTGGAAGCTTAGATTGCGAGAGTCTATCAGACTCTCAATGCTTTCATGACTGTTGGGATGGGTCGGAACCCTAGACCAGTAACAGAAAATTCAAATGCAGATACCGTCAGACATGTGGAGTCATTCAAGAGGATGAAGCCGCATGTGTTCGAAGGGCAGGCTGACCCTAATGAGGCCGACGACTGGATTAGACAGATGGAGACTGTCTTTGAAGTGATAGAGACTCCCGCGGTTAGTAAGGTGAAGTTAGCCACGATGCAGTTGGAGAAGGATGCTGGTGTCTGGTGGCAGTCCGTAAAGAGAACTTTCGGCGAGGATCCGGTAACATGTGATTGTTTCCTAGAGGAGTTCAGGGACTATTACTTCTCCATGGATATCCAGGAGAAGAAGGCGAAGGAGTTCTTGAGCGTACAGTAGGGCAACTTTTCAGTGAGAGAGTATGAGACTAAGTTCACTCAGTTGTCGAGGTACGCTCTTGAGCTCATTGCAGATGCTAAGAAGGCGAGGAAGTTTGAGCAGGGCCTAAGGCTGAACCTAAGGTCTCGGATGATACCATTAGGAATCTGAATGTTCGACAAGCTTGTCAGAAGAGCAGCAATGACAGAAGCAAAAATGGAATTGTTCCAGTTGAAGAAGAAAACCTGGAACAAGAACAAGAGGCCAGCAGTGAAGACTCATAGCAGAGACAAGTTCCCGGAGAAGAGAGGTAGGTTCAGTGAGCCCGGCATAGGTGCAGCGCCAGCTCTGGGAGTGACTTGCTACAATTGTGGAGAGATGGGCCACATTAGGACCTCATGTCCTACTATAGCACAGACCCAGACTTGTTTCCAATGCGGTAAAGAAGGGCATATCAGGCCTAATTGCCCGCAGCTGCAGTGGGGTGGTGCAGGTGGTGGCAAGCAGCAGAGGTAGGGGGTAGGGACGAGTGTTCACGTTAACAGAGGAGGATGCTGACAACTTTGAAGATGTGACTACGATTATGCAAAATTTTTAGATTTACAGCTTAAGTGTATTGAACAAAAATGGATGAGAATAATATTGAGTATTGAATATTATAATTTCTCATTTAACAAGACATGTTTTGTTGAATGGAATAAAAGCTAAAGTTTTGTTTGATACTGGGTCTTCGCATACTTTTGTGTCGCCCAAGTTTGCTAAAGTGTTAGGTGTTAAGCCTAAGATGTTTCCAGGTAGGGTTCTATCGGTGGCAACGCCGTAAGGAGAGGAGTTTATTGCTGATCGATATTATGCAGGGTGTGATATCGAGATTGGAGGAAGACTTTTTGGGATTGACCTCATCGAGCTGGATGTCTTGGGTGTCAATGTTATTTTGGATCGACTGGATATCAATCTATGATGCCACAATTTAATGCAAGAGTAAAGAGGTGGTCGTGAAAGCACCGGGAGGACCCGCGGTGACTTTTCAAGGGAAGAAGGGGAGCATGAAGGTGGTTGCGGCACTAGTAGAGACGGGATTTCTGGAGGAAGTCAGGGCAATTCCTGTAGTTCAAGATTTTCCAATAGTGTTCTTGGATGAGCTACTGGGGTTACCGCCACAGCGTGATGTTGAGTTTTGCATCAACGTTCAGCCGGGTAGTGCTTCGATATCTAAAGCTCCTTACAGGATGGTGCTTGTAGAACAAGATGAAGTGAAGAAGCAGATCGAGGAGGTGTTGCGCAAAGGATTCATCAGGTCGAGTGCTTTGCCTTGGGGTGCACCAGTGTTGCTCATGAAGAAGAAGGATGGGTCAATGAGGATGTGCATTTCTATCGGAAACTGAACAATGTGATGATTCAGAACAAGTATCCAATTCCATGGATTGATGATGTATTTGATCAACTACAAGGTGCAGCAGTGTTCTCGAATACTGATCTACGGTCGGGATATCAACAGGTCTGAGTTAAGGAGGAAGATGTGTATAAGACAACTTTTAGGACGCGACATGGGTATTATGAGTTTTTTGTGATGACGTTTGGGGTGATGAATGCATCGGCAATATTCATGAATTTGATGAACATGGTTCTGTAGCCGTTCATCAACTCTTTCGTAGTGTTATTTATCGACAATATCTTGGTGTACTCGAAGTCAGATGAGGAATATGCTGAACATTTGGCAGAAGTTCTGAAGAAGTTGCAGGAGCAGAATCTGTATGCCAAGTTGTCGAAGTGTGAGTTCTGGCAGTCTGAGGTGGCATTTTTGGGTCACATCCTTTCTAAGGAGGGAGTGACTACTGATCCTCAGAAGATTGAGGTGGTGCAGAGTTGTCTTAGACCGACGACAATGAAGGAGGTCCGAAGTTTCTTGGGGTTAACTGGATACTATCGGTGTTTCATTCAAGGTTACACACTGATAGCAGTTCCATTAACTAGATTGACATAGAAGAATCTGAAATTCAAATGGACGGATAAGTGTGAAGTCAATTACCAAGAATTGAAGGAGAAGTTGAAAACAACACCTATTCATTTGTTGCCGCGAGCAGGTGTGGATTATGATATCTATAATGATGCATCTTTCAGAGGTTTGGGTTGTGTTCTGATGCAGGAAGGGAAGGTCATTGCATATGGGTTGAGGCAGTTGCGTCCTCATGAGAAAAACTATCTGACGCATGACCTGGAGCGTGCAGCTATCCTTTTTGCCTTGAAGCAGTGGAGGTATTATGTATATGGTGAGAAGGTCAACATGTACACAGATCACAAGAGTTTGAAGTACATCTATAAGCATAAGGATCAGAATCTATGTCAGAGATGGTTGTTGGAAGTTTTGGAGGACATTTGTCCGGAGATCAAGTACCACCCAGAAAAAGCGAATGTGGTGGCCGATGCACCCAGTCGGAAGGTTAGTTTATCTCGTCTGATTACAATGTAGAAGGTGTTGGTTGAGGAGCTGGATCGAGCAGGTATCGAGGTGGTATTGTAAGGTTTGGGGCATCGTTGGCACAATTGAGACTTCAGCCTACTTTAAGGGAGCAGATCATTAAGGGCCAGAAGTCAGACACGAAGATTCAGAAGATGTTAGAGCAGATTTCCGTCGGCAAATTGTCAGAGTTTCATGTCCAAGATGAGGTGTTTTGGATGGGAGAGAGGTTATGTGTGTCTGAAAGAGAGGATTTGAAGGAAAGAATATTGAAGGAGGCATATACAACCTTATTGTCCGTACATCTCGGAAGCACGAAGATGTACAAGGACATCAAGGAATATTTTTGGTGTCCAAGCATGAAAAGGGATGGTATAGACTTTGTGGCAAGGTGCTTGACTTATCAACAGATCAAGGTAGAGAATCAGAAGCCCGGAGGATTATTGCTGCCATTGCCCAATCCGAACTGGAAGTGGGAGAATATCAATCTAGACTTTGTGACTGGTATACGAGGATTCCGAATGGTAATGACTCGATCTGGGTCATTGTGGACAAGTTGACCAAGTCTGCACATTTCTTGTCGGTGAAGATCATATGGTCATTGAAGAAGTTGGCCGAGGTGATATTGGAGAGGTCGTAAGACTTCATGGAGTTCATGTGACTATTGTCTTCGCCAGAGATGCAAGTTTCACATTGAGGTTTTGGAGGAGTTTGCAAACCGCTTTGGGGACCATGACTGAATTTAGTACAGTGTTTCATCCACAAACAGATGGACAAACTAAAAGGGTGAATCGAGTACTAGAGGATTTGTTTAAGGCATGTATTATGGACTTCGACCGAGGCTGGGAGAATTACTTAGCAATGGTGGAGTTTTCCTACAACAACAACTATCATGCGAGTATTGGCATGGCATGGTATAAGGCTTTGTACAGGAGGAAGTGCAGAACACCTGTTTGTTGGCATGAATTTGGCGAGAGGCAGATGTTTGGACCAGAGATCGGGTAGCAGACTTCGGAGAAGAGCGAGCTGTTTCAGAAGAGGCTAGTCGAAGCACAGAGCAGGTAGTAGAGTTATGCAGATGTTTGACGCCGAGACTTGGAATTTGAGGTTGGACATGCATTTTTTTTTGAAGGTATCTCCTACAAAAGGAGTCATAAGATTCGAAATAGGAGGCAAATTGGCACCAAGGTAAATTGAACCCTACAAGATTCTGAAGCGGATTGGGAAGACAGCTTAAAGATTGGATCCACCAGAAGAGTTGGCACAGGAACACAACGTATTCCATGTGTCTATGTTGAGAAAGTTCGTACCAAATCAGAATCATCAGCTACCAGAGATAGCAGAAGGATTGCAATTGAATTTGAGCTACAAGGAGCAACCTGTGGAGATTGGATCGCCGAGAGAAGGCTCTGCGGAGTAAGTTCATACCGATGGTCAAGGTGTTGTGGAGAAACCTATTTGAGGAGGCCACATGGGAAGCTGAGGACCGGAAGAAGACTGATTTTCCTGAATTGTTTGTGTAAATTCCGTGTTGTTTTCTTTTTTTTCTTTTCCCCTGGTAGCTGTAGTTCTGAGGATAGAACTCTTCTAAGGATGGAGTGATGTAACGCCCCATAATTTTAAATATTATATTTTGAATTAATAAATAATTTTTAAATAAGTTTATTTAATTATTTTGAATTTATGTGAAATGGTCGTTTTGCACGTGCAAAACACGTGCAAATATTTTTGAAATAAAAGTTTTAGAATTTTGAGTTTCTAAATAAATTCTCTTATTTATAATTGGATATATTTTAATTTTTGGGATTTATCTGAATAAGAGAAACTACATTTGTAACTACTTCGAAAGAAGGGGACTTTATTGTAAAAAGTTGTTTGGAGGTAAAATTTGTTATCCATATTGGGGGCCCCTTTTTTTCAGTAGGGATATTCTAGGGTGGATATTTATCCATATTTGATTGGATATAATTGGAAAGATTGAGTAAATAATTGAATAATGCAATTTGGGTTTGTAGAGGGACTTTATTGCAAAAACACCCTGAAGAAACCCTTATTCTGAGCCAACCATATATATATGGGAAGTATAAGATTTCGGCCTGCATTTCTTTTCCTATTTTTGGGTGTTTTCTTGAGTTATTAAGGAGTGGATCTATTTCTTGGAGGAGAAGGCTACTAGTTGTACCAACTTTCTTCAAGAGGTTGGCAACACTCCAATTCTCTTGCTATGTTTTATCTCATAAATATTTAGTATCATGCTAGGGATGAACTCTTGTTAGTCATGGATTGTATGTAGCATGATTGTAGTACTTGTAGAGATGTATGTATGATATGAGATTGTTGATTATGAGGCATAAAGATTGAATCTTGATTGTGTATGGATCTAAAATAATTTGTTATTGAATAATGGAGTTTTCTATGCATGAAAGATCAATTTTTTGTTAGATCTAATGAACCTATATGTTATTGTAGATGTGTAGATCTTGTTGTATGATTAATGAAACATGATTTGAATAATTAAAAGATCAAATTTTATGAGTTATTCACTGTTTTAATGTGGATTCATGAGGAGTTGAAAACTAGAATTTTATGCATTGAATTTATGTTAAAAACCTATCGAAAAATATATGTGAAAGTGTAGAGCACTAGGTTTAGGGTTTCGGGGTTAAACCCTAGACTTAGGGTTAGATATGGGGGCACGGTTTTAGGGGTCAGAATAGTGATGTCTGCACTGTGCTGACCTCGGGTCTGCACAATGCAGACAATGGTTGTTTGCACTATGGGGGGCTCGGGTTGTTTGCCTTTTTGTATGGGTTTTGGTGTGATAGGGTTTGAGAACATTAGTGTGCATATAGATGAGTATTTGTATGTGTATAAATCTAGTGATTGTATGATGATTCATAGATTCTTTTGATCAAGTTTCGAATGTGCAAATTTTAGATTTTTCTGAAATCTACGTCCCGATTTTTAAGAGCTCAAATAATAATTTTAAGGGTACAATGCTATATTTTTTTATATAAAATTCTCAGTTTTGACGGGATATACGTTTTAGTTTTGAAAGATGAAAGCTCGAATTCTAAAGGGTTATTTTCAGTTTCTAAAGAGGTAATATTTCAGATTTTTAGAACTAAAGAACTTAAGATTTTAGGGATGAGATCCCATATACTAAAGAGACTTGTTTCAGTTTAAGTTGATTGGAATAAAGAGAAATTTATTGAGTTTTATGTATATACTAGGTTTTCTCGTTGACACGTGCCTACGGCACGTCTTCGGAACGGTGCACCTGGTTTGATTATATAAAATAGTTTTAGAGGTCCAGCAAATTAATTGAAGTAGGAAACATATTATATGAGGAAGCAACATATCTACCGTTAGGCTCAACCATCGCCTTCTTGATCATTAGCTTGAACTTACGTGGAATGCATATAGTTTGTTAGAAACACTACATCGAGTTTTTTTTAAACTTTGACATCACTTTTAGATGCTTGTAATAGTTATGCAAGGACATGATCGTGTAGGTTTTATGGAGCTTACTATAATCCCAAAACCACTATGAGCATGTCTAAATAAAATGGTAACTCAAGTCCAGGTGTGAAGGTATCTACAATACCAAAAATCTAATCATTTGTTTGTCCAGGACTCAGTTTGCAATTGAAATACCTCTTATTATTATTTCAACCAAAATGTAATACATGAAGTTCTCAAAACTCTAATCCAAGCTATTCATTTCTTTTATCTCCACTTTGACTCCCCATTGCACCTTTATAAAAAAAATCAAACTGGATCAATAACAAATTTACTTTAGCTATCTTTCTTGTGGGTAGAGTTTACACCCTTCACTAGTAAACTCCAGTCATCCCAATTCTATATACCCAAACATACACTAAAAGTTCTTATATGTTATGTTATCCATGGTTTCTAATAACCAGTGAAGGGAACACTTCACGATAATATATTCTCTTGTAGTAAAGAAATTAATGTTGTATATTTGCCAAGTTATTTTAGGTTGCTGCTTGTCCTACTATGATTTGGAAGTCCAAACTGAGGCCACCAAATAACCCATCTCTCACTTGCGTACACCTTAAATCAATACAAATAAAAAACTCATCAAATAAATCACCAAATTAAAATTTTTTAAACTCAAAAATAAAACAAGCATACCTCTCTGAACTTAGATCTCATGCACACACAAAATTCGAGTCAGCAAAAAACTAAGTAATACCCTGCATACACAAAATTAAAAATTAGAATGAGAATTCAGTTAATGAGATGAAATTAGATTCACCGCATCCATGTAGAGGCTCTCGATTCGGTAGAGGGGAGTCGCCAATACGTAGTCGCTTGATATTCGCGCTCGATTTGGTGGAAGGGAGTCACCGATACAGAATTAGCAGCGGATCAGATATCAGCGACGACCACTTGATTATGGTTCGACACTGGGATTTGCTTTGAGATTCGCGCTTGAGAGGACGATGGAGGCTTCGCCAATGGAATGGAAGCAAAGGTTTAAGAAAATGGTTTTAGGGATTTGGAGTTAGCGGCTTAAAAACCCTTGGGGAGAGAGAAAAAGAAATTGGAGCTCTCTAGTTTGGGAAATAGAGGGAGAAAACTGATCTGAATAGGAAGGTGTGTGTGTGTGTGTGTGAGACAAATAATTGAATAAATAAAGGAGTTGTTTTGGGGGAGGGGGGATTTGAAATTGAGTTTTGGGGGGAAACATTTGGGGGAGGGGGGGATGTCTTTTGGGAGATTAGATTTGGACCATTGATTTCCTTACTATTGAAGGAGAGCCACTTGATAGCTTTTCTTTGTGTTTTATTATATAGATTTATTTTATATTATTACACTAGGTTTGCCCGTTGACACGTGCCTACGACACGTCTTCAGAACGGTGCACCTGGTTTGGTTATTTAAGATAGGTTTAGAGGTCCAGCAAATTAATTGAAGTAGGAAACATATTATATGAAGAAGCAGCATATCTACCTTTAAGCATAACCATCGCCTTCTCGAGCATTAGCTTGAATTTACGTGGAATGCATATAGTTTGTTAGAAACACTGCATAGAGTTCATTTTAACTTCAGCATCACTTTTAGATACTTGTAATAGATATACAAGGACATGATCATACAGGTTTTATAGAGCTTACTATAATCCCATAACCACTACGAGCATGTCTAAATACAATGGTAACCCAAGTGCAGGTGTGAAGGTATCTACAATAACAATAATCTAAACATTTGTTTGTCTGAGACTTAGTTTGCAATTGAAATACCCATTATTATTATTTCAACCAAAATGTAATACATGAAGTTCTCAAGACTCTAATCCAAACTAATCATTTTTTTTATCTCCATTTTGTCTCCCCATTGCACCTTTATAAAAAAAATCAAAATGGATCAATAACAAATTTATTTTAGCTGTCTTTCTTGAGGGGAGAGTTTGCACCCTTCACTGGTAAACTCCAGTCATCTCAATCCTATATATCCAAACATACACTAAAAGTTCTTATATGTTATGTTATCCATGGTTTCTAGTAACTAGTGAACGGAACATTTCACGATAGTATATTCTCTTATAGTAAAGAAATTACTGTTACATATTTGCCAAGTTATTTTAGGTTGCTGATCAGCTTACCTGTCATACTATGGTTTGGAATCCCAAATTGAGGCCACCAAATAATCCATCTCTCACTTGCGTCAACCATAAATCAAAACCAATAAAAAACTCATCAAATAAATCATCAAATTAAAATATTTTAAACCCAAAAATAAAACAATCATACCTCTCTGAACTTAGATTCCATGCACACACAAAATTCGAGTTAGCAAAAAATTGTGTAATCTCCTACACACACAAAATTAAAACTTAGAATGAGAATTCGGTTAACGAGATGAAATTGGAGTCGCTGCATCGCATGTAGTGTCCCGAATTTCCAATATGATATCTTAGAAATACGTGGCACAATACCCAGCATCAACTTCAAATGTAATATTAAACACAGCCCAAAATACCACTAAAATTTTCTCTCAAAATATTTTTACAACAATATTTACATAGTACAGCGGAATACATACACCGTGAATTACAAACTTTCTTTCTTTACAACACTTTCTTTTTACAAAATCACACAATCCATGACATCGCTTTAACTCAAGCATCCAAATCCCAAGCTATAGGTAATCACCTGTAAAATATGAGGCTAGAGATGACTCTAACCCCCAAAACTAAAGGGGTCAGCCATAAAGGTGTGAGTGACATAAAACCAAGCAACATAAATAAAGCGTAGAATCATCAACAACAGGAATTAAACAGGAGTAAGTGAATTAGGGAAAATCACGAAACACGAAAACACATCAAGTGAGGCTAGACTAAGCGTCAAGTGCAGAAAACAAGAAACGACATGCATAAAACCAAGTCAAAAAAAAATCAATGCTATATGCTGACTCTCTAATGCGTACTTGTCGGAGTCTATGCATCCCACTCTACATAGGTCCGGTGCAAGCCCTTAATGTCTCCACTATAAAGGGTTTAATCCCGTGCCATGCAACTAATCCTACTGTGATGACTACTACGAGATATAGATAAACTGTGAGTATTAGCCCATGCCCCGATAATTCTGGAGGTCAATCTCTATCCACAGATAATTCCGGAGATTATTTCACTCACACCTGGGAATCTTCAAGAATACCCCACACGGCAAGCTATGTCACCACATCACACAATACCACATGTGCGTCGCCTCGACCCCGATAATTCCGGACATCAATCCCACACCACAGGTAATTCCGGAGACTATTTCACTAACACCTGGATAATTCCGATGATTATCTCACACCGCGAGCCATACTGAGGTCCATAACCCATGTTCTCATTCATCATATCACCACTAGTGCCTGTCCTTATCATTTAGGTTATTTAATTACTTTACGGATCTCCTAGAGTTGGTGTACCCCACCGGACAAAACTCAACAACTGATCAACTAAAATGCCTCAACAGGCTCAAACATAATTATCTCAACTGCCGATATACTAGGGTCACATATACCCTCTAAAGACCGGACACCCAAACATCCAAACCAAACTTCCAACATAAATTGCTCAGTTAAAACCACTTGAAAACATATGTTCAGTAGAAGATAAGGTATAAAATAGTAAGTTATAGATTTAGGCATTTAGAGAATCAATCATTTAAAAGAAACATTCAAATATATCAAGATACATCAGTAACAGTCGACTATTGACAAGCGTCGGTCGACTGTCCAGCGAGAAAATCCAATAACTTTGAGAAAATAATTCTAAGTAATATCAGTCGACTATAAAAAGCCATCGGTCGACTATCCAGACGAGATTTCAAGAAAACTAGAGAACACAGCAGCCAGGTCGCGACGGTCGACTGTGAAATCACACCGGTCGACTTTCGACCTGCATACTGCAGATTTTGGTTGTGCACATTTCAATCGATACGTAGTTTTACTTTATGAAAACGATTTCTACAAAAAAGTGTATTTCCTATTTGATCAAATACAACTTATAGGATATATAATAGTCCATAAAAACTAAATCAAAACTACTTGAATTTATAAAAATAGTGTTTTGTTGATTTCTTTCAACTAAAACATGAATTGTGCATAAAATCAAAGTAGAGTTTCAAAAAAAAAACATCTATTTATTGAAATAGCTTCGTATTCAGATACAAACCATATCGATACCAAAATCTCAAAAATCCCTCTATTGGATGTATTTCCTCAAACTCGACCCAATTCCCAATTTCGATTCTCAAGACATGATCTCTTGATTCATAACTCTTTCTCCAAATTTCTCAAAACTGATTCACCATTATAACTCACAAACATAATCAATTTGTAACATTACCAAATCAAGTTTCATTCAACAAATACTCAAAAGTGATAAAAATCTCATCTTTATTAAATTTATGCATGAAATCTACCATTTTCAATCAATCCAACATTAATCCAAAAGAAATAGCCTACCCATGATCTCCAATAGGTCACTCATCAATCTCGAATTACCCACATACAATTTTATTCATAAACAAATAGGGTTTCACAAGATCCAATTTTTATCTTCAATCCAACATACATATTCATACCCAAATCCTAGTATGCTTTCTAGGAGGTGAAAACACCACATACAACATTCAACGAACAAACAAAACAATTTATATTACTCACATACAATATACACAAAACAAAATGAAGCAAAACAAGTCACTCACCTTGTTGATGAGATCGAACGAAGAGGAATAGAATCAAGAATGCCCGTCCTTCGCAAGAAATCCAATGTCTTCTCCTTAGAACTCCAAAATAATAAGAAATAAGAGATCTCATGTGTTGTACCACAAAAGACGGCTGCACAAAACCCTATATAGTCCCGGATTTAAGTTTCTAGGGTTTTAGAAAATATTTTGCGAAATAGCCTTTTTTACAACATACCTTTACATAAATAGATCCCTTTATTAGAATACTAGTTAAAACCAATTTAATAACTTCAAAAATCAAAAAGATCCCCCCCCCCAGCATCAGCCAGCACTGTAGAAAAATCCAGGAAAACAGGTTTGCACTTTCACCCCTTAAAATAGCAATTTTGCGAAAAGTTCCTCTTTTATCAAAACTTGTAAAATAATTCGAATATGTTGAAACAAAAGGTAAACTCGTTATACCTGAATTTACTAGGCATTATAGCCAGCCTAAAAATCCGAAAAATCTGGAGTTTTCACCCCATTTGGTAACTTTGCACAAAAGTCTTCTTTTTTTAATATTTGCAAATAAGTCCAATAATTATCAGAAAAATCTAGAAAAAGCACGAATAATCTCAAATAATAAATAATGAGTTTTCCCCAAAATAATTTTTGGTTTTAAGATTTCAAAGACAACATTCGCACGTGTTTTGCACGTGTAAAAGATAAAATTCTTAAATGAACATTTATTAAATCACCAAAACCATTTTAGTTCATTTCAAATCTCAAAAATAGTATTTAAAAATATAGGGGTACTACATCACTCCCTCCTTAGAAGAGTTCTGTCCTTAGAACTACTACCAACGTGGTCCAAACAAATATACCAACAAAGAAATGCAATAACTCATAAACGGAAACAAAATTCAAACAATTTCATATGAGAACATAATCAAAATAGAAGAAATACAAATCAACTCATTGGTACAGTCATTCAAAAGAATTACAATCACATATAAGAAAAATACCATCATACAAAAAGCTTAAGGAAATCATTCTGCATGCAATCTTCTGGCTCCCAAGTAGCCTCCTCGAACTGCTGATTCCTCCACAGCAACTTGACCATAGGTATCACTTTGCTCCTTAGAACCTTCTCCATACATTCAACAATCTCTACCGGTTGTTCCTTGTAACACAAGTTCACCTGTAGACCTTTAGGAACCTCTACCAACTGATGACTCTGATCTGGCACATACTTCCTCAACAATATGCACCTGTGCCAACTCCTCTGGGAGCTCCAATCTGTAAGCTATATTGCGAATCCGCTTCACAATCTTGTATGACCCAATATACCTTGGCGCCAACTTGTCTCCCTTACCAAACCTGATCACCCCTTTGGTCGGAGACACCTTGAGGAAAACTACATCCCCAACCTCAAACTTCAAGTCTCTTCTTCGAGAATCTGCATAACTCTTCTGCCGACTTTGAGTCTCAATCAACCTCTTGCAAATCAGTTCAATCTGCTCTGACGTCTGATGCACGATCTCAAGCCCAAACATCTGCCTCTCGCCAACCTCATACCAACAAAAAGGTGTCCTGCACCTCTGTCCGTACAAAGCCTCATACGGAGCCATCTCGATACTCGCATGGTAACTATTGTTATAAGCAAACTCAACCAATGCCAAGTATCTCTTCCAGTTACCACCGAAATCCATAACACAAGCCCTCAGCATATCTTCCGGCACTCGATTCACCCTCTTTGTTTGGCCATCATTCTGTGGATGAAAAGCGGTACTGAAATCAGTTCTGGTGCCCAAAGCTGCTTGTAGGCTCTTCCAAAACCTTGAAGTGAACCTTTCATCCCTGTCAGAAAAAATCGACACAGGAACTCCATGAAGCCTCTCAATCTCACCAATGTACAGCTCTGCCAATTTCTCAAACGACCAAGTAATCTTCATGGCTAGAAAGTGAGCAGACTTAGTCAAACGGTCCACAATAACCCAAATCGAGTCATTGTCCTTCGAACTCCTCGGCAAACCCGTGATGAAATCCATACTGATATTCTCCCATTTCCACTTCGGAATGGGCAACGGTTGCAACAAACCTCCAGGTCTCTGGTTTTCTGCTTTGATCTGCTGACAAGTCAGACACCTTGCCACAAAATCTGCCACATCCCTCTTCATACCAGACCACCAAAAGTACTATTTGATGTCCTTGTACATCTTTGTGTCTCCAGGATGTACTAACAACAAGGTACTGTGTGCTTCCTGCAAGATATTCTCTTTCGAATCTGCATTATCCGTAACACACAACCTCTCACCCATCCAAAGAACTCCATCTTGGACACAAAATTCTGATAACTTGCTTTCGGAAACCTACTGCAACATCTTCTGAATCTCTGAATCTGATCTCTGACCTTCCACAATCCTCTCTCTCAAGGAAGGCTGCAGCCTCAACTGAGCCTAAGACGCCCCCAAACCCTGCAGTACCACCTCGATACCTGCCCGATCATCTCTCCTGCCAACTCACTTCGAGTAGTGATCAAACTCGATAAACTACTCTTCCTACTAAGCCCATCAGCTATCACATTCGCCGTGCCCGGATGATACTTGATCTCAGGATGAATGTCTTCCAACACTTCCAACCACCTTCTCTGCCGAAGATTTAGATCCTTCTGTTGATAAATATACTTCAGGCTCTTGTGGTGAGTGTACATATTGACCTTCTCACCATAAACATAATGCCTCCACTACTTCAAGGCAAAGATAATAGCTGCTAGATCCAAATCATGCGTCGGATAATTCTTCTCATGCGGACGCAATTGCCTCGATCCATAAGCAATAACCTTGCCTTCTTGCATCAAGACACACCCCAAATCTCTGAGAGACGCATCACTGAAGATATCATAATCCTTCCCAACTTGTGACAAAGCTAAGATAGGTGCAGTAGTCAACCTCTCCTTCAACTCAAGGAAACTCGCCTCACACTTATCAGTCCATATAAATGCCACATTCTTCCGGGTCAAGCCTGTCAAAGGAACTGCAATCTGAGAATAGCCCTGAATGAATCTCCTGTAGTAACCAGCCAAACCCAAGAAACTCCTGATTTCCTTCACAGACGTTAGCCCGGGCCAATCCTTTACTGCTCAATCTTTTGAGGATCAGTGACCACTCCCTCCTTAAATAGGATATGACCAAGGAAACCTACCTCAAACTTTTCAAAACTCACACTTCGACAACTTGGCATACAAGCTATGCTCCTGCAATTTCTGTAATACTGCTGTCAAGTGCACAGAATGCTCCTCCTCCGACTTCGAATACACCAAAATATCATCGATGAAAACCATTACGAAGGATTCAATAAATGGCCTCAAAATTCGGTTCATCATATCCATGAACATTGCTGGCGCATTCATCAACCCGAATGGCATCACCAAAAACTCATAGAGTCCATGACGAGTCCTGAAAGATGTTTTACTCACATCTTCCTCCTTAACTCGAACCTGATGATACCCTGATCTCAAATCAATCTTCGAAAACACAGCTGCTCCCCGAAGCCTATAGAACAAATAATCAATCTGCGGAAGTGGATACTTGTTCTGAATAGTCACCTTGTTCAACTTCCGGTTGTCAAAGCACATCCTCATTGACCCATTAATCTGCGGAAGAGGTCTCTTGCTTCTTCTGGAACTGATCTATGTCCTCCTCTGTCATAGCTGCTCTTCTGACCAGCTTATCAAACCTCCTTATGCCTAAAGGAATCATTTTCGACCTCAAATTTGGCCTCAAGCCCTGCTCAAACTTCTTGGCCTTCTTTGCCTCATCAACTATCAGCTCCGGTGCATACCTCGACAGCTGAGCGAACTTAGTTTCATACTCTCGCACGATCATGTTGCCCTGTTGTAGATTCAAGAATTCAGTCACCTTTTTCTCCTGAATATCCAGGGGAAGAAACGATCCCTGAATTCTTCCAGAAAAGCCTCCCAAGTCATTTGTTGGTCCCCCAAAGTTCTCTTCACCGATTGCCACCAAACACCAGCGTCCTTTTCCAACTGCATAGTGGCCAACTTTACCTTATTGGCTGCCGGAGTTTCCGAGACCTCGAAGATTGTCTCCATCCGTCTAATCCAATCATCAGCCTCGTTTGGATCAGACTGCCCCTCAAACACGGGCGGCCTCATCCTCTTGAAGGACTCGATCTGCTTGATAGGATCAGCATTAACAAACACTGGTCCAACCCCATGATTTTGATTTTAGTTCTGATTCTCCACCAAATTAGCTGCCATTAGTGGATTCAAAGTTTGATGCACCCTGGCAAACTCGGCCTCGAGATCAACTCCTGTCCCTTGGGAACTTCCAGCACCATCACCATTGTTACCATTCCTGGTTCTAGGCCCAACCATTATGAATACTGCAAAATGAGGGAAAAGTTAGAGTACCACAACACAATTCATATTCACATCAATACCCTCTGGCAAAACCTCAACCATACCCCAAAAAAAAACATCATGTTTCAGCTCTATGTGATACTCACTCTCTAATGTCCACACCTAGGTACTCATGCTCTAGTGTCCACACCTAGGTCATTTTTATACCATGTTTATTATTACTATTGAAGCATGCTCTGAAACCAATCTCTGTAGCGCCCCGAATTTTCAATATGATATCTTAGAAATACGTGGCACAATTCCCAGCATCAACTTCAAATGTAATATTAAACACAGCCCAAAATACCAGTAAAATTTTCTCTCAAAATATTATTACAACAATATTTACATAGCACAGCGGAACACATACACCTTGAATTACAAACTTTCTTTCTTTACAATACTTTCTTTTTACAAAATCATGCAATCCATGACATCAGTTTAACTCAAGCATCCAAATCCCAAGCTATAGGTAATCACCTGTAAAATATGAGGCTAGAGATGACTCTAACCCCCAAAACTAAAGGGGTCAGCCATAAAGGTGTGAATGACATAAAAACAAGCAACATAAATAAAGCATAGATTCATCAACAACAGGAATTAAACAGGAGTAAGTGAATTAGGGAAATCACGAAACACAAAAACACATCAAGTGAGGCTAGACTAAATGTCAAGTGTAGAAAATAAGAAACGACATGCATAAAACCAAGTCCAAAAAAAACATCAATGCTATATGCTGACTCTCTAATGCATACTTGTCGGAGTCTATGCATCCCACTCTACATAGGTCCAATGCAAGCCCTTAACATCTCCACTTTAAAGGGTTTAGTCCCCCCGCCATGCAACTAATCCTACTACGATGACTACTACGAGATATAAATAAACTGTGAGTATTAGCCCATGCCCCGATAATTCCGGAGGTCAATTTCTATCCACAGATAATTCCACTCACACCTAGGAATTTTTGAGAATACCCTACACCGCAAGCTATGGCACCTCATCACACAAATACCACATGTGCGTCGCCTCGACCCCAATAATTCCGGAGATCAATCCCACTCCACAGGTAATTCCGAAGACTATTTCACTAACACCTGGATAATTCTGAGGATTATCTCACACCGCAAGCCATACTGAGGTCCATAACCCATGTTCTCATTCATCATATCACCACTAGTGCTTGTCCTTATCATTTAGATTATTTAATTACTTTACGGATCTCCTAAAGTTGGTGTACACCACCGGACTAAACTCAACAACTGATCAACTAAAATGCCTCAACAGGCTCAAACATAATTATCTCAACTGTCGGTATACTAGGGTCACACACACCCTCTAGAGACCTCACACCCAAACATTCAAACCAAACTTCCAACATAAATTTCTCAGTTAAAACCACTTGAAAACATATGTTTAGTAGAAGATAAGGTATAAAATAGTAAGTTATAGATTTAGGCATTTAGAGAATCAATCATTTAAAAGAATATTCAAAGATATCAAGATACATCAGTATTAGTCGACTATTGACAAGCATTGGTCGACTGTCCAGAGAGAAAATTCAATAACTTTGAGAAAATAATTCTAAGTAATATCAGTCGACTATAAAAAGCCATCGGTCGACTGTCCAGACGAGATTTCAAGAAAACTAGAGAACACAGCAGCCAGGTCACAACGGTCGACTGTGAAATCACACCGGTCGACTATCAACCTACAGATTGAATATTTTGGTTGTGCACATTTCAACCGATACGTAGTTTTACTTTATGAAAACGATTTCTACAAAAAGCGTATTTTTTATTTGATCAAATACAACTTATAGGATATATAATAGTCCATAAAAACTAAATCAAAACTACTTGAATTTATAAAAATAGTGTTTTATTGATTTCTTTCAACTAAAATATGAATTGTGCATATAATCAAAATTGAGTTTCAAAAAAAAAACACTATTATTCATTGAAATAGCTTCGTATTCAGATACAAACCATATCGATACCAAAATCTCAAAAATCCCCAATTGGATGTATTTCCTCAAACTCGACCCAATTCCAAATTTCGATTCTCAAGACATGATCTCTTGATTCATAACACTTTCTCCAAATTTCTCAAAACTGATTCACCATTGTAACTCACAAACATAATCAATTTATAACATTACCTAAATCAAGTTTTATTCAACCAATACTTAAAAGTGATAAAAATCTCATCTTTATTAAATTTATGCATGAAATCTACCATTTTCAATCAATCCAACAATAATCCAAAAGAAATAGCCTACCCATGATCTCCAATAGGTCACTCATCAATCTCGAATTACCCACGTACAATTTCATTCATAAACAACAAGGATTTCACAAGATTCAATTTTTATCATCAATCCAACATACATTTTCATACACAAATCCTAGCATGCTTTCTAGGAAATGAAACAACACATACAACATTCAAAGAACAAACAAAACAATTTATATTACTCACACACAACATACACAAAAGAAGCAAAACAAGTCACTCACCTTATTGATGATATCGAACGAAAAGGAATAGAATCAAGAAAGCCCCTCCTTCGCAAGAAATCCAAAGTCTTCTCCTTAGAACTCCAAAATAATAAGAAATAAGAGATCTCCTGTGTTTTACCGCAAAAAACAGGCTGCACAAAACTATATATAGTCCGAGATTTAAGTTTCTAGGGTTTTAGAAAATATTTTGCGAAATTGCCATTTTTACAACATACCTTTATATAAATAGATCCCTTTATTAGAATACTAGTTAAAACCAATTTAATCAATTCCAAAATCAAAAAGATCCCCTCCAGCATCAGCAAGCACTGTAGGAAGGAAAACAGTTTTGCACTTTCACCGCTTAAAATAGCAATTTTGCGAAAAGATTCTCTTTTATCAAAACTTGTAAAATAATTCGAATATGTTGAAACAAAAGGTAAACTCGTTATACCTGAATTTACTAGGCATTATAGCCAGCCTAAAAATCTGAAAAATCTGGAGTTTTCACCCCCATTTGGTAATTTTGTACAAAAGTCCTTTTTTTTGAAATATTTGCTAATAAGTCCAATAATTATCAAAAAATCTAGAAAAATCACGAATAATCTCAAATAATAAATAATGAGTTTTCCCAAAATAATTTTTGGTTTTAAGCTTTCAAAGACAACATTCGCACTTGTTTTGCACGTGTAAAAGATAAAATTCTTAAATGAACATTTATTAAATCCCCAAAACCATTTTAGTTCATTTTTCAAATCTCAAAAATAGTATTTAAAAATACGGGGTTCTACATCACATGTAGAGGTTCTTGATTCGGTGGAGGTGAATTGCCGATACGGAGTCGCTTAATATTCACGCTCGATTTGGTGGAGGGGAGTCGCCGATACAGAATCATCAGCAAATCAAATATCGGCGACGACCTCTTGATTGGGGTTGAACACTGGATTTGGATTTGGATTTGCTTTGAGATTCGTGCTTGAGAGAACGATGGAGGCTTCGCCAATGGAATGGAAGCGAAGGTTTAAAAAAATGGTTTTAGGAATTTTGAGTTAGCGGCTTAAAACTGATTTGGAGTTATGGGAGAGAGAGAGAAATTGGAGCTCTCTGGTTTGGAGAATAGAGAGAGCAAACTGATTTGAATAGGAGGAGAGAGAGAGAGATTTGAGAGAGAGAGAGAGAGAGAGAGAGAGAGAGAGAGAGAGAAATAATTAAAGAAATAAAGGAGTTGTTTTTTTTTGGGGGGGGGGATTCGAATTTGAGTTTTTGGTGGAAACTTTGGGGGGGAGGGGATGTCTTTTGGAAGCTTTAGATCTGGACCATTGATTTCCTTACTATTGAAGGAGAGCCACTTGATAGCTTTTATTTGTGTTTTATTATATAGATGGAAAGTGAGATCTAAAAGTTAAATGTAAAGGATTTTTGTGGATTTGAATTTGTTTCCATATAAGGAAGAGTCGTTTATGGTAACAACAATTTATTAAATGAAATGTGAATAATGAAGAGATTGTTGATGTACAAAGGTTTATAAATTTTGGAATGAGTACTCCTGTTTGAGATTTTGATTTCACAGCCGTGGTGTTGTAGGAAAAATTTTGTTTTTCAGAAAAGAGAATATAAAGAATATTTTGAATGATCGAACCAAGTGGGATTTTTTCTTGTGATTAAGGTTATTGTAAGAACCTTGGATGGACTCTTGAGGCATTGAGTTGGGAGCACTAGAGAGTACCGGCAGTGGATATTTTGATTGCATGAAATTAGCTTAAGGGGCTAGTGTTCCCGAATTGGCAAGTGAAGTCCAGTAGGATAGAGCTATTTCTAGGCGGCTCAGATTGTTATTATTACAAATCTAAGGGCATGCACTAAGTTGGGAGTTGTGACGGAACTTGGGCAATGTAAGTATAGGCTTTGTTTTCAGTCAGACGGATGTATTCCAGGACTTGTGTATTTGTTGTGTCTATCTAGTATGTTCGGGCGTCAAGGGTCGACAGGCCTATTCGCGGAATGTCTAGAAGTGAGATGATTTTTGTATGTTCGTGCGTCGAGGGTCGGCAGGCCTATTCGCGAAACGTACAGTATGTTTGCACGTTGAGGGTCAGCAGACCTATTCGCGGAATTTACGGTGTATCTGCGCGTTGAGGGTCGACAGGATTATTCGCGGGATATACGACATGGAGGTGGTTCTCCAGAGTTAGAGCGATGCTTGCGGGATGTTTGTGTGTTTACACTTGTACAGCTTTGCGGGTTGTGTACCGGGGCTGTGGTCTATTCACAAAGTGTCTAATCTTGTCTCTGTCACTGATGTAGTTTTCATGGCGAGGGATTGAATCCTAAAAAGGTGGTGAACGCTAAAGGCTAACCCTCAGACCTATGTAGAATGGGATGCATAGAATCCGAACAAGTTTGCATTAGTGTGCATCGTGTGTATTGTGTTTTCTTGAACATTGTTTTATGCATTTTTCCTTTGTTTTTTCTGATACCAACTTATTCATTTAGTGTAGTTTGACTTGTTGATTTTATGAATCATTTATCGTTGTTTTATTTTATGTTGTGCGACAAGTTTGTGATCGTGAGACTTTAGAGGGTTACTATTATTATGATATTGCATCAGTTGTATTCAATTGACGTGCCCACTTTTCTGTTCAGTTTTGCAGCATTTACGAGTAAGTGGCTTGAGCAAAGTTACAGCTTGGACTTCGAGATGACTAAAGTCAAATGTTGAGATGTGTTGTAATAAATATGTTTAATTTCCGATGTGCATTGTAATAAAGAACTGTTGGAAAGAAAAGCTGGAATTTTCTCTATGTTTATACTGTGTTTGGATTACACTGAAGTAAAGATTCTGGAGTTGTGTCTCTTATTTCTATTATTGAAATTCAGGGGTGCTACAAGACTTTTCATCCTTAGACTGGTGGACAAACCAAAAGGGATGAATCGATTACTAGAAGATATGTTGAGGTCATGCGTCATGGACTTTGGTGGAAGTTGGAAGAAGTAATTGGCACTAGTTGAGTTTGCTTACAACAACAGTTATCATGCCAGTATTGGCTTGACACCTATGAAGCATTGTACGGGAGGAAGTGAAAAACACCCGTTTGTTGGTATAAAGTTGGAGAGAGGCAAATGTATGGACCAGGGATTGTGCAACAGACTTTAGTGATGATCGAGTTGATTCAGAAGAAATTTGTCGAAGCTCAGAGTAGGCAGAAGATTTATGCAGATGTTCGACGAAGAGATTTGGAGTTCGATGTTGGAGATATTGTTTTCCTTAAGGTGTCGCCAACAAAGAGAGCAATCAGATTCGGAAGATGGGGCAAGTTGGCACTGTAACACCCCGTACTTAAGTGCATATATATAATATTATATTGGGTAAATATAATAATTATAATAATAATAATAATAATAATAATAATAATAATAATAATGATAATGATAATGATAATAATAATAATATTATTAATAATAATAATGTGAGAAATGGTAGTTGGCCTATAGGAGGTTCTATAGGGCTATGGATTAATTGATTAATGGAAGGAGCCTATAGAAATTCTATGGGGCTTAGGGGGAAATGTGCATTAAAATGATGGAATGAATGAAATGAAAGAAGAGTAGAAGAAGTGGAGTGTTGTGTGTGTTTGGGGTGACGTGGCGTGGGTGGGTGCTTGGGGTTAATCCCACATCGGAGGAAAGAGGAGAAAAGAGAGTGTGTATATTAGGTTGCTAATGATCAATGGTCACCTAATATGCTATAGCCCATTTTGTGAAGAACGCCTGTGGTGGGAAGTTGTTAGGATTTTATTTGTCCGCGTACTGTGCGCATGCGTAGCCACGTGCGCAGCTGAGCGGGGCCCGGGGCATTACAGGCACCAAGGTATAGTGGACCTTACAAGATTCTGAAGCGGATTGGTAAAGCAGCATACAGATTGGAATTACCAGAAGAGTTAGCATAGGTACACAATGTGTTCCATGTGTCTATGTTGAGGAAATATGTGCCAGATCTGAACCATCAATTTCCTGAGGTACCAGAAGGTTTGTAGTTGAACTTGGGCTATAAGGAGATGCCTGTGGAAATCTTGGATCGGCGAGAAAATGTATTGCGAAATAAAGTCATACCGATGGTCAGAGTGATGTGAAGGAATTAGTTATTCCAGGAAGCTACATGGGAATCTGAAGACTGTATGAAAAGTGACTTTTCAGAACTATTTGTGTAGTTTTCGTGTCTGATTTTGTTTTATTTCCCCTGCTAGCAGTAGTTCTGAGGACATAACTATTTTAAGGAGGGAGTAATGTAACAACCTGTAAATTAAAATGAATTATTTTGAATTATTTAATGATATTAAATTGAAGGATTTGATTAATTTTATTATTTTCCTAAATTATTATTTTTGCACTTGCAAAACACGTGCAATGTTATGAAAATTTATGTCACGCCCAGCTTCCAAAAATATGGAAATACGGCAACATGACTATGGCCCAGCAGATAATGTATACATAACCCATACGCTATAACAGTTTAACTCAACAATATTAAATGTAATAACAACCACACATGCAATAAGATAATCACATAACATGAACAATCCGTGAACTGTCTCATATATAACCAACATCTGGAAAGAAAATAACTTCGGGTCACCAAAGCCCGGTATAATGTACGATAATAACAATACTGAAAATAAAGTAAACATGACAATGCAAGATAATTATTGATGACTAAGGGTTCAACTCCAAGCTCTAGAAGGTCTGTTCTTCAAGTCCTTCAGTCAATTCCTTTGGGATACCTGCAATCTCAACATTTGGGGGGGGGGATGTTCGTTAGAGCAAGCTCGGACAGCAAGTAGGGAAAGCAGTGAAACAATAAACATGATGATGCAATAATAATAACTAGGACGATGTGATATGCACAATACCAATAAGGATGATAAAATGCGAGTATAACTGTGAAATTGAATCAATTGATAAGCAACGGTCCATACCATGATAGTTGGTAACAATGAACAATAGTAGAAATGTAGTTTCAATGCCCAATGTTATTATTATGTTTATTAGTCTTTTATCAGTCCTACCTAATGCACGCAATCCTGTGTCACATACAAAAGATTCGGATACATACAATCAAGTTGACGTTTAGACTCTAGTGGTGAATTATACAGGGTCATGTACTATGTCTAATAGTTGATTCTTTATTATTCTACTGTTCTGGCAGCAGCTCAACATCAAGTTATTATATGTATAATTCGACTAAAAACTTAACTAAAACTCTTACAAAAATTCTAATTGAGTTCCTGACATTGCTTACTAACGTTCTTGTAAATTTGGGATTTTAATTCTCACATTAACCTACTGTTTCGATCAGTTGAACGTGGTGTGGCAACTATAAAGCAGTAATGTGAAACTACAATAGTAAAATGGTGGAAACTGCATATTTTACAATCTATAAGTTGGATTGAGGATCTGTCAGATGTTCTAGAAACTAGGCACAGTGTGCTAAAATTTCTATTTGATAATTTTTAGATAATAACAACAATAACTTGGCCGAATTGTCACTCCAAGTTGGACCAGACGGCAGTTCAGGAATATACTAAGTTGATTTTAACAATCTTTCATTTGCAACTGTATAGTTTTATGGTTAAAATTGAACATACAATTAAATCTACAATCAGTATGGTGCCTATATTAACATGGAAACGTTAGCACATCAATGGTATTAAACTAGGAATACATTCATGTGATCATATATGCAAATACAATTCATTCAATCACTCTTCTTCTTTTGTTCTAGTGTTTCTAATTTGCGTTTGTGAAATGGGTGTATTTATAAACGGTTTCATGGATTTCTAAGACATATTGGGTGGATAAAATTTGAATGAGATGATGAACGGTGCCAATCTAGGATTCAACAATATATAACGATGATGAGTAGATAAACAACATGGGTACAAATATGAGACTAATTGCGGAGATCAAGAAAAGTGCTTGCACATGAATAAACAAAAATGTGCAAGAGATGCTTGACTTTTCGAATTCTATGCATCCCATACTACATAGGTCCGAAGGCAAGCCTCTTAATCGTTCTTCATCTTGTAGGGTTCAATCCCTCGTCATGACTTAATCTACTACTGTAACTACGGTAAGTATCCTAAATGTCCTATGAGTACGAGCTCATGTACAGAAAAACTGGAGGGAAATCCCACGTCATGTCACGACGCATCGTGAAGACTATCTATGGACAATTCAGCCTCCTTCATGGCACACGATCCTCTCGCAGTCACCAAACACCCCACAAGCATCGCCAAGATCCCGATAATTCCGGAGTAGTGCCCACATCATGTCACGACGCATCGTGAAGACAAACTGTGAATCACACCCACATCGTAGACTCGAGGCCCTCATACTTGTATTTTTCTCTCACTTTCGTCACCTCTTCGCTATGTGCTAATTCTTAATTCTAATGAAATCATGAACAAAATCAATCTCTTAGAGTTAGCCCTCTCACTACTACCGGTCTTATTTCTTTCATTTCACAATGACCCAAACTTGTTCTTTTCAATGTCAATAATCATATTTCATCACTTTTCACTTGCCGGTGTGAGTTTTGGCTACACCCTAATTTTCAATTTCATTTCACAAATTCACATGTTTGAGTTGTCAAACCCAAGAACATTTCTCTTTTCAATCACATGATTTCCAATCTTTTCATGAGTCAATCTTTTCATGAGTCAATAATCATACTTGAAGTTCAATTATACATCACACATTTCTTAATCCACATATATTTCCACATTAAAAATCATATCACAAAATATTTAGTCAAAGTGAAATATTCACCACTCACTATTGTCACACTATTCTTTGATAAGAATAACTCATACAAACTTCACAACAAATACTTTCTTTCTTTCAAATTTTTCTTTCCTAATACTTATTTCAATTTCTTCGCAAAACACATTTTTACGAAATATACGAGTGTAAAACTATAGTTCCAATTTCACTTTTACTCCCAAAATATACTATATTTCATTCCAATAACTCCCAATTAATTTTCATAAGTCACACATGAATTTAGAATAATAATAGCATTTTTTTGGAATTTTTACACATCAAGAAACCCAAAAATCACTTTTTTATAAAAAAATAATATTCTGGCCAAGCCAGGATTCGAACCAGATACCCAAAGGAACCCAACCGCACGCACTAGCCACTCAGCTGCTTGTGCTCATCGATATAAATAGAGGTCAGGGAGTTAAATATTCTCGGACTGAAAACTGATTAAATTTCAAAACGCATATAAAAGAATGGTGTGCTCAAGTATCGAACCAGCGATCTCGACCACATACACCCGCACCACTATAGAGCTAAAGAGCCCACCGACCACATGAGCTATAGGCTCAAGTTGTCTTGACTACAACTCGTATTTTATTTCAATCAATTCTCTGTTCAATTAGAACATTTCGATGTTCAAAAGCTCTTATTTTCGTTTTGCTTTCACAAAAATTTCTGTAAATCTCCAGAATATCTATTTAAACAATATTTGATACTCCAGTAATTTAAAAATAATTTTTCCAGTAATTAAACACATATTTTTCATACAATTAATTGAAATTGTATACTACTACTACCATATCTCATTTGATATTTCTCATACGACTTAATATTATTACTTCCTATATTAATTCCCTGTTTATCTTCCTTTTATAAACTCAAAAACATATTTTAAGTTACTCATTCTAAATATTATCACGAAAGTCCATCTAAGCATATAAATCAACAATTTCATCTACTAGCATTTGTACTTAGTTTTGATACTAACAGCAAATTTTAATTCACGCATTCCATGGCTACAAACAATTCACATATAACTTAAGATTCATGACGGAATAACATGCAATCTATTTAGTATCAATTCAATCAACTAACAAGTCCTTTTTCCAATTAAGTGTACTCTTCTTAGTTTCTTTCATGCATTATCGTTTCAATCAACCTTAGCATGATATCTAATTAGAAATATAGAAAATAACCCACCTTATTTGGAGAGAAAAGATTTTGCAACACCTCCTAAACAAAAGAGTCCTTCGCGAGCTTGCCAAAAAAGTGTTCCTCCTCCTCCTTGATGTGCAAAACCGAGCTTTCAAAGGTGCAATCCCGAGCCCTCCTAGGTGATGCCAGCCTTTCTTGATTGCAAGCACACACTCACCCTCAAACTCTCAATCTTTTATCTCACTTCCTTCTAATAATGTACTACTAACAAATGTATTTTCTACTATAGGTTTTTGGAGAATGAAGAGTGCAAGAATAACTAGGCTAGGGGGGTATTTATACTAAAATTTGGAACAAATGAAAGGCTAGGATTAATCTAGGAGTTAAAGATAAAAGGCTAGGATTTAAGGGGAAGTTGTAGTAACCAACCATGATCCAAAAAACTACCACCCACAACTCCACCTCTCTTTTTCCTTTTCCCCCCATTCAAAATCGGCCCCAAAGTGTGCTTCATGCACGTGTACGTGCAATGCACGTGCATTCATTAGTTCTCCATATAAAAAGTTGTACATTTATTTTTTTTTATATATAAAAATAATCTTATAAAAGTAGTCTACATTACAAGTTGTAATAAAAGGAAATCGCTCATGGGCTTTATTTAATGGGCCAAATAATGGTTTACAAAAATAAATTAGATTTGGGCTAAAAAGGACTATGCTTATTTGAAGAAAATGGGCATTTATAAAAATAGTTAGAGAACACATATACTTATATATATATATATATATATATATACACACACACACACACACATTATCCATAATTAAAATGATTATAAGATTTTATACTACAAAAAATTACACGTGCACAATACGTGCAAAAATAAAATAATAATTTTCATAAATGAAAATTGGGGTATTACAACACTCCCTCTTTAGAATAGTTACGTCTCCAGAACTACAGTCAAGAGCGAGAAACAAAACACTCACAACAAGCACAAGAAAATACAAAAATACAAATCAAGCAAAAAGCTCAGGATAATCCTTCAACATCCTCTCCTCAGACTCCCAAGTAGCCTCTTCAACCAGAAGGTTTCTCCAGACTACCTTGACCATCGGTATTGTCTTATTCCTCAAGACTTTCTCTCGACGATCAACAATCTCGACAGGAGACTCGATGAAATTGAGATCCAATTGCAAACCTTCTGGCACTTCAGGCAAATGATGACTCGGATCTGGAATGTAACCTCTCAGCATAGACACTTGAAAGACATTGTGCACCTGAGATAACTCTTCTGGTAACTCAAGCCGGTAAGCACTTTTCCTGATCCTTTTCAATATCTTGTACGGGCCTATAAACCTCGGGGCTAACTTCCCGCCTTTGCCAAATCGAATCACACCTTTACTGGGTGATACTTTCAGAAAGACGAAGTCACCTTCCTCAAACTCAAGGTCCCTTCTCCGGTTGTCTACATAGCTCTTCTGCCTGCTCTGAGCCTCTACCAACCTCTTTCTGATCAGATCAATCTTTTCAGAGGTTTGCTGCACAAGCTTAGGCCCAAACAATTGACGCTCCCCAACTTCAAACCAACAGATAGGTGTTCTGCACTTCCTGCCATACAAAGCTTCGTACGGTGCCATCTCAATGCTAGTCTGAAAACTATTGTTGTAGGCAAACTCTACCAAAGGTAAATGCCTTTTCCAACTGCCTCCAAAGTCTAGTACACAACACCGAAGCATATCCTCAAGAATACGGTTGACTCTCTCAGTCTGCCTATCGATTTGTAGATGAAAAGCAGTGCTGAAATCTGTCTTGGTACCCAAAGCTGTCTGAAGACTCATCTAGAAATGCGAAGTAAACTGCGCATCTCGATCAGACACAATAGTTAACGGAACACCATGAAGCCGGACGATCTCGCCAACATACAACTCAGCTAACTTGTCCATCGAAGCAGTGAGTTTCATCGTCAAGAAGTGAGCGGACTTGGTTAGTCGATCGACTATAACCCAAATCACATCATTACCTTTAGGACTCTTGGGCAATCCCGTGATGAAATCCATACTGATGTTATCCCACTTCTATTATGGAATAGGTAACGGTTGTAATAGACCTCCGGGTCTCTGATTCTCGGCTTTGACTTGTTGACAAATCTCACACTTCGCCACAAATTCAGTCACATCCCGCTTCAAACCTGACCACCAGAAATACTGTTTGATGTCTTTGTACATCTTAGTACTCCCAGGATGTACTGACAAAAGAGTAGCATGCGCCTCCTGAAGAATACTCTCTTTCAGGTCCGCCTGATTTGGAACACATAGTCTATCTCCAAACCACAGCACTCCATCCCTGATTTGAAATCTGGGCAACCTACCTGCACCAACCTGCTCCTTCATCTCCAAGATATCAGCATCAACCTCCTGACTAGCAATAATCCTTCCATTCAATGTAGGCTGAAGCCTCAACTAAGCTAAAGATGCTCCCAATCCTTGCAAGACAACTTCAATACCTGCTCGATCCAATTCTTCCATCAGATGCTTCTGAGTTGTAATCAAACTGGATAAACTGCTCTTGCAACTAAGTGCATCAGCAACAACATTAGCTTTCCCAGGATGATACTTGATCTCAGGTCGCATGTCCTCAAGCACTTCCAACCATCTTCGCTGCCTCAAATTCAGATCCTTCTGCTGGTATATGTACTTCAAACTCTTGTGGTCCGTGTACATGTTCAATTTCTCACCGTACACGTAGTGTCTCCATTGCTTCAAGGCAAAGATAATCGCAGCCAACTCCAGATCATGAGTCGGGTAATTCTTCTCAAGCGGTCTTAGTTGCCTAGACCCATAAGCGATTACTCTTCTTTCTTGCATTAAGACACAACCAAGCCCACGATGTGAAGCATCGCTGTAAACATCATACTCAACACCTGCTCTAGGCAAAGCCAAAATAGGTGCAGTAGTCAGTTTCTCTTTCAACTCCTGAAAGCTCGCCTCACATTGCTCAGTCCACTTGAAGTTCACATTCTTCTTCGTCAGAGCAGTAAGCGGCACGGCTATCTGAGCATAACCTTGAATGAATCTCCTGTAGTATCCAGTCATTCCAAGAAAACTTCTGACTTCCTTCACTGTAGTAGACCTAGCCCAATCTCTCACTGCCTCTATCTTCTGAGGATCAGTTGCCACTCCGTCCTTAGAAAGGATGTGACCTAGGAATGCCACTTCAGATTTCTAGAAATCGCACTTGGACAGCTTGGCATACAACTCCTGCTCTTCCAGCTTTCTCAAAACTGCTGCCAGATGCTCGGTGTGCTCCTCTTCTGACTTAGAGTACACGAGAATATCGTCGATAAACACCACAACGAAAGAATCAATGAACGATTTCAGAACTCTGTTCATCAAATCCATGAAGATTGCGGGTGCATTCGTCACTCCAAATGGCATAACTAAGAATTCTTAATGCCCATGTCGAGTTCTAAATGCAGTCTTGTGCACATCTTTGGCTTTCACTCGAACTTGGAGATATCCTAATCGAAGATCTATTTTGGAGAAAACAATTGCTCCTTGTAGACGATCGAACAAGTCATCAATTCGGGGAATATGATACTTATTCTGAACAGTGACCTTATTCAGCTCTCGATAGTCGATACACATTCTCACGATCCATCCTTCTTCTTTACCAAAAGCACTGGTGCTCTCCAAGGCGACGCACTAGGTTGAATAAAGCCTTTCTCCAACAGTTCTTCCACTGGAGCCATCCTATATGGTGCCTTAGAAATGGGTGCACTTCTTGGTTGAATGGTGATGCTGAACTCTACATCACGTTGCGGGGGTAACCCAGGAAAATCATCCAAGAACACAGTCGGATGGTCCCGAACCACAGGAATCCTTTGCACTTCCACAGGAATCTCTCCCTTGCGGATAGCTGCCACCAGCCTAGAACACTTCTTCTTTCCTTGGAAAGTGACTTTAGGTCCACCTGGAGCCTTCACTGTTACCGTCTTGGTCTTCCACTCGATGCTTGCACTGTACACCGACATCCAATCAATGCCAATGATAACATCGACTCCCAAGATAGTCAGCTCGATTAGATTAATTCCGAAGATTCTGTCTCCAATCACAATCTCGCAATCCGCATAGTACCGATCAGTGGTTAAAATTTCTCCTGATGGAGTAGCTACTGCTAAGATCTTGCCTGGAAAAATCTTCTGTTCGACTCCCAACACTTTAGCAAATTTAGGAGACACAAAAGTATGAGAGGATCCAGTATCGAACAAAACAACAGCTTTCATTCCATTCAAATAAAGTTCTCCTGTTACATAATACACACTCATTACGTAACAGTTCACTAAATAAACGGGAAAAAAAACAACCTGAACCTCCAAACATCTGCCCTCGTACCAGTGATGACATGATCTACCTCATCGGCATCAGCTTCAGTCAAGGCAAATACTCGTCCTTGTTGGTACGGTCTCTTCCCAGTCTGCTGCATTGGTACATTGCAATTACCATTCCATGGTTTGGGGCATTGAGATTGGTAATGTCCCGTCTCACCACAGTTGTAGCAATTTACCGCAAGAGGTCTCACAACATTGTTCCCGGGTCGTTCAACCACATTGATAGCGTTCGCCCCTGTCAGTTTGAACCTTTGTGCCGATGGTTGACCCTTGAAATTCCCAGAATTTATGGGCCTCTTTCCAGACTGCCAGTTGTTCCTCCGATTTTGAACAACATGAAACTGCTCCATGTCTGCTTCCGTGGCTGCCGCGCGCTTGACCAGTTTGTCAAACCTTCTGATACCAAGAGGTATCATCTGGGACCTCAACCTCGGCCTCAATCCATGCTCGAACTTATGAGCCTTCTTCGCCTCATCCATCACCAATTCGGGAGCATACCTTGAGAGTGAGTAAATTTAGTCTCATACTCCCTAACTGACATGCCACCTTGTTGCAGTGATAGAAACTCCATGGCCTTCTTCTCCTGGACGTCTGAAGGAAAGTAATGACTGCGGAATTCCTCCAAAAATTCCTCCCGACCAAGAACTAAACCTCCCATTTTCCACTTCATCGACTGCCACCACACAGCCGCATCCTTTTCGAATTGCAGAGTCGCCAACTTTACCTTGCTGCCTTCAGGGGTCTCCAAGACTTCGAAGATAGTCTCTACCTGTCTAATCCAGTTGTCAGCTGTATCAGGGTTTGACTTCCCTTCAAACACCGGTGGTTTCATCCGTTTGAATGATTCCACGAGTTTGATTACTTCGGGCACCGGATTTGCAGGTACCCTTCCTTGGTTCTGATTCATGGCCACGGCATTGAGTGTCTGATAGACCCTCGCGAGTTTCGTTTCCAAGTCCAGACCTTCACCATTTCTTGCTCTTCGTCCAGCCATGTTATGATGCAAAAGATCCATTAAATTCGAAGTGTGAAACATGAACTTTTAAGTCAATATTTCTATTTCATTGAATTTCAAACTTTATACATTCGAATTTAAAACATTTTTGACATCAAAATGAAAGTAGTAGACGATACAATGGTCTAACTTCTACGGTTCCTCTTGGCTTCACGAAGCTCTCCCCGTAGTTCTTCAATTTCTTCCTTTAGCACATCGGTCATATTTTTCCTCTTCTCGAGTTCCCATACACAATGACTGAGAACCGCAAAATCATCCTTGCGCTTTGCCAACTAAGCCTCCAATAGTCCGACTCTCTCCTGCAGTGTTTCTACCTGCATCTGAAGAGATATCACAAGACTACTTGGAACTGGTTCTTCTTCTTCGTCAGAAGAGTCATCAGATGAATCCGGAGGTGGAGTGATCTTTCGGGACTCAGGCCATTCCTCTCCATCGGAGTCTGCTTGCCCTGGGTAGTACTCTTCCTCGGAATCTGCTTGTCCAGGATAGTAATCTTCCCCTATAATATGCCAATTGTCGTCTCTAGCAGGGTCGAAGTAATCAGCCATCTTAGAAATAGGGAGGAAGAAGCATAAATCATAGAGCAACACAAATGTAAGTAACTTACATTTAAATCTCTAGATTCAACACACACTCTAATGTCCCCTTCTAGGATATCGTTCCTTATAAATTTGTACTAGTGTGAAGCGTGGCTCTGATACCACTTTGTAATGCCCCGAATTCCAAAATACACTGAATTCGAGATTCCACAGAATCTTTACACTTCTTTCGTACAATTTTACAAGGAATTTAAAACTTTTCACTTTATATCAGAGTTAAATAGAATCTTTACACTTTACATTTTACAGTGAAAGCAAATTTACAACATTTATATATAAGTACATCAACATTTGAATAATCTCTAAGCATCATTTCTCCTTTAATCTTTATCATGTCATTTACCCTGTATACAAAACTGTGGGTACGTCAGTTTATTCAACCGATGAACATTATACACGGCCATCCTCTCTATGCCGGAAACAGTACAACTGATTTTCCATATTTAACAAACACAAACTTGTCACATATCAAACTAAAGGGAATACCCTATTGATGTCGTGTTGTGATTGTGCACTTAGTCCTTAATGCAGCTATTTATATTACATGACACAAATGCGCACTTGTTCGGATTCTATGCATCCCATACTACATAGGTCCGAGGGCAAGCCTCTTAATCGTTCTTCATCTTGTAGGGTTCAATCCCTCGTCATGACTTAATCTACTACTGTAACTACGGTAAGTATCCTAGTTTTCCTATGAGTACGAGCTCATGTACAGAAAAACTGGAGGGGAATCCCACGTCATGTCACGACGCATCGTGAAGACTCTCTATGGACAATTCAGCCTCCTTCATGGCACACGATCCTCTCGCAATCACCAAACACCCCACAAGCATCGCCAAGATCCCGATAATTCCAGAGTAGTGCCCACGTCATGTCATGACGCATCGTGGAGACAAACTGTGAATCACACCCACATCGTAGGCTCGAAGCCCTCATACTTGTACTTTTCTCTCACTTTCCTCACCTCTTCGCTATGTGCTAATTCTTAATTCTAATGAAATCATGAACAAAATCAATCTCTTAGAGTTAGCCCTCTCACTACTACCGGTCTTATTTCTTTCATTTCACAATGACCCAAACTTGGTCTTTTCAATGTCAATAATCATATTTCATCACTTTTCACTTGCCGGTGTGAGTTTTGGCTACACCCTAACTTTCAATTTCATTTCACAAATTCACATGTTTGAGTTGTCAAACCCAAGAACATTTCTCTTTTCAATCACATGATTTCCAATCTTTTCATGAGTCAATAATCATACTTGAAGTTCAATTATACATCACACATTTCTTAATCCACATGTATTCCCACATTAAAAATCATATCACAAAATATCTAGTCAAAGTGAAATATTCACCACTCACTATTGTCACACTATTCTTTGATAAGAATAACTCATACAAACTTCACAACAAATACTTTCTTTCTTTCAAATTTTTCTTTCCTAATACTTATCTCAATTTCTTCGCAAAACACATTTTTACGAAATATACGAGTGTAAAACTATTGTTCCAATTTCACTTTTACTCCCAAAATACACTTTATTTCATTCCAATAACTCCCAATTAATTTTCATAAGTCACACATGAATTTAGAATAATAATAGTATTTTTTTGGAATTTTTACACATCAAGAAACCCAAAAATCACTTTTTTATAAAAAAATAATATTCTGGCCAAGCCAGGATTCGAACCAGATACCCAAAGGAACCCAACCGCACGGACTAGCCACTCAGCTGCTTGTGCTCATGGATATAAATAGAGGTCAGGGAGTTAAATATTCTCGGACTGAAAACTGATTAAATTTCAAAACGCATATAAAAGAATGATGTGCTCAAGTATCGAACCAACGACCTCGACCACATACACCCGCACCACTATAGAGCTAAAGAGCCCACCGACCACATGAGCTATAGGCTCAAGTTGTCTTGACTACAACTCGTATTTTATTTCAATCAATTCTCTGTTCAATTAGAACATTTCGATGTTCAAAAGCTCTTATTTTAGTTTTGCTTTCACTAAAATTTTTGTAAATCTCCAGAATATCTATTTAAACAATATTTGATACTCCAGTAATTTAAAAATAATTTTTCCAGTAATTAAACACATATTTTTCATACAATTAATTGAAATTGTATACTACTACTACCATATCTTATTTGACATTTCTCATACGACTTAATATTATTACTTCCTATATTAATTCCCTGTTTATCTTCCTTTTATAAACTCAAAAACATATTTTAAGTTACTCATTCTAAACATTATCACGAAAGTCCATCTAAGCATATAAATCAACAATTTCATCTACTAGCATTTGTACTTAGTTTTGATACTAACAGCAAATTTTAATTCACGCATTCCATGGCTACAAACAATTCACATATAACTTAAGATTCATGACGGAATAACATGCAATCTATTTAGCATCAATTTAATCAACTAACAAGTCCTTTTTCCAATTAAGTGTACTCTTCTTAGTTTCTTTCATGCATTATCGTTTCAATCAACCTTAGCATGATATCTAATTAGAAAAATAGAAAATAACCCACCTTATTTGGAGAGAAAAGATTTTGCAACACCTCCTAAACAAAAGAGTCCTTCGCGAGCTTGCCAAAAGAGTGTTCCTCCTCCTCCTTGATGTGCAAAACTGAGCCTTCATAGGTGCAATCCCGAGCCCTCCTAGGTGATGCCGGTCTTCCTTGATTGCAAGCACACACTCACCCTCAAACTCTCAATCTTTTATCTCACTTCCTTCTAATAATGTACTACTAACAAATGTATTTTCTACTTTAGGTTTTTGGAGAATGAAGAGTGCAAGAATTACTAGGCTAGGGGGGTATTTATACTAAAATTTGGAACAAATGAAGGGCTAGGATTAATCTAGGAGTTAAAGATAAAAGGCTAGGATTTAAGGGGAAGTTGTAGTAACCGACCATGATCCAAACAACTACCACCCACAACTCCACTTCTCTTTTTCCTTTTCCCTCCCATTCAAAACTGGCCCCAAAGTGTGCGTTATGCACGTGTACGTGCAATGCATGTGCATTCATTAGTTCTCCATATAAAAAGTTGTACATTTAATTATTTTTTTTTTATAAAAATAATCTTATAAAAGCAGTCTATATTACAAGTTGTAATAAAAGGAAATAGCTCATGGGCTTTATTTAATGGGCCAAATAATGGTTTACAAAAATAAATTAGATTTGGGCTAAAAAGGACTTATGCTTATTTGAAGAAAATGGTCCTTTATAAAAACAGTTAGAGAACACATATACTTATATATATATATATATATATATATACACACACACACACACACACACACACACACACACACACACACACACACAAATTATCCATAATGAAAATGATTATAAGATTTTATACTACAAAAAATTGCACGTGCACAATACGTGCAAAAATAAAATAATAATTTTCATAAATGAAAATCGGGGTATTACATCGCGAACTGATCATCTTGATTGATTAATTCCTAGCTGTCCGTTGATTGATCTTGATCATCACCATCGGGGTGATCTTGGTCGTCCGTTGGATCTTGATCATCCTGCTTGGTTGGATGTGGGCCATCGATCTCCTCTTGATCATCCGATTAAATCCTAGTCATCCGATCTCTTCTTGATCGTCACGATCATGATGATCATCAACTTTCTTTAATCGCAGTCGTTCGATCGATCGATCTTGATCTTCATCATTATCTTAATCATCAGGGAAATCTGACCGCCCGATCTGATCTGATCATCTTGATCTTAATCTTCAATCTCAGCCGTCCGATTTTGTTCGTGATCTTGATCGTCTTCATCTTGTTCGTGATCGTGTATTCGTGATTGGTTCGTGATCCGTTCGTGAGTTCGTGCCCCGGGATCCGTTCCCGTTATTCTTACTCTTGTGTTGTTCTCGTCATCTCTCAGGCAAGTAACTTGTACTCAAATTCCTTTGTATGATACAAGTCAAAAATACCACTTATAGTGTTGTTGGGTTCTAGAGACGACTCTTGTGTGCTATTCTTGTTGGGTTTGTCTCTATAGTGCTATTTGACCATAGTTGACTCACGACACAAATTCGACATGAAACAAGTAGGTTTTCACCCGTTCTTGACTTGATCATGTATGTGAACTATTTGTGAGAATTTGACTATTTGTTGAGATCCATGTGTTAGATTTATTTTGGAGATGTTAATTACCCTATTTCATGTTTTTTGGACACTTGGTAGACTCGATTTCATGTTTTGTTGTGTTTGGATCAAGTTTCGTTTGAATTATGTTGATTTTGGTTTTTGAGGAAATTCTGTATTTTGCCGATAATCTGTCTTGATCAGTCATTTAGACCATATTAAGGTCAGAATCTTAATTTCAGTATAAAACATGAATTGTAGAGAAATTTGTATGCTTTCCAACCCCTCTGACCTTGCTCGATTTCGTTTTCGTATGTGTGAGATATGACTATTTTATTACAGAGATGTAGATAAATTCCAGATTTCGTTCTTGATGATTTTGATGACTAAAATTATTTTGATACTTGTGCTACACATTATTTTGATCTGAAACTTTGGTCATTATTTCTATATATATCTAGGGATTACCCAGAATTTTGGTAGATTTTATTGATGAGTTTATATGCCGTTTCATGCTTGTTTATGAAGCTATACTTGCTGTATTTTGCTCGCTGTTCTGTAAGGATTTGTATTTCTACCCTATTTTCTTTTACTTTATGAAAAATATTTGTGAAATATGAAAGTTAGATTATTTTGTCTATTTTAATCTCCCTTTGACGGATCGGGATTTCGTTTCACGGTTTGCGAGATATTACTGTTTTCGTACAGTAGTGTTGGGAACTCCAGATTTGCCAAACTACCGTTTCTTGATGTTTTCTGATTTTGGTTGACTAAACTAATCTTTTCTGGAAAATTATGAAACTTTATATTTTGATGCTAGACATATAGAAAAATACCCCAGATTTTTCTTGGAATTTATTATGATGATTTCTTGCTGGTTTCCTGCACTTGAATATAATTTACTGATTTCTGGCTGAACGCATTTCCTGGTTAAGATTCAGTTTTGAGTTATGATTTTGTGAAACACTATATGACTTATATATACTTGCTGGATTTTGTCGGAAGTCTATTTTCCAGGTTCTCTGAAGGATCCAGATTTGGATGTTTGTAGTAGCGGGAATCACTGTTTTAATACAACACGATCTTGCTGTCCTGGATTAGAAAACTAGTTGTTTTACCTTGTTATGTGTTATCTTGTACCTGTACTTGTTTATCTTGCACCCTGAACCTGATACATATTTATACCTTGTTATCCTTGCTTTGTTTTGCGACACATACATGCATTCCTGTTTATAATAATAAATGACCAAGCCAGGGTTAAGGGAAAGATCTAGTAATGGAAAATATAGAAACGTGTACTGAGAAGAGGACATGTGTCCTGCCCACCTGTTACGTGTTCATGACTACATGATTCACGATCCTGTTACCTGTATCTGACTGCATGCTTCCCTATAGGAAGATATACTCGGAAGATAACCACTAGGTTATGCCTGTTTTCTGTACCCGACTGCATACTTCCCTGTAGGAAGGTGTACTCAGAAGAGAGCCACTAGGTTCTACCTGTTCCTGTTACCTGTTATCCTGATCCTTGAGTACGCTGTCTCCACTACGAAATCTAAAGCGAAACTGTTTGTTATAGCAACCATGTGTTATGCTTATGGGGCGCACGAAGTGCTACCTAGATAGGAATAACACAAGACTTGACATAACCTGATACCTATTACATGATTACCTGTATTTGTACATGTTACCTGCATACCTGTATACCTGATTACCTATTTACCTGTCACCTGCATACCTGTTACCTGTATACATGATACATGTTTACCTGTTCACTTGACACTTGATACATGTTACATGTACCTGTCTGTATACCATGTTGCTTGATTCTATTTGCTTGATTCATGTTACATATTACATTTTTGTTGACACTCTTATACCATGCTATGCTTATTACTTAGATTTATCTATCCCATGTACTTGTATCCTACATTATAAGTGGCCCGTAACTTGCAAATGACGGGTACTTGTTTTCTTTTTCCTTCTCCTGCAATTTACTAAATTGCATATCAGGATGGTCAGCTGCCTGATGGCATTGGAGATATGAGATACTAGTGCTGGATTTCCTGCTTTATTATATTATTATTTGCATGATTTGAATAAAATGTACTTGAGTACTTGGATATATATCTTGTATTTGGGCGATGTGACTCAGGATATTTGACTTGTCCAGATTCTGATTTATTTAAGATTTATATATTTTTGGTTTCAAATAAATTTCTGTTGGTATCTTGTTTCAATTATGCATGCCTGGTTGTTTCTTTGCTTCCGACTCTGATTATTCCTGTAATATGTTGTAAAGATTCCTGAACAGCTTATGGATGATGAAAACTATTCGTTGGGCCAATGTTATGTGCTCGTATTTCATATTTTTGGGAAGCGGGGCATGACAGATTTGCTTAAGGCAGAGAAGGACTATTAGCTTTTGTGTTAATCGTCTTCAAGAGGTGGGTGTTTCTTCATCTCCCTTGTTGTGTTTTTCATGTTTATGATGATGAGAATGTGTAGTTATCATGCAAATATTTTCGTTGTAGATCTATGTTTGCTTATTAACATGAATGCATGATTTTACTAAGAGATGTTCATAATAATTAATGTTATGTTATTTATAATGGATTGCACGAGTTAAAATTTAATTTTTATGCATATTGATCATGATTAAATTATTTTTGATGATTACATGTCGTTAGCACATGAGAGATCTAATTTTTATCCGTGAAATTGATTGAATGATCCTCAAATATTGTTGCGGTTGATTTGGACTATTGCATAAATTTTTAAAGCATGACTAGATAGTTTAAAGATCAGATCTTAAATGTTATTTACTATTTTTGGTTGATTAAACTTTTTGTAATTTGAATTCTACAAATTTTTGTACATGAATTAATGTGTTTGGAGACTATTGCATATCAGGTTTGGAGCACTAGGGTTTCGGTTGACCTAGGGTAGGGGTTCAACAGTGAAGGGGAGAGGGC